>JAXQQM020070429.1:0-11640 GCA_034641835.2 Pinus albicaulis | reverse complement strand
GTGTGTAGTCAATTTAGCGTCTTAAATTGCTAACATAAATTATCAACCAGGGCTAGTAAACTGATGAAGTGTGGTGCACTATATGTGCTTAAGTGACCTCTTCCTTACTTCGTTGTATGTGTTTTTCGTATTGTTTTTATGTAATCTACCTCCAGAGTGCTCTAACTGAATTAACATGCAACTAGTCTATGGAATTCTACAGTCTGTTTGTCCATCATGATTGGTATTTTGGAAGAGTTCCTTCTTTTGGAAGAGTTTTTAGAACAATCCTGACTGTGTAATTGAGTGCAAATGCAAGCATAAAGACTGAAAGCAGTGAAAAACTAAGATATCATAGCCTTATCCTACTCGTCATTATGATGTTTTGGGCAAGCGTTTAAGAGCAAGAACAGAGATGATACTTAGTGCAAACACACAACTAAATCATTCATTATCACGGTCATGTCTTGAACTTCTTAAGAATTTCTTGGAAGAGTTTCTTCTTGTGGAAGAGTGACTAGAACAAGTGTAACTGTGATAGTGAACAACAAAAATTACAACTAAATCCTACAGTACTATAGCCATTTTCATTCATCATTATAATCTTTTGGAAGAATTTCTTCTTGTGGAAGAGTTAGAATGAATATAACTACAGTAGCTAATTAAAAACAACTATGAATTCAACTCCTAATCCTACAATACTATAGTCATTTCTCATTCATCATTATAGTCTTTTGGAAGAGCTTCTTCTTGTGGAAGAGTTAGAATGAGTACAACTACAGTAGCTAATAAAAGCAACTACGAATTCAACTTCTAATCCTACAATACTATAGCCATTTCCCATTCATCATTATAATCTTTTGGAAGAGCTTCTTCTTGTGGGAGAGTTAGAATGAGTATAACTACAGTAGTTAATAAAAAACAACTACAAATTCAACTTCAGAAACGTAAAGGCAACTAAGATACTCAACATGATACAACCAAATATTTTTCATCTAATAATGATATTTTGGAAGAGCATTTTAAGAAAAAGAATGATTGTAAGATAATGAGGATCTTTTAGTTAAACAAATAATGCAAGACATGAATTAAAAGCTACTTATCTAGAAAGCATGTAGAAGCCTCCTTGGATAGCATGGGCCCTCTGCTACCAATTTGGTGAAGTCCTTCAGCTCCTTAAAGTTGTAATCAAAACATCATCAAAGAACTGAATTTCTTTATTGAAAATATCACAAATCTACATCCCATTCCATCTTGAACTTTGTTACAAAATACTCCTATTTTCTCCTACTTCTTCCTTACTTCTACATTAAACATGATAGGAGAAAGCTTCTCCTACTTATACAAAATATGAGGAGTCATCTCATTAATGGGAGTCCATGAATCTCTCCCTCCATCTCTAGAGTTACAATCAAAATAGGAAATGATAAGACACATGTCTTTCTAGAGTTTTAACACAACTTGAAGAATGAGACACATATCCTCTTAGAGTTTCAATACAACAAGGAAGTGAGACACATATCCTCTTGATCCCATAATCTTCTCCAACCAAATTCGAATTTGGCCTTAAAGTGGCACATAAGGGTCTTCTAGAAGTCTCCTTTTGACCTACACATGTCACAAAACTCATAACACATATATAGATATATGAAACTATGTTAATTTTCTAATTTCTAATCATAAATTCACTTAAAATACATAAAATAAATAACTTTGGAAAACAAGGATCCTAACCCATATATTTATGAAAATGGTTACTTGATGTAGGGTTTTAGGTCAAATGGTTATGAAATAATGGAAATATGTATGAATATGGAGAACACTTTTGAGACTCAACATACCCCCCAACTGAAGTTGTTGCATGTCCTCATGTAACTATTGCAATGATTCATTTGTCCATGAGTTGATCTTTTATGAGTTTTGACTCATATAGATTCATTCCAAACTTTGTTTTTTGATATTTTCCTTTTTGGCAAAGTATAATACATTTGATTGCAACTTCTTCTTCTTCTTCTTCTTTTTCAATGGTTGGTTCTTGTGTGACAACCATTTTTTTTTTTGAGCATTGGTTCTTGTGTAACAATGCTTTATTTTCTTTGTTGCATCAAATTTCATGAAAACATTTAGAATCAATTACTTCATCAATGAATTGATCATTTGCAAGGCATATAATCTTTTGAATCATGTTGCAACAATAGTTGGTTGGGAAGTATATGTGGATGGAAATGAAATGAAAATGTATGATAGTGTATGACATGTGGATATGAAATGATGTCCCTTCCCCCCAACTAAAGATATGACAATGTGGAAAAGGGAGTGAGGAATTTTCCAAAGTTACAATTTTAGCATTCTAATGAATTACATGACTAAAAATTAGAAAACAACATACCTTCACTTACCTTAAATGTGGATGAGTTGTGTATGTGTGGTGGCTGCAAAATTCTGATCATATTCTTCTTCAAGTGGCTGAACAAGAAGAGTCATGGATAAAGAGATGAGATGACTTTTTATTGCTCCTACTAAAACTTGCTGAATCTGCTCCAAAATGCTGAAAATAATAGTCTTCATGTCTTCAAAACTCATTGGCACAATTCCTACTATGTGAAAGATGTTCTGATGTCGAACATAGTAGGAAATTGTTGAATTAGTGGCCATTAATGGATGCCACTAGTCAACACGAGAGCTCTCACCATTGATGACAATGAGAGTCAAGATGCCCAAACACATCTTGCTAGGTACGAATGATTTTGCTGATGTCGAGTCACCTAGAAGATCTGACAAACAAGAGACATTAATGTATTCCCATTGTTTGTCAGCATGATAACTTACCATTAAGGCATGCAAGCCTCAAGGTGTTTTACAAAGAACTTAGACTCAAAGGACTATAGACTCAATAGTTTGCATTGAAGCAGGGCTTATTTGCTGAATGAAAATGACAAGAAATGGAAAATGAAAATGGAAGATGGCAATGGAGAGTAGAAATGGAAATGGGCAATAAGCATGTGGATGAGCCTCTTGCTTTTATTTGTGGTTATGAATGGACAAAAAGAAATGGAAAGTGGATGTGAATGTAAATGGAAAATATGAAGTGAAATGAGGTGAATGGTTTATTATGAGGTATGGATGTGATGGAGACAATAGTATCTGAAATTTTTTCAAGTGTTTGGATCTGATTTTGCATCAGCATATTTCCTCCTCTTTGTTGTTGATCATCCTCTTATGAAACAAATTGGTCTCTTAGAGAGACACCATTATCTTGTAGTCATTTGTCTTTCCTCCTGGAACCTGCAAAAAAAACTAATACTTCTTCTGCAATGGAATGTAAGATTATCAAAGGAGAGAGGTGATCAATCTCTCTAGTTATGATATTTACACACAAAACTAAAAATTTGTATTAATGAAACAAGTTCTCAAAGGAAAAATCAAAAGAATTTATACCTGTTTTGGAATTAGTGCCTCAAGTTGAATGTTACTTCTTTTCAGCAATTTATTTCATTATTTACCATTTCAAACTCTAATGATGGATTTCTCACTATGTAGATCTTATTAAGACCTTTCCAATGATACTTAAATCATCAAAATCTGATTTTGTATGAGAAAGTTAGGCTGATTTGAACAATGAGGTTTTTCAGCTGCTAAAAAAAAATCTTGAATAAAAAAATTAGTCATTCATCTTTCATCATCAGTCCAAAATTAATCAATACCTTCAGAAAAGTGAGCAAATAACTTATTCATTTCATTGATTCAAAAATTTTTTTTTTTGAATTTTTTGAATTTTTTTTTTTTTGAATTTTTTTGAATTTTTTTTTAATTTTAATTTTTATTTTTTAAATGAAATAAAGCATGGATGAAATAATTGTCCTTATGAATATTTTTGAAACAAAGTCATGCCAATGCCTCTTTCATGCAAAATAAAAATAAAAATAAAAAGCTTGAAATTTCTAAAGTCAAATTCCTAACTATGAAGGAGATGAAGGCAGAGTCCTTTTCAATTTATACAACTTGCATTTGATGCACATGTGATAATGTGTTTGCCTCAAATAATCCATTTGTCATTCATCATATGCCACCACACATGAATTCTGCCACATTTTCCCTCAAGTAAGGAAATTAGTTCCTTGATTATTTCTCAAAACCGTGACTGTTTTCATAATGAAAAAAAACATTTTTCTCTCACGCACACTGCAAATTAGTGCCCCGAAGAACCTTGAATTTCTCCCAAATGGCTGCGAATTTCAGAAAGTTCTTATAGGATTACCTAATTCACCCCGTTCCCGAAAAAACCCATGTTTTATTTTTTTCTAATTCGTCCTGGTTTGCTCAGAAAATTCGTTTTAAAATCGGGTGTTTTTGACAATGACGCATTTCGTTTTCTGGCAATTACTTGTGGTTTGATTTGTTTTTATTTTGCAGGTTTTGAAGTGTAATGGCTTATATCTCACAGAGAAGTTCAGATTGATCTTCCTCATTCCAATTACTTGCAATGGAATCTACAATCTTCTCTTCATCAACAGTCTGAAATCTTCTCTTCATCAACAATATCTTCATATGATACACTTCCATTGTATGTCCCTACAATTGAATTTGTAATCTTCTCTTAATCAGCAATTTACACTCTTCTTCTCATCAACAATTTGTAATCTTTTCCTCATCATCAGTTTCTTCATGTGATATACATTCATTGTGTGCAATTTTTTTTTTTAAAAATGATTTCTAATAACTGTTGTTTGAGGAAAAATGAATATGAAAAAGAGAAGGTTTTTTTTTTTAAAATTGCAGTGCATGGGTCTTTGTGTGGATTGAAGGTCTGCATATATGTGTAAAGCCAAGCCAAAGAATGGCCTCATGCATATGCGTGGGTCTTATTTCCATGAGATTTTTTTTTTTAATTGATTTGTTAATAAAATTATGTATGTTATATTTTCAAAAATTTAAAAATACACATATATATTTCATTAAACAAAACAATGTATTGGAATTTTTTTTTTTTTTTTAATTGAATCAATTGAAATGATGAAGTTTATTGTCTCCTTTTTTTTTTCTTTCTTTTTCACATAACAATTCTTTTTCTGATCCTCCAGATCACACAAAGTGCAAGAGGAGAGCATACTCAAGAATTATTAATTTTTTTTTTTACATAACAATCATTTTTCTGATCCTCCAGATCACACAAAGTGCAGGAGGAGAGCATACTCAAGAATTATTAATTTTTTTTTTTTACATAACAATCATTTTTCTGATCCTCCAGATCACACAAAGTGCAGGAGGAGAGCATACTCAAGAATTATTAATTTTTTTAGATGTAAGAAATAAGGTCTCCTAATTACACTTCCCCGGCAACGGCGCCAAAATGTGTAGTCAATTTAGTGTCCTAAATTGCTAACATAAATTATCAACCAAGGCTAGTAAACTGATGAAGTGTGGTGCACTATATGTGCTTAAGTGACCTCTTCCTTACTTCGTTGTATGTGTTTTTCGTATTTTTTTTATGTAATCTACCTCCGGAGTGCTCTAACTAAATTAACATGCAACTAGTCTATGGAATTCTACAGTCTGTTTGTCCATCATGATTGGTATTTTGGAAGAGTTCCTTCTTTTGGAAGAGTTTTTAGAACAATCATGACTGTGTAATTGAGTGCAAATGCAAGCATAAAGACTGAAAGCAATTAAAACTAAGATATCATATCCTTATCCTACTCGTCATTATGATGTTTTGGGCAAGCGTTTAAGAGAAAGAACAGAGATGATACTTAGTGCAAACACACAACTAAATCATTCATTATCACGGTCATGTCTTGAACTTCTTAAGAATTTCTTGGAAGAGTTTCTTCTTGTGGAAGAGTGATTAGAACAAGTGTAACTGTGATAGTGAAAAACAAAAATTACAACTAAATCCTACAGTACTATAGCCATTTTCATTCATCATTATAATCTTTTGGAAGAATTTCTTCTTGTGGAAGAGTTAGAATGAATATAACTACAGTAGCTAATTAAAAACAACTATAAATTCAACTCCTAATCCTACAATACTATAGTCATTTCCCATTCATCATTATAGTCTTTTGGAAGAGCTTCTTCTTGTGGAAGAGTTAGAATGAGTACAACTACAGTAGCTAATAAAAGCAACTATGAATTCAACTTCTAATCCTACAATACTATAGCCATTTCCCATTCATCATTATAATCTTTTGGAAGAGCTTCTTCTTGTGGAAGAGTTAGAATGAGTATAACTACAGTAGTTAATAAAAACAACTACAAATTCAACTTCAGAAACGTAAAGGCAACTAAGATACTCAACATGATACAACCAAATATTTTTCATCTAATAATGATATTTTGGAAGAGCATTTTAAGAAAAAGAATGATTGTAAGATAATGAGGATCTTTCAGTTAAACAAATAATGCAAGACATGAATTAAAAGCTACTTATCTAGAAAGCATGTAAAAGCCTCCTTGGATAGCATTGGCCCTCTGCTACCAATTTGGTGAAGTCCTTCAGCTCCTTAAAGTTGTAATCAAAACATCATCAAAGAACTGAATTTCTTTATTGAAAATCTCACAAATCTACATTCCATTCCATCTTGAACTTTGTTACAAAATACTCCTATTTTCTCCTACTTCTTCCTTACTTCCTCATTACCTATGATAGGAGAAATCTTCTCCTATTTATACAAAATATGAGGAGTCATTTCATTAATGGGAGTCCATGAATCTCTCCCTCCATCTCTAGAGTTACAATCAAAATAGGAAATGATAAGACACATGTCTTTCTAGAGTTTCAACACAACTTGAGGAATGAGACACATATCCTCTTAGGGTTTCAATACAACAAGGAAGTGAGACACATATCCTCTTGATCCCATAATCTTCTCCAACCAAATTCGAATTTGGCCTTAGAGTGCCACATAAGGGTCTTCTAGAAGTCTCCTTTTGACCTACACATGTCACAAAACTCATAACACATATATAGATATATGAAACTATGTTAATTTTCTAATTTCTAATCATAAATTCACTTAAAATACATAAAATAAATAACTTTGGAAAACAAGGATTCTAACCCATATATTTATGAAAATGGTTACTTGATGTAGGGTTTTAGGTCAAATGGTTATGAAATAAGAGCTAAATGGTTATGACATAATGGAAATATGTATGAATATGGAGAACACTTTTGAGACTCAACGGCTTGTCCCACCATCATCCCTGTCAGATCTTTATCCACCGGTTGTGTCATCCCTGCCGCATGTCAATTATGTGGCTACCTGTCATGTGCCCGTATTCAGTGATAGTGTCGTTGTACATCAAGTGCTGGGGGCACTAGGTCGAGACTTCCAAGATGTTTTCCTTCCATTGGATGGGCAACCCTTGGAAGCTATGAATTCTTATTCATCATGATGAGTTGTCTTCGGAGCATGGTTCCTTTCCTGTGTCAAGCTTCTTAAAAAATGAAACCACGTCTGTCAGGAGCAGAGTTCATTTTCTTGTGTCAAGCTCCTTAAAAAATGAAACAAGCTCTTATGAGGATAGTTCTTTTAATGTGTCAACCTCGTTAAAACAATGAAACACGTTCTCGTTCAATTCGAGTCTTTGTTCAGATCTCGTAAAATCCCAGTTGAGTCTTTCTCAGATCTCGTGCATTGAACCTTCATTCCATCAACCTGTTAGTAACTAGCAGTCTACTCTGGTGAATGCACTGAAGCTTGGGGGGCATGTACCTCAAATTGAGTCACATGCTAGGGGCATGAAAAAATTTTCAAGCATAGTTTGTTTCCATTTCAAGCTTGTGTAAAAATGAAACCAGTTTCAAGCATAGTTTATCTTTGTTTTAAGCTTGTGTAAAAATGAAACCAACTTCAAGCAGAGTTTCCTGATTTCAAGCTTGTGTAAAACTGAAACCTTTCCCATTTTGCCTCTCATGATTGCCATTTTATAAGTCTGTTTTGCTAAACGAGCCTTGGTTTTCTCGTTCCACCGTCACTATCTGCTGGGCTGATCATATGCATTCACTTGATTGTTTTACCCATTCCAAAGGAATTGCTACAATGAGTGGTCTTGTTAGCCAGCCTCTTGAATTTTATCATGTTCTGAGCAGTTCCACCATTACCGAAACCAGTATATACCCTTAATACCACTCGTTCCTCCAGGAGGAGTCACCTTTCAGCTCTTTTCCGACTCCCTAAAATTGAAAAGATTGTCAAGTCACTTGTCATTTTGAGCTTATTAAATTGGATGCGAAACGACATCTATCTAGTATACATTTACCCCTTTTTCGGGCTGGGATAGATTATTTACGAAAAAGGAATACCCTAGCCTATCGCGACTAGGAGGTTCTCTCAGCTATCATTTTCTACCTTTTCAAATCTGTGAGACTATCTACGAAAAGGGACTATTGGAGTTTTATTTTCCGTGTCTTTTCAAACTCTCTAAATATGAAAAGACGTCGAGTTCTTCCTTTGTCAGACTCGTTAAAACCTAATGACATCGGATTCCGTCGCAATGACGTTACCTGAGTTCCTCCTTCCTAGGGCTCGTTAAATATACTAGGTTGGATTTGTCTAAAGGAAAAACTTATATCACAAGCATATGCTATCCCATTCAAGCTTGTTTCCAAAAATAATTGGGGTACTCGCCAAAAATGGTGAGGAAAAAGGGAACCAGTATCACCGTCATGTCGGCAGTATGTCACTCTTGAACATGGCACTTGTCTGCATTCATGTCGGGTTGGGGACATCTCATCTCGTTTTCTTCTTGCCTCCATGGGTTTGGGTAATCCCTTTTGACTGCTCATCTGCTCTTTGCCACATCATCATGACCTCATATCCTTTGATCAAATACTGCCAAATCCATTGTCATGCCATCAATATGTTCAAGAGACGTTGGCCTTTGCAGTTTTCAACCTCCCTCTGATTCTCTACTGATATTGATTCACAAACATTATGTTCCTCTGTCTCGTATCGATGATGTGGGAAACACTATGGCCCACCTTCAATCAAGGTCACTTCCTATAGACTTCGGCTCATTATCTAGGAAGTTGATCAGGGCTTTGCTCCCCTTTAGGTACCTTGGAGCCTGCATGCCTCAATGGTAGGTTCTTCGCATTCGACGCAAGGTTTTCATTATTGGCCTTCAATCAAATGATTCTGCAGGTGTTCGACGCCAGCTCACTGTTCACATTCCGTATATTGTACCTCTTGTACCTTGAGAGCAATCATCATTATTGGTGGTTCCTCTCGCGTTTGTTAACAACTTTCATTATTGGATGGTAATTAGACGATGTTCTTGCATGTTCGACTTCAGCTCACTTATTAGCATGCTTGGACTTGTACTCTGTTTGGGTCGAGATGGAGTGCAAGACCTTGGATCTTGTCTAATCAAGTCTAGGCTACAGATTCTTTGTGGATTATCATGATTTATTGTATGACTCATTTGATTGGATGGCTGCGACCATACCTGAGTTGACTTGTTGATCCTCCTTTGCTGGATGGCTACATCCATACCTTGGATCCCAGTTATTGTACACTCTATTATGGATACATTCTTGCCCATGCAAAGATCATGTTTTGAGATATTAGATTTGTTTTTGTCTCTGCCGGGTTTCCGACGGCAGTGTTTTCGGTTGGGCGCGTTCTCATAAAGCATTTCAGCCCCCCCTCTCTCTCGGACCTCACGCTTTAGGGGGCATACATTTACACAACATTTGTTGTGTCTGCAACTCCCGTCCCGCACATTGTTGGAGGGTGTTGGCACCATGTTGTCCTTGATGGAAACCTACTTGATGAAGTTGATGATAACCTACTTGATGAAATAAGATTATTGGCAATATGATGCAGAGTGTTGTCCTTGATGGCAACCTACTTGATAATGTTGATGACAACCTTCTTGATGAGTTAAAGGGGAGATTGTTGGCAATGTGATACAATGTGTTGAATTTGATGGAACCTGCCTGATGAAGTTGTCCTTGATGTATCTATGTGTTAAATATATCTACAGATTAGCTCAGAAGTAACAGAAGAAAGGAAAAATTATAAATATGATGTGTCACAAGGTATACGCAGGTTTGTTAAGGTGAAGTAGTGTATGCACGCGGAAAAGTACGTGCCAAGTCGCGTATGCCCTTTTGCGCTCCAAATTTAGAATACCAAGGGGTGTTAGCATGGTATTGACCCATTGTATTGAGCACTAGAATATATATTTGATCCCGTCCAGGAATACCATTAGTAGTTGAGTTTTTTTGACTCATGGTATTGATAAAGGCTAAATCTATATAAGGAGAAGAAGATCATGGTGCAAGTGAGGGCATGAGCAAGGGTTGTGAATGAATAAATCTCTCTAAGGAATATCTGCATGGATGAACTCTGTTCTTGATTGATAGATCTGAATCTATGATGCACCTATGAAGAAAATGATGAAGAGGGATCTCTAGATCTGAAATGTATATGTATTTTCTAGATCTATTTATGGAATGTTTAGATATGAGATGAGGCGAAATACTTTCTGAAGTAAAGGATGAAATCTGAGTTGTTTATCTGATCTGAAGAGCTGCACAGTCCTGAAAAGTTACAGATGTATACGCAGGTTCACTTCTGCAAAAGCGCGTGTATACGCGGGTCTGCTTAAGGAAAAGCGCGTATGGGCAGATAGGGTTTTCTGAAGAATGCACAGAAGTATACGCGGGTTGTTCTGCATGAAAGCGCGTACATACGTAGGTTCAGTGAAGTAAAAGCGCGTATGGAATCTAGGGTTTGCTGAAGTAAGTGGAATGAAATGCCTGATCTGTTTTGATGTTCTACTGTTATCTGTCAATGATGTATTCATACAGAACTGGGTTATTTGAATGATGAATATGTTGTTGATTATGTTAATTGAAGATCAAGTCGTTGGTTGATTGGTTGATGATTCAATGAATGAATTAATGGGGTTATAAGTTTCAGTTTGATGAATGATGAGCTTAAATGTGTGGAGTGGGTCCAGTCTGAAAATATGATGAAAAGTGGCCTACAAGTTGTGTTGTATGGAAGCTGTTGGATCCAGTATGAAAATTGATGAAATGTGGTCCATGGTGGTGTTGAGGGTCGAAGCCTTCAGTGAGGGGGTTGTAGCTCCCTTCCAGTGGTAGGCCCCGAAATGCTTGGTGTAAGGGTAGTGGCTCCCTTCCAGGAGAGGCTAGTAAACGAGCGCAGGGGGTTGTAGCTCCCTTCTAGGAGAGGCTGGTAAACGAGAGAAGGTTGTAGCCTTCTGCAGATGGGTGTCTGCGTGCTGGTATGAGTCTGTGCCAGTACATCGTTGTAAGATGTTTTCTTTATAATAAAAATATTTAAGACAGAGACGATGGCAGCGATGGTTTTCTCCCGACTTGGGTTTCCACCTTAAATCCTAGTGTTCATGTGTGTTGCTTATGTGTGATGGTTTATTCTGTTATTACTGCACATGCTTACTATTAACTAAACATCTGATGAATGAATGATGCATAGATCTAAGTAAAAAACTAAATGCATAATAAGATCTTTGTATATACGCGAGTTTATGAAGGTTATCCGTGATAATATACGAGTTGTGTTGATAAAGTAGCATGTAGGTTTAGAGAAAGAAAAAGTAAAAGTTACGAGTATGATCTAAATCTTGATTCACCCCCCCCTCTCAGTATTTTTCCCCAGCAGA
>JAXQQM020059445.1:0-44202 GCA_034641835.2 Pinus albicaulis | reverse complement strand
AATTGCTAGTTATGTCGTAAGGCATTTTTATTTGAAAACAACTCCTTTAGCTGCCACTGTATTCATGTCTGAGCCATTGGATCAAATGTTAGATGATTGAAATGTTTTAGGCCATTAGATTCACAAGTAAATAGTCTTTTATATATTTTTTCTGATGTTAGTTTTTTTTCTTTTTATTAAAAATCTGTTATATTTTTATATGTAAATGTAAATAGTTTTATATATGTTTTTTAATAGTATTTTTTTTTTCTTTTTAATAAGTTAAATTGAATTTAGGTAATAAAGTAATATAATAATAAACTATAAAAATAGCCCATGGTATTGACCCATGGTATTCATGTGGAATATAGTTTATTTAAAGGGGGAAATTATGATGGCCTAGATCAATATTAACTCTGGATCTACCAAGAGCCAAGAGGGATCAAATGTCTTGATATGCAAACCTCTTTTACAATGAAGAGAGAATCCCTATGATAAATAATATATATCTAAACTAACTATTTAATAAAATTGCTTATAACCATTATTCTTTTAATATTTTACTTAATAAAATGTATCTAAATTTTCATACATCCAAATATACATCCAAATATACATAGTTTTTCTTGTTCTATATTATTTGTGTTACAAGTATTTTATTATTCCAAAAATACATGGTTTTTTTGTTATATATTATTTATGTTACAACTGTTTTATTAGTAGTATTTCTTAATCTATAAAAAATTAAACTAATAATGATTTTTTTTTAAATATGTGATATTTTTTTAAATTTCAAATTATTTCACAAGACATGATTTATCTTGAGCAATAATGATGAATGTTCATAATTCTCATTTCTTAATTAACACTAAATTTATCTTTAATTACTTAATTGTAATAGTTTGTAACTACATAACAATTTGTAACTACATACATACTCTTTCAAAAAAAAATTGTTAATGAATATCAAATATATATCTTAAAAATATACAATTATAATTATATATAATTATAAAATAATATTTCTAAAAATTAATGTAAAAATTCCATTGTAAAAGTGGACTCTTTTAATGATATAACTAGTAAATCTATTATCCCTTTTTAATCTTTTAATGATTCATTTAAGATTAACATTTGTATGTTGTCATGAGGAGATTTTTTATTTTTTATGTCAATTATATTTTATAACTTTAGGAAGTTCTTAATCTACCAAGAGCCAAGAGGGATCTGTCTTGATATGCAATCCTCTTTTAGAGTGAAAAGAGAATCCCTCTTATAAATAAAATATATCTAAACTAACTATTTAATAAAATTATTTTTAATTGATTGTAACCATTATTCTTTTAATATTTTATTTAATAAAATTTATCTAAATTTTCATACCTCCAAATATACATAGTTTTTCTTGTTCTATATTATTTTTGTTACAACTATTTTATTATTCCAAAAATACATGGTTTTTTTGTTATATATTATTTATGTTACAATTGTTTTATTATTCCTGAGTAATATTATTTCACAGGACATGATTAATCTTGAGTAA
The DNA here is from genome assembly GCA_034641835.2 of Pinus albicaulis. Lineage (NCBI taxonomy): Eukaryota > Viridiplantae > Streptophyta > Pinopsida > Pinales > Pinaceae > Pinus > Pinus albicaulis. The sequence goes on along the minus strand of JAXQQM020059445.1, from coordinate 42,680 downwards.
TAATGATGAATGTTCATAATTCTCATTTCTTAATTAACACTAAATTTACTTTTAATTACATAATTGTAACAGTTTTTAATTACATAACAATTTGTAACTACATACATACTCTTTCAAACAAAATTGTTAATGAATATCAAATATATATCTTAAAAATATACAATTATAATTATATATAATTATAAAATAATATTTTTAAAAATTAATGTAGAAATTCCATTGTGAAAGTGGACTCTTTTAATGATATAACTAGTAAATCTATTATCCCTTTTTATTTTTTTAATGATTCATTTAAGATTAACATTTGTATGCTGTCATGAGGAGATTTTTTATTTTTTATGTCAATTACCTTTTATAACTTTAGGGGGTTCTTAATCTACCAAGAGTCAAGAGGGATCTATCTCGATATGCAATCCTCTTTTAGAGTGAAAAGAGAATCTCTCTTATAAATAATATACATCTAAACTAACTATTTAATAACATTATTTTTAATTGTCTATAACCATTATTATTTTAATATTTTACTTAATAAAATGTATCTAAATTTTCATACATCCAAATATACATAGTTTTTCTTGTTCTATATTTTTTTTGTTACAACTATTTTCTTATTCCAAAAATATATGATTTTTTTGTTATATATTATTTATGTTACAACTATTTTATTATTCATGAGTAATATTTCTTAATATATAAAAAATTAAATTAATAATGAAATTTTTTAAAACATGTGATTTTTTTAAAATTTCAAATTGTTTCACCGACATGATTTATCTTGAGCAATAAATCTATTATTCCTTTTTCTTTTTTTAATGATTCATTTAAGGTTAGCATTTGTATGTTGGCATGAGGAGATTTTTTATTTTTCATGTCAATTACCTTTTATAACTTTACGAGGTTCTTAATATTTCCTTTTTTTTATAAATGAAACTCAATTATATATTTATCTGATCTGCCATCTCACATGTACCTTCATTCATCCCAAAGTGTTTCCACTGCACTTTAACCTTCTTGATTGCTTGGTTTCAGAGCATGAGTGTCTTTCTCTACAAAATGCATTGAGGGTCCGGCTGGAATTCTTCTTCTGGATCCACCTGCAATACAGACCATTCAATCACATGATCAACATATTTAACATGCATATTAAGCAATGACACATGTAAAACATCATGGAATTTCATTGTTGCAGGCAGTGCAAGTCGATAGGCTACTAGCCCAATCCTCTCAAGAATATTGAAAGGTACACAAAACCGAGGTGCCGAATTGGCACATGATCCAATCTGCAAGGAGCTCTTCTTGGGTTTGATGCACAAGTACACCTATTCCCCAACCTGAAACTCCTTAAACAACATGTTTTGATATGCATAGATTTTATACCTACCCTGTGCTGCTTTCATATTCTTCTTGATTACCTACATTTCTTGTTTCATTTTTGCCAACATGTCTGTTCCAATCAACACCCTGTTAAATGGTTCACTCTAAATGATGGTAGTATTGAAACTATGCCCATATAATGCCTCAAATGCACTCATCCTCAAATATTCCTGATACCCATTGTTGTAAGTGAACTCTACCAGTGGAAGATACTCTTCCCACTTTCGCTACTGATGCATCACATACATTCTCAACATGTCCTCCAAGATCTTGTTGACCCTCTCTATCTTTCAATCTATCTGTGGATGATAATATGTGTTGAAGACCAAATTTGTGCCAAAACCTGGAAAAAACTCCTTCCAAAACTTGGAAGTGAATTTTGCATCCTTTTTGACACAATATTATGTGGAACACCATGCAATTTGACCACATCTCTCATGAACAATTGTGCCACATCACTAGTTGAATATGTAATTTTCACTGGAATGAAGTGTGCAACCTTTGTCAACCTGTCCACAACAACCATGATGGAATCATGCTTTCTAGATGTCTTGGGAAACCATGTGATAAAATCCATCAAAATAACCTCCCATTTCCACTCTAGAATTATGATCATTTGTAGTAGTCCACCTGGATGTTTACACTCTTCCTTTGACATGTTGACAATCCAAGCACCTATCCACAAACTCTTCTATGTATCTCTTCTAATTCGATCAATAGTAAGACTTCTTCACTATTGTCAATGTCTTTTGATAGCCTGCGTGACCTGAATACAATTTCACATGAAACTCCCTCAAGATCACCCCCTTAAGTTCATTGTTGTCAGACACATATATCCTGTCTCTAAACCTGATCAAGCCATCTGTTGCGACATGATAGTCCACATCTTGTTCACTTGTACCTGTACCTGTACCACTACCTGTACCTAACTCTGATGCAATCTGTGCCTAAGCTCCATATACCTAACATCCCGCTGACCTGCCTGCAAGATCTTATAATGTATATTTGTCCCATAGGAACTCATAGTTGCTATATGTTTCACCTGTATCCGCCTGCTAAGAGCATATGCAACCATGTTCTCTTTATCCTTGATGTACTTGATCTCAAATTCAAACTTGTTAATCATGGAAAACCATCTAGCTTGCCTCGCATTCATATTTGGTTGGTAAAATAGATACTGGAATCCACTATTATCACTCATCAATATGAATCGTCTGCCTAGAAGGTAGTGTTTCCACGTTTTCAATGCAAGAATGATCGCTTCCAACTCAATATCATGTGTCATATAGTTATGCACATGCTCATTTAGTTTTTGTGACTCATAACATACCACCTACCCTTCCTGCAGAAGAAATACACCAAGTCCGCTCTTGCAAGGATTTGTACATACCACAAATTCTTTAATTGGATCTGGGATATTTAACATTGGATCATTTGTCAAAAAGTCCTTTAACTAATAAAAAATGGATTCATATTCCTCTTTCCATTCAAAATTCTTACCTTTCCTTTGTAATGATGTGATAGGATAAGCAATCTATGAGAAGTTCCCCATGAACCTCTTGTAATAACCTGCTAACCCCATGAAGGACCTTACCTCATCCACATTCCTAGGAGCTTCCAACCCCATGATAACCCTTATCTTTTATGGATCTAATGTTATGCCTTCCTTGGAAACCACATGTCCCAAGTAATGTACCTCTTTCTGAAATATACTGCACTTTTTAATCTCAACCTACAATTGATGCTTTATTAGCAATCTCAACACTGCTGCTACATGTTTGGCACACTATTCTTCAATTTTTAGAATATACCAATATATCATCAATGAGTACAATAAAAAAATTCTCCAGAGAAGGACGCAACACACTATTCACCAATTACATAAATGTAGTTGGAGCAATAGTCAAACTGAAAGGAACCACGACAAACTCATAATTTTTGTACCTAGTCTGGAAAGTTGTCTTGTGAATGTCATCTTCTTTAATGCATACCTGATGATATCTCGATCTCATATCAATCTTCAAGAACACTATTTCTCCCTTCAACTGATCAAACAAGTCATAAATCCTCGAAAACAGATACATGTTCTTGATGGGCACTTTGTTCAACTTTATTTAATCAATGCATAGCCTGAGAGTACCATATTTCTTCTTCACAAACAATACTAGTGAGCCCCATGGTGATACACTTGGCCTAATGTATCCCTTGTCAAGCATTTCCCTCAACTGCAGGGTCAACTCTACCAACTATGGTGTGTTGTTGTCTTGAGGGGTCCTCACCCAGGTTCATAGTTTATCGTGCAACCAAAAAACCCTCCAACTATTTTCCCTTTCGGTAGTGACCTTCTTGCACAGATCAAAGTCTAACCGAAGCAGTATGGGGGGGTGTTGGAACTAGGTTTCAGCACCCTGGGGAAGAAAATAATGAAGTGGCCCTACACAGACTAATTGCAGACTTATATCGATCATAAAAAAATGTGCACAATACTTAACAAATTACAGATAGAATCGCGATTGCTTTAACATAGATATAACATAACATATCCAAATCCAGATCTAAATAATGTGTAATCACTTAAGCAGAGTCATTCATCCATGTAACTACATGCATAAATAATAGAGGTAATTGCACCGATACAAATAATCAATACATAAGTGATGCGATCAAAGGTAGAAACAACAGATAGCTAACTTAGATCAATAACACAATTCTTTTGCCAAAATATGTCCTTTATGTTAACTTTAGGTCAATTCAATACCTCATATTTTACCCTTACACATAACCCTTCCACGCACATAGCCAAGACTAGGTCTCTGCGCATGCAACCAACATGAGCCTTTCTACCCAACCCAGACAACCCTTACAAAAGTATTACAAATGCATAAACCTTCATATCATAACAATAGTCTAACTTGAACTACCTTTCACTTAGACTAGATATATCTATTTATATTACTCTAGCGTGAAGATACTATGGTCTCAAACCATGGTTTGAGGCCCACAGTTTTACCCTTAAACCCTTTTACATCAAAATAGGGACTTTGACCTGCCCCAAAACCCCTTGATTCATTCACACAACGCGTATATACAAAACTTATACAAAATTACATCAAAAAGTGTGCCCCAAGGGATTGCGCTCCAACAGGCTCCTAACACAAACATGTGACTCATCCTGAGTCACTGAGGCATCTGCTCTTTTATCTTGGCTTGGAGCGTGCTGAAAGAAGATTGAAGAGGGATCCAAATTTCCAAAATTTGTGCAGCAGCACCCTACGCTTATAGAACTAACTTCTCAGTGGTTGGCCCTGTAGTGGCCAGATCAACACTCCAATGGGTTTGCTGAATCGCCTTCAATGTAGTGTTTAGAGTCTGTGAAAGCTGAAAGGCCTCCTTAGCCCATGGTTTCATGTGTGCCTCCAACAACTGCTCTTTGTGGCATAGATTTTCAATCTCTATCTGGATTATCCAGCCCTCCTGTAGATGAGCAAGGTGCTATGGAAGAACAAGGGTTGGTGCCAATTTTCAGATCTCAGCGAATTGCTTCTCTTTCTGGTGTAGCTCGTTGCATAGACGTTGTACAATAGGATCATTCTAAATAGACGTCCATATGCCCGTAGCCTCTTTTAGAAGATTGTCACACTAAGTGACTGCGGAAGAAATACTGTCTGTGGTTTGTTTTACTTCAGCTGCCCTTTTTTTATGGACTTCAGAGGGAGTCTCAGGCTACAACAAACTCTGCACGGATGATATGCACTTCATCACACGATTCTTTCAAGGTTGTAGCTATTTTGTCCAATTTTTTTCTGGGATAGCTCGGCTAGGGCTGTTGTAACATCGCTACAGACTTGGTGAATTTTGGCTTCAAGCGCAGCGCGCTTGGCTTTGGCTGTGCGGCATCTGACTTCGGCGGCTTGCAATTTCTGTTGTGCATCATCAATCTTCGTCTTGGATTCTAAAATATATTTGTGAGCAACAACCTCACAGAATTGAAGTTCATCAGTGATCATGGTGTTGGGTATGTGTTATATTCTTTCGACGACTAATCACGTGCAGAGGGGTCACAGGGGGGGCAGTAGCCCCCCCTGTCAGGGTCCGAGGAAGCACCCTGAAAATTTTTTTTGGTCCTTATTTTCTGATGGGCAGATCCGCCCATTGTTTTGTGCATGGGTTTGCACATGGTTTTGGGGTACGATGGTTTTTGGCCCCTGGTATTTTGTAGATCCGGTCAAGGGACCTACAGTTACGTTCTAATCCATGGTTAATGGATTGGGGTTTATGTATGCTTTGGCATGTATATATATGTGTTGTAACACTAAAAGGAATATAATGAAAAATCAAGCTGGTCATCCCGATTTTGGATCCAGGAGAAAATCTATGTGTTTATCTGTTTTATGTTTTATGCTATTGCTATTGCTTATTTTCTGTTTTAAAGATTCGTTCGTAGATAATTTCTATACAGGGTTAAAACCTAAATTTGGTATCAGAGCAGTTTCGGCTTCAAGGGGATGCCTTTGCTGCTAAGGGGTTTTTTGCTCGGGCCTAAGGTAGACCCTGTTTAGTGGGAGATCTGCAGGATTGACTCTTGCGGTGAAAGAAGATGGCAAGTAGCGAGAAGATAGAGATCGAGAAATTTAATGGTCAGAGTTTTGAGTTGTGAAAGCTCAAGATGGAGGATCTACTGGTGGATAAAGATCAGTGGATCATGGTAGATCTAGGTACTAAACTGACAGCAATGTCAGATGAAGATTGGAAGAAGCTGGATCGGAAGGCAAAGAGCACAATACGATTGTGTGTCTCAAATTCAGTATTGTTGAATGTATTTTGGGAAGCTACGGCAAAGACCTTGTGGGAAAAGCTAGGTACTTTGTACCAATCTAATTCTTTGGTGAATAAATTGTTCTTGCGGAAAAAGCTGTATAACTTGAGGATGAAGGATGGAGACTCGGTGACAGAGCATTTAAACACCTTCAATACTGTGGTAAGTCAGTTGTCATCTATTGATATTAAAATATCATATGAAGATAAGTGCATCACTTTGTTGTGTTCTCTACAAGAATCATGGGACAGTCTGGTTATTGCAATAGGTAGCAATACAACTACCTTGAATTTTGATGACATTGTCTCAGCCTTGCTGTCGGAGGAAATCAGATGGAGAAATATAGAGGGTCAGAATGGAGATGCCTTATCCGTACGAGGAAGGTCCCAGAACAGAAACAAGAATAAGGTTTCGAGTGGGAGATCTAAATCTCCTGGAAAGTTTGTAAAGGTCTGTTGGAAATGCAGAAAGGAAGGGCACTACAAAAAGGACTACAGATCTAAAGCTCCTGAGAAAGGAAATGGATCTGATGATGCTCCTTCTGAAGAGGCAAAAACCACCTCAGATGAAGGTGGGGATGTGTATTTGGCTCTTCTTCAAATACACATGTAGATCATGAGTCATGGTTGATTGATTCGGGTGCCATCCTTTCACTTCACTCCCCATAGGGAGTGGTTGCGAAGTATGAGAAATCTGATGGGAGTGATGTCTTCTTAGGTGATGATAGGAAGGCCAGATATCGTCGAATGTGGAAAATTCAAGCTAAATGCGCAAAGGGTGGAAGGATTATAACACTTCTTGGTGTTCTGCATATTCCTGCATTGGACAGAAATCTGATTTTTGTAAGCAAGATGGATGATGCAGGTGTAAAAACAGTGTTCGAGAAAGATGCCTGCAAGATGGTTCGGGGAGCACTGGTATTAATGCGGGGAGTTCGGACTGGAACTCTGTACAAGCTACAAGGTAGCACTGTTATTGATGGGTGTAACATTTCTGTGGTTCCTGAAAGTGGAGTGGAAAGCCTAGCTGTCTCTGGAGAAAATACCATGTTATGGCATCAAAGGCTTGGACATATTGGAGAGAAGGGCCTTCGGATACTGCATAGAAATGGTATGGTAGAAGGTATGTCTAATTTCTCTCTGGATTTCGATTTCTGTGAACATTGTGTATATGGGAAGCAGAATCGGGTGAGTTTTCCTTCCGGTGCTAAGAGGGCGAACAAGATATTAGAACTTGTGCACAGTGATGTGTTTGGACCTGTGTCAGTTCCATCACTGGGAAAGTCTGTGTACTATGTTTCATTCATAGATGACTTCTCAAGGAATACATGGATATATTTCTCGAGGAAGAAATCTGAAGCTTTTGACAGATTTAAAGAATTTAAGGCTCTGGTGGAAAACCAGACAGAGAAGAAGATAAAGGCGCTGAGGACAGATAATGGTGGGGAGTTCTGCAAGAAGGAATTTGAAGAGTTCTGTAAGAAGTGTGGTATAGAACGGCAGAAGACTACTCCATACACACCTCAGCAAAATGGAGTTGCAGAAAGAATGAACAGAACACTGATGGAAAAGGCAAGAAGCATGCTCAGTGGTACTGGGTTAGGACAAGAATTCTGGGCAGAGGCAGTGGAGACTGCATGTTACTTGGTTAACATATCACCTTCATCAACGTTGGAGGATAAGACTCCACATGAGGTATGGACTGGTAAGAAACCCTCTCTTTCACATCTGAGGGTATTTGGATGTGATGCATATGTACATGTTCCAAAAGAGAAAAGGACCAAGTTGGATAATAAATCTGAAAGGTGCATCTTTATTGGGTATAAGGATGGTTTAAAGGGTTACAAGCTTTGGAACCCAGAAACAAGGAAGGTTGTGTACAGCCGAGATGTGGTGTTTAGAGAGGTGAAAGATGTTGTTAAACATGAATTCCTAACAAAGGAACCTGAGAAGATAGAGTTTGAGCTAAAGGAGGATGAATCAGACTCTACAACAGAAGAAGACTTAGAAGAGGAAGAGCCACAAACTCCAGCTATGAGAAGATCAACTCAAGAAAGAAGACAACCAGAAAGGTATATTCCATCTGCTTTCTGTTCAAATTTTTCTTTAACTATAATTGATGATGATCCTAGAACCATCAGGGAGGCAGTAGATTCAGAGGATGGAAAACTCTGGAAGGAGGCCATGGTTGATGAAATGGCATCCTTGCATAAAAATGAGGCATGGGATCTGGTGGAGTTGCCGACTAGAAGGAAGCCCATCGGGAGAAAATGGATGTTTAAGAAGAATATGAATGGAGAAGGCAAGGTGGAGAAATACAAAGCTCGATTGGTAGCCAAAGGTTATTCCCATGTGTTGGGAATTGATTTTGGTGATATTTTTTTCTCCTGTTGCCAAAGTTACTTCTATTAGATTAATTTTATCTGTTGTTGTTGCATTTGATTTTGAGGTAGAACAGATGGATGTGAAGACAACATTTCTTCATGGGGATTTGGAAGAGGAGATCTACATGAAAAAACCTGAAGGCTTTATGGTGAAGGGGAAAAATGAACTAGTATGCAGGTTAAATAAGTCTCTGTATGGGTTAAAATAGACACCAAGGATGTGGTATCAGAAATTTGATACCTATATATGGGGACTTGGCTTCACTAGAAGCAAGGAGGATCACCGTGTTTATTTTAAATTAATTGGTGATCTTGTTATTTATTTGGTCTTGTATGTGGATGATATGTTGTTGATTGGAAATGACAAAGAAATTATCCAAGATTTGAAGACCCAACTCGTCTCCAAATTTCGACATGAAGGATCTTGGTGTTGTAAACTATATTTTGGGCATGGAAATTAAGAGAGAACGAGCAAAGAGGAAGCTCTGGTTAAACCAAAGGAAGTATGTCGAGACTATATTGCAGAGGTTCAATATGCAGGATAGTAAACCGGTGAATGTGCTGATTCCTGAGGTACAAAGCTATCTGTTGAACAGTGTCCCAAGACACAAGAAGAAGAAGAGGATATGTCATATGTTCCTTATGCAATTACAGTGGGTAGCCTGATGTATGCAATGGTCTGTACTAGACCATACATTGCACATGCAGTTGGAGTATTGAGCAAGTTTATGTCAAACATAGGGAAGGAGCATTGGACAACAGTAAAGCAGGTTTTCAAATATTTGCGTGGCACTAGTGATTATAGATTGTGCTACTAGGGAAGACTAGGATTGGAAAGAGTGTTGGACATTCATGGTTTTTTTGATGCAGACTGGGCTGGAGATCTAGACCAAAGAAGATCTACAAGTGGGTATGTGTTTAGCCTATTTTGAGGTGCAGTCATTTGGATGAGTAAAAGGCAGTCTGTAGTGGCTCTTTCAACTACAGAGGATGAATACATAGCAGCCACTCATGAAAGCAAGGAAGCAGTTTGGTTGCAGAGATTGTGTTCAAGTATGGGGTTGGTGCAGCAAGCTATAAGGATAGATTGTGATAGCCAAAGTGAAATTTTCTTGGCTAAGAACCCTGCTTATCATTCAAAGAAAAAGCACATTGATGTTCAATATCACTTTATGAGAGATATGGTTGAGGCTAAAAGGGTGTTGCTGGTAAAGGTGGACATTTTGAAGAATGTTGTAGATGCATTGACGAAGTCTGTAAGCACTCAGAAGTTCTCTTGGTGTAGAGAAACAATGGGTGTTGCAGAACTGGGCTAATGACTAAGCTCTCTTGTGGCCCTGTGCAGAAAGAAAACAACAAGTGGGAGAATGTTGTGTATGTGTTATATTCTTTCCATGACTAATCGGCCCATGGTTTTGTGCATGGGTTTGCACATGGTTTTGGGGTACGATGGTTTTTGGCCACTGGTATTTTGTAGATCCGGTCAAGGGAACTACGGTTACGTTCTAATCCAAGGTTAATGGATTAGGGTTTATGTATGCTTCGGCATGTATATATATGTGTTGTAACACTAAAAGGAATATAATGAAAAATCAAGCTGGTCGTCCTGATTTGGGATCCAGGGAAAAATATCTGTGTTTATCTATTTTATGTTTTATGCTCTCGCTATTGTTTATTTTCTGTTTTAAAGATTCATTCGTAGATAATTTCTGTACAGGGTTAAAACCTACATATGGTATGAATCATGTGCAACTTTCCTACAGGTGAAATAGACAAGTTAATGTTAATATCACCTATACCATGGAATTGAGAGTGCTGGCTGGTGTCCACATGGATGACTGGTGTGAGAATTTTCACAACACGAGCATCTCTGGTTGCTGGTAATGCGATATCCATTGGCTGCGCGTTGGTGACTTGTGCGCTCATTTGGGTCTGGCTCGCTTGCATTTTAAGTTCTTGAATCCCCACCTAAACAACTTCCAGTGCAGTATTATACTGCACCTCGACATCTGTCCAGCAATCCTTGATCGCACATGTGACTGTGTTTTCAATCTTCTTCAAATCGTCCTCAGTCAGTTTCAAGACCTTCTCTCCGGTATCTTTAGAGCCCTTCCTTTTTTTCCTTGATCCACCAACAGCCTTAGAGTCGCGCTTTGTACCTTTAGAGATTTTCACTTCTACCTCCTCCACTGTATCTTTTGGCGCAGAACCATTCTTCTTGGGCTCAGTGTCTTTTTCCAGGTCAATCACTAGGGGAATTTTGAGGTCTAAAATGCACCTGCTAAGAAAAATGTACAACCAAAATAAACTTTATAAGAACCAATAGGATTCAAGATGATGATGTCAACCATGGGGGATGATTCACCATTTTTGGAGTAAAAAGGTAAAAAGATTAAAAAATAATAAAATAATAAAACTACTTTTTCAACTTATCTCCCTGATTTTTTACTCAAATTACGAGCGGGAGTACTCATTGGATGAAAAATTTAATTCCTCATCCAGTGAGTACCCATGTCACATACTTTCAATGGACCTTACTGCATCAAAAGTGAGAAATTCATGAAAAACGTGATTGCAATAACGGTTTTCATGTATTTATCAGTTTTTGTGTAGAAGAGACCGTTAAAAGTATGCAAAATGGGTACTCCTTGGATAAGGAATCAATTTTTTTATCCAATGAGTGTTTTTTCTTGAAATTTGAGTAAACGCATAGGGAGATAAGTTGAAAATATGAGTTGAAAAATTAGTTTTTTTCTTTTTTCCCTCTAAAATTTGATGATGAAATCTAATATTATTTTATTATTTCCACTATTATTGTATAATTTCCTTAGGAGGCCCATTTTAGACCTCAAAATTCCCCTAATTAGTCTCGCCAATGGTAGTCGCTGTGGCTTCTTGCTCTAGAGGTTTCTCTGTCACCTTCTCTAGTGTTTTCTCTGGTTGAGTACCAGTGTGCGGCTTCGTCGGTGTTTTAGGTGTTAACCACGCCAGTTGCCACTCAATATTAATTCGAATCAGATCATCTTCGGTGAATAAATAAGGTAACTTGTAGTAGACTCCCTCCACGACGCCTTTCGCGTGGATGTGAATTTTATGGAACGTCGCCTTGAAATCAAATATCATCTTGTATTCATCATAAAGGGTTAGCAAAAGCCTCGACTTAGACTGTACTACTTGATAGAGTGACGCATCGAACAATACCTAGAAAATCTTGTTGTCCTTAATGCACGCGGGTTCTGAAGAGTTCCATAGTGTAGCATAATGTGCGGCCTCGCACATCTGAGGCTTGATGTCGGGAAACTGGGTTTCCTCAAGGGTCTTCCACTTAATCAAGGAAATTAGTAACAACAAGCAAGCGTAATGGAATTTCATGCGTTCCTCCTGTGCTTCATGCACATTTTATAAGAACTCCTTGCATAGATAGTGAGACCAGTTATAGATACACCTTTCTCGAACTATCTAGGGAGAGAAATTACGTGCGCGGGCACCTCCTTTGGTATACTTTTGCGCATCATCTTGCAAGCCAAGATGAGCATGCCCAAATGAATGGCCAGGTCATTGATCTCACTCACGACGAAGCCTCCGCTCTTGTGCAATACTTCGTACTTATTTTTTATTTTCTCTGCAATAGCTTTCTCTCGTGCTTTACCTCTAAAATTGGCAATGGGGTCTGCACCTTTATTAGGTAGACTAGTGATCCTATGGATCAATGCAACATCAATTGGGATACGCTCTCCCAACCAAAACGCATCATCGTGCACTATCACGAGCAATTTATAGACACAAAATTCATTTATTGGGCTACACCCAAAATGAGGGATCTATAGCAAGTTCAACATGCCAGCCTTGTGTAGATCCAACACCCATCTCTTTGGCTCAAGGCACATGATTCCTCCTATATACATGATGTGATCTAGGTATAGCTCGAGCACAAGTACTGGAAATTTTTCCACGTTTTCAATGTCCCAATCTTCCATTCTGAGCTACGGTACTTTAGCAAACATGTACCCCTCCATCAGGACGTTTTCAGGGATCAATGACATTTGGATGCTTACGCACACCTTATCTAGATCTTTGGTAATTCTGATTGAGGGTTTGCACAATGCGACATAGGTCGACAACCACAAGAATGGGGCCACTTTGACCACATCCTCTTCTTCCTCTACAATTGTTTTAGGGACCTCTGCCATAGGTCTTTTCTGTTGCTCAACCGTAGTAGAGCGCGACTTTGGGGTCTTCTCTCTTGGTGATTTTCCTGTACCAGATGTCTGCCCCTTCTTAGATTTCGTGGGTGCAGGTGTTTCAACAACAGCGATCTCGGGCGTAGTAGGGTCATCTCCAGGTCCTGTGGTTGTCATACTGGGAAAAATTACGTAACCCAACCCTGCACAACGCAACTCTTCCTTGAATCCCGGATCCAAACCATACATATACATAGAGTATGCAACAAAAAGTAGAGAGCTCAAAGCAAATAATTCACTAAGAAAGCAAAGGGAACTATTGCGACCTCGTAGGTCATATTTATACTTGTGGCGTGACTTCAACGGTTCCTTATTTGTTAATGTGTCTCCATAAATGAAAAAATGGTCCCAAATTTGGAAAAAACCCTTCATTAAATGCAACCTAAACACTCCCATAAACGGTAATAAATATGTCTTTTCCAGATTTACTATTCCAACGTCTAGTTTTTGACACCTCTGCGACCCAGTCAACTTCCTCGTGTAGCTACCGAGCACGCGTCACACCTTTCTATGCAGATAGTCCTGAACTAACAACAACCATCTACAGGACGCCCCCCCAACATAGAATTATTGGCCAGGTAGTTCAAAGTAGAGTGGGTAGTGTCTGATTCTTCCCTTAATAATTGCAAACACTTCTGGAAGTCCTCATCACAATGAAATATCACATTCTTTCTAAGAAATTTAGTCATCAGCGCAACTATCAACTTATAGGTTGGAATTCTCTTCCGATAGTATCCAACAAGGCCCAATAGTGAGCACACCTATTTTACATTCCCAAGGGGAGTGGTAGAGGGTACAACAACTACGCATTGTCCTTCTGATTCTGGGATTAGGATACTTCTTAGATTATCTTCACTTTCTTCAACCATCAGATTCTTGCAATTTACAATATCTTTCATCTGTGCATCCCATGTTGGCAGAGCACACTTGATTACAGGATTTTTTGCATCAAAGATGCCTTCTTGAATATTATGCAATGCTTTATCAATATTATCAAACCCACTTTGAAAGCTAAATTTTAGAATGAAACTCTCTGTCAACACAGACCATTCACTAGTACCTCGGTGCAAATGTATCTCCAAGTACCAGTCAATGGGTACCTTTCCTAATGTGTGAATAAACATATGGACCCATTCAAGTCTTGGTTCTATGCTCCATACCTGACTCCATCTAGCCAAGTGTTTGCGCGGATCATCCTTTCTACAGTAAACTTCTTTCATTCTAATGTTTGGACATTCAAAACATAACCTCATCATGCATGCACATTCATCCTAGTTGCCCATGTTTTCTTTATGAGTCCCCCACAATCTTGCTAGAGTAGCGCGAAATCCGAGATCCAAATGATGGAACCTATGTCCTTCTGGAACAGTTCTTTCAAGTTCTCCTAAAAACATGTTTACATCAGTTAAGCCATCATAATACGGTAATTCACATACCTCAAATGTTATGCATCGAAAAGCTCTGGTCACACGATATCAACATAACATAGATACTTCACGCAACCGATTCTGCGAGTTTTCTAATTCTTCATCAGAGTTTGAGAAACAATAAATATATTTATCCCAATTAAGATTTCCATATCTTGTAGAATTGATCCAATATTATTCTCATAGATTCAACTTATAGATCTGATCAACATCATCCTCAATGTGCACAGTCTCAGTGTATCTCTTTCCTTCAGCAGGGTTAAGGGGGATGATGACTTTGGTTTCAATTTTTTCAAACTCCATTCTTTGTTTTTTCATATTTATGAAACCATCCATATCAATAGACCAATCCAATCCTAACATTTTAGGGTAAGGATCAATATCATCTACAATTTGTATAACTTCAAAATCTGCCAACACCTTAACACCCTCAATATTGACTAAAACCTGTGACAACCTTCCCAATGGAATGATTTCTTTTTATTGGCCATGCGCAATTGAATGGTAGACCATTCCAGCTTGGTTTGTCCCATAAAATTCCTCGTTTTCTTAGGTAGGACATTCACATCAAACCCTAGATCTAAAACAACTTGATCCATTTTATAAGCACTGATCTGCATAGTCAGATGCATCTCTTGTATAGTCCTCTTATTATTCTTATAAATTTTGTTGGCAAATTTTTGTTATACTATTGGCTGGTATTTCTATGTGCGGTTATCTATCAGAGCCTGAAGATTCTCTACTGCCTTTTGGTTGCGCAACAACTTAATGAAAAATTGTAGGAATGGTTTGATCTCTTCATCTCCTCCGGCTTCCTTCATTGGTCTACCAGATGTTGAGGCACTTCCTTATGAAAATTATTTACACACTTCAACAAAGGTTTATTTTGCGCGCTGCAAATAAAATCCATCTTTTCTTTCATGGGCCTTACGAATCCATAATTCAGTAGTCGGTTTCTTCCCTTTATCTTCATTAGTGGCTACACCGCTCCTAGTGACCACATTTACGCTAGGATCTTCTTCATGTGTCTTTTCTCTAACCATCTAAAGATTTTTAATTGGAGGCTATGTATTTTTCTCCTGCATTTTAGCAATCAAAATAAGACAATATTCTATCACATGATCAAATTGTCTACAATACCTGCATGACTCTCATGCTGGATTGGAACAGTCATGTGCACAGTGACCAACATCACCACAATTATAGAAAATGACTTTTCCTCTTCCTCGACCAACTGATCTACCTCCTCGTCCTCTTCCTCTACTCTAGAATCGACCACGCCTAGAGGGGGATGCTGGTGAGGTAGGTTCAGCCTACATCCTATAGAGTTCAGCTTTATCCAGCATCATATCATAAGTGTAGTAATGTTTCTCATCATTTCCCAATGATGAACAGAATCTACAAAACAATTACTTTAGCTCAGGTTGATACTTCCCAACTCTTGGAAAAAAATATGTTTCATGCAATCCTACAACTTGACAAATTGTACACCATATTTTTGGCTTCAACAGACTAGGTCCACTAGCATTTAGATAACTATTGAAGATAGGACATTAATCCTTATGGTGCCCACCAGCTTTACATTTTATGCACCATACCTTTGTGCATACTTCCTCTCCCTTGTCTTTACGCAAACTTTGAATCTCCAAATGCATGGGTTCCAACTGATTTTGAATCTGTTGAGTTCCAAGCGTAACAGGTATTGGGGTAGCTTCTAATTTCATTGCAAACTCCACAACCTCAGCGTGTGTGGCAATATTTTTCTGACCTAAGGGTTGGCGCAAATGTGGGAGAAGCATAGATATAAACCACTCCTTATGTTGAGTATCATCGATGACAAATCCACCATCTATGATAGTGTGTTTTAGCCTCTGATCTGCTTCCCACACAAATTCATTTACCTCCTTATGAATCTCTTTCATTTTTGTAACCAATTGCGCATATGAATTAGGCTTCTTGAACTAATATTTTAGGGCATCATTTATTTGATCCAGAGTGGCATTAGGGTTTGATTGAACACATCTAATATACCAATCTAATGTGTGATCTTAGAAATTAGTGGCTAATTGCGCTTTCTTAATATTATCATTATTAACTTGCTGAGCCTCCCATACGACATTAGTCACAAACAAAAAATGCTCAGTATCTTCATTTCTAATGCCTCTAAAATTAGGTAGCTTCATTGATGCAACCATATCTATACCTAGGGGACATGGGGGTGGAGATGGACTGCGCAGTGGAGTGGGTGATTTGTGATATGAGTGTATAAGTGGAGTGGATAGATCTTGAAAAAGGATCAAGGTTCTCTGATCATTCTGGTTTGATGAAACTTCTTCTTTAGAGTCACTAGAGCTGCTAATTTCTCGTTCACCTTCACTATCATATCTAGGCTTCAGAGGGCTATAAATAAATCTTTCTGAATCTTCATGGTAAAATTTTCCACTGTTCGTAGTCGTGCCTCTCCGCGACATTCAAGGAATATGTTCACACAGAGAGTTTTGTTCACATGATAGCATATTCGGAAACAATTTTAAAGAGCTCAAGAACTTACCTCTAGGACCCTTGAAAATTTTTTTTTTTCTTTCCGTGAGTACACACAAAATTGGTCAACAAAAAAATTCAAGTAGTAAATCCCGCCGATCGATCCAGTGATCTACAGCGTGGGTGATCTTATTTTCTAGATTTTTCTAATTAAGGACTGATCTGGGGATTCCACTAGTGATCAAGATTGCCCTTCACACAAGACAACTCAGCTACCGCAAAATTTTTGACTGAGCACATGATGGCTAAGAATAATTCCTAAGCCTTCAAGAGATTATTTTCATGAAAAATTGCTCATTCTTGGAGTCTTCTTGTGTTGTTTTAATTTTGCAAGTAATCTTCACTGATGTTTCATTATAAATAAACCAAGTTGAAAATTGTTGCCCCCTGCAAGATTGTTCCCCAAATAACCTCCTCTTTCATCAATTCGTTCATTCATTTTGACCCTTTTTATCCTCCATCTACCTCTGAAAAATCCTCTTTTACCCTTTATCTTTCCCTTCAAAACTAATAAATTCCCTTTATTAGTTTTGAAACCCCTCTTGTCCCTCCTATCGAAACCCTTAAAAAGCCTAAGAAACCCATTTTTAGGCTAAAACCCCATCTTTCAAAACGAAAGGGCTTAAGCGCTTTTCGGCTTAGCCCTAACCCTCCACATTCTATTTGGAACCACGTGCTATGACCAAGCACTTAAGGCCTCATCGCATCGGCCTTTTCTTTTATAAACTCGCTCTTTCTTTATAATTGTTCCCCGATGCGATAGGCCCCTCTTCCCCTTGGCTCTAGTTCTGTGTTCTCCCATAAAACCGCACCATTTTCCCTAACCCCTTGAGCCTCCGCCTTGTTATTTTGTGAAGTAATCCTAACCATTGATCTTTAAAAAATCAATGGTTATCGTGCATATTCCTCTATGTTTCTTCAGCCCAAATCCAACCCGCCTTTTACATTTGCGAATAAATCTCCTCCATTGATCTAAATGATCTAACGGTCCGCATTAAACTCGATAACCAAATTCCGTTGGGGCCTACCTTCCACCACATGAAGCACCTATCCAATTGCGTGCTTCCACCTATATTCCATTACCACTCCCATCGCGCAAATTTTTTATTGTGCTCATTCCGCATCATTGGATCTGGAGCCTCTGATCCAATGGTTGACGCCGCATATCACAAAATTTTTGCGCCCAAGGTTTAATGCTTAAAAATTTTGTGATACCGGAGGTATCGAAAAAACCACGTGTCGAGTGATGTATGGAATCACATTGCTTTTGGAAAAAACCACTTACTGCCTTTCAGTCGTGCGATAACCACTTGTGGTATTGTGAAAACCACTTTCTCCCAATACATGCCAAATACTCTTTTGAACTGGTTTTCTCACTCGTTTTTGTTCATGAGCCCCCTCCGCCACTACAAGACCTCTTCCCCTCACTGCTCCTCGCCCTCATCAACCTCTGTCGCAGTTATCCCCATTCTCGTAGTTTTTTATAATATGGTTTATAATTTTTGTTGCAGGTTTAATGGATAATGAGCTATAAATCCATCCCACAGTCATGATAAGCTGACCAAGGGCCAAGGATGACGATCCTCGGGCCAGTATTCATGAAGGAAAGGGAATCTACAGGGTTTAAAATCAAGGTTTAACCTGTGCCTCATGAGCATTGGTTATACCATGAAACCCTCAACATACCGATGCACCTATACGCCAACAAACATAGTAATGAGGGATTAAAGAGTATCAGTGAACCAATAAAGTCAAAAGAGTTAATGCATAAAGACTGAAGATAAAAAAGGCTTAACCCGATAGATGAAGACAAAGCATAGAATTAAAGACAGATTGATGCTTAAAGTTAAACAGAGAAACTAAACAGGCATAAACACAATATTAAAGAAGATCTGTGTTTTTAAGGAAATGAAAGAAGACAAAACAATAAAGGACACCTCAGTGCCACATTAGTGGGGCTAATTCAATTCCAAACTACTAAATTGCCACCTACAAATTTATTTTTGCAAAAAAATACATAATGAATGCATAGACAGAGATCTTTTGCGAAAGACAACGTAGAATTTATGACCAGCCTGCCAAAACCCCCCAAAGTCAACAATAGTAACAAAGGTTGATGAAATTTAATGTAAAAAAACATTAAAACAGAGGTGGGCACTCGAACTCTTCTCCCTTAGGCCTCCCAAAGGTCAAGAAACCATTACTCTGTATTAATTGAATCGATTCTCCCTTCTAACACTCCACCTCCTCATTCTTCTATAAATACTTTTGTAGAAGATAGTATAGGGGTTGGCCTTTGGATATCTGTTGCATGTAAATAATTTTATGAAGCTGTTGTAGCCCTGTTTGTAATTGAAGATACATAAGCTGAGAGGAGAAGTTTGAAGCTATAGAGACCCACTGGACTTGATGATTGTAACTGGTTTGAACATCAAATACAAATAGTTGATTTGTGGGATCCTAGTCTATGTCAATGGTGATGTGTTTCTCACTATAAAATTGTTATTTTCTTTTTGTTTTCATTCTATCCACTTTTCTCTGATAAAGAACAGTAAATATAGATTAGGATTTACTTTTTAAGTACCCTAAATCTCACTGAAAATATTTATCCTTTATATTTTCTACTAAATGTTTATTTAAAGATGATTCAATAGAGTATAACTAGTGAAGCGTTGGTGAGCCCATGTTTCCTGAGTACAACTTGAGACATTGTCTTTGAATGTTCTTGATAAGTTTGCTAATTAAAGCTGAGCTAGAGAAGTTTATGGTTAGCCCTGTCCTCTGGTTTCTTCTCCAACAATTACTTTGAAAATCTCCCTTAAGAGTATGTTGAAAGCAGGCTATTTTCAAAGTACTTACCTGATCTTAGACTACTTTTGTGTTTATCATGAATGTCTTTACTTGGAATATGCTAAAAGCAGGCTAAGTTAAAAGTCTTTACTTGATCTTAAGCTATTCTACGTTTTTGAATGTTTTCTCTTGAAAGTACCTCAAAAGTGGGCTAGTTTAAAAGTACTTACCTAATCTTAGGTTGTTCTTTGTTTCTTCATCTATTTGATTTCCCTCACTCCACTTTTTAATGTCTCATTCCATAAAATCAACTTAAAGAGATCCTTTGACATAGATGATTTGCCCCATGGACCACTCTTGAACCTTGTTGTTTCAATTAAACCCTATTATGACTCCATAGCCCAATGGATTGATGTTGCACCTTGCCTATCTTATCAGTTGAACCATTTATTCATCTACTCACACCTTCACCCTTCATAAATACTTCCTTCATCTTCATTATATCCTTGCCCAACCAAAACAAACAAAAACTCTGTTCTTCATAACTAGCCTAAAATCACACTTCAAGCCTTAAAGATCATATCTTTAAACACATACATAGAGAGATCCCTCTCTGAATCTAGGATGGCTAGGTCCTTAGATTCCAAAGTGGTTTTGATGTAGGTTCTACAGCATTTGTACTTTCCAATCTTGCAAACTACGAAAACCTAACATACTGGCGACCATACTGGGGAAGCCATTTCTGAGTAAAAATATTAAAACTAAACACTCAATATTCAGTGCAGTATAAGTAGCTTTCTTCAAGCACTACTAAGCATATTGGTAGTCATGATAGGACTTGTCTGAATCAGTGGAAAATTTAAGTCTTCTTAGGATTCTAACAAACCCTTATCAAACCTTGAAGAAATCAGCTAAGTAAACCATAGAGTAAACTCGCTAACTAAGCCACAGTGTGAACTCTGTTTGTCTCATCACTGTGGTTAAGTGCTAAAACAGATTTAAGACACTCTCATAAACCATTAGACTATAAAAACTCAGAAAACCCAAAAATATTTCAGATTGGTATTCGAACTTATTAATGGTGGTGGACCATAAAACGTTTTACCTTCTATAGCTAAAAATTTCCACCTGGCGACTCCACAATCCTAAATATACCTAAAGACTCCAATGGGAAACCCTTTACTATGATAACATCATACAAACTCAGTTAAGGAAACTTTGAGGATTAAGTTTTCTTAGTAAAAGATCGGTTAGCCTATTAAAGATTGTCATACTTGGTTAAAATTTTCTTATTAGTGGGTATAAAAACATAGCATAATGGCTTCTAGGAGAGTTCATACTAGAGCCCATCCTAACCCAAACCCTCCTGAGATAGTTGAAAATACAAAAAGTATACTCAGGAAATCTCCTAAGACTAGAACTTCAACTGTTGTTAAGCCAGTCCATAGAGCTAATTTTGTTCCTGAAAACCTTACATCTCTACAAGATTTAAAATTTGACTTAAGAAACCCATTTAGAACTAGGTCACTTGATGACATAGATTAGATAGATTTTGAGTCTCCACCTCCATCTCAAGATAGAGGTGAACATCCTAGTAGCATAGAAACTACACCTCCTGATTTTCATTTCGTTCATAATTTTGGTTTCTCTCATCCTAGATCTGCTCAACAGTCTCTTGCTGATCCATCCACTTCTTTTACCCATACATCCTCTGTTCAAACCACCCCATTACATCAACCTCCTCTCATCTTACATCCTCCACTTGTAAACCCCACATTTTTTCCACAACCTCCTATCATGGAAACATGGTATGCTCCCCTAGTCCTTCCTTTACCTTTAGTCAATCTACCACAGGACTATCAGTCCAAGATACCATTATATGATGCCAGTGGTGTTACTACTACTTCAAAACATGTGGACAAGATGAATGACAATTTTGATAGAAATGAGATAGATGATGAAACTGTCAAACTCAGATTGTTTGCTCAAAGTCTAGGGGGAGAAGCAAGAAAATGGTTCAAAATCTTAACCCCTAATAGTATTAATGACCTCCAAGCCCTCCATCTCTCATTCCTAAACAAATGGGAAGTTAGAAAAAACCCTCTCCAAATAATTTCAAATTATAACAATCTCAAAAGAAACACTGGAGAAAGTGTTCAAAATTATTGCACTAGATTCAATAGTGTTTATAATGCCCTACCCCCAGACTTGAAACCTCCACAAGGCTCAGCCTTGGCCAAATTTCCTGAAGGATTTGATCCTAAAATGGCCTATCAGCTAAGAGAAAGAGACCCCTTGACTTTAGAAGACATGCAGAAAGGAGCTCTTGCTGTGGAAGTAAATCTGATTAAAAAAAGAGCTAGGATGAGAAATGAAAAGAAAGTATCATTTAAGGAGGAATCTGCACCCTCCACATCTAGCTCAAAAATGGAGAGGATGACGGAGGAAATTATGGAGGAAATGATGAATAATATGAGCATACTTGAGAGGGCACAAGCTAGAGAAAATCAGTGAGCTCCCCAAAACAGAAATCAATCTCAAAATCAAAATCAGAACTTTAGAAGGAATCAACCTCAAAATAGAAAAAGAGAGGATGATTAGCAGATCAAACCTCCTTTCCAAGAAAATTATGTTAATGAGGATGAAGAAACCAATGAAAAAACAGAGGATGACAACATAAATATGTTGGGAGTAAGTAGTGATGATTTTGATCTCATTTATGAAAGAAAACAAGGTCTATATACACCCTATGATGACAGAAGACCACAACCTAACTTTTATGAACAATACTCTAAAAATGCCATCATAGGATTACCTAAAAAGTATGACCTCAAAAGTAAAAAGAATCAAGACACTCCCAGAAATAAAACCTCTGATAAATCTGCCAAAAACAACCCTAAAAATACACCCAAAAAAATAGTTGAAAAACACAAAACAGTGGTTGTAAACTTTGATTTAAATAAAGGAAAAGACACTCAACCCAATGAAAAATAGAGTTTTAACCCTAGTAGCATTAGCACCTTCACTAATTCTCCTAAGAAAATAGTTCTAACTGCTCTAAATAACAAAAATTAGCAAGTTGACTTTGCTGATGAAATAGTTACTAAGAAGGCTGAACTAAACATGTTGAAAAACCAAATTCCTTTCAGCGTAGAGAATGAAATATCCAAAATCAAAATCTATGTTCCTCTTACAGAATTAGTCACTCAAAATGTATATAGGGATCAAATTTTGAAGGCTTTGAACATTGATGATGTTCATGATACAGTAAAATTAAATGATGATACCCCAGAGCTCATATTTGGACCAAAAATTGAAGGAAATTTTCAAGAAGGAATAACCCCCCCTTTCTACATTACTTTAAACATTCATGACAATATCTTGCACAATGTTATGCTTGATTCAGGAGCATCACACAATCTCATGCCCAAGGTGATAATGGAAAGATTAGGCTTAGAGGTAACTAGACCCTACAAAGATCTATATTTTTTTGATTCAAGTAGGGTGAGATGCCTTGGCCTAATAAAAGATTTGTGTGTTAACTTAGCCCAAATACCAGCCAAGAGTTTAGTGATGGAAATTGTAGTGGTTGATATACCCCCCAAATATGGCATGCTCCTTTCAAGGTCATGGGGTGCTAAGTTACAAGGCACGGTGCAGATGGATATGACTTATGCCACCATCCCTGTCTTCAGCCAACTTAGAAGACTCTATAGGGAAACACACATGAAATATATGGTGAGTAACCAAGAAAGACCAGAGAATTCTCCTCTCTATGCCATCACAACTGACCTCGACTCTTTCATTCTTTTTAATGATGATCTTCCAAAAGAGCAAGAACTAATCAGTGAAAAAAAATCAAATGTTGTGATCACTTCACTGTCAAACATAGCTACAACCATTGATGAAGAGGAAAATAAAGGGAAAATTAAAAAACAATATGCTAATTTGGAAATTCACAGCAAACAGATTATAGGTCTTGAGGTTTGGAATAGTCATAAATAGAGCGCATATCATGAGAATCAAGGAGTAAAAACTCAAAACATTGAAAACATTGAGGAACGAAGCACAGAGAAACATAGTACAGACCCTGGTGTAAAACAGAAAAATGAAGAAGACAAAGAAGAAAGTAATGAAATGAATCATAAATATGAATTCAGTCCTCTTTGGAACATGAACTTTGATGGGTCTTGCACTAAAATTGATGCAGGAGTATGCATATGGTTACATAACACTGAAAGTAATCATGCCGAGGGGCATTCCTACAGACTAAACTTTCAATGTACCAACAACATAGCTGAATATGAAGCTCTCCTTTTAGACCTACATTTATTGAAAAAACTAGGGACCAAAAGGATAAAAGTTCATGGGGATTCTGAGTTGATTATTAGGCAAGTGAATGGGGAATATAATGCTAATCATCCTAGAATTAGGGCCTATAGAGATGATGCCATGGACTTGTTAAGAAATTTTGATGAATTCCATCTTATCTTTGTCCCAAGAAACCAAAATTTCCTTGCCAATGGTTTAACCTTTGCTGCTAGAACTTGTCTTACACCTTATGAAATCAACCAATGCACCACCCAAGTCAAATTTAGGCTAGTTGTCCCAGATAATGAAAAATACTGGCAAGTTTTTGAGGGGGATAAACAAATAGAAGATTTCTTACAGTCCAAAAATGAATTTGAGACATCAAACCGAGATTCAGATTATGATGAGGACTGTCCTACTAAAGAAAATCCACTTGATGAAGAAGAAAAGTCTCCCAATATTGCTAAAATAAATCTGTTAACCTATGAACCCCATCATAAAACAGATAATATCACATAATTAGAAAACGAATTTAGAAGTGCTGCAATCTAAAGACCAAAGCTTACCAAAGGGTCTAGTCTCCTTAGAAGAACTATTTGACTTGAATGATGTGGCTAAAAAGCCAAAATTGGAACCCATAGAATCTAAAGTGGAAGAATGCGATATAGGGAGTGAGGAAAAGCCCAAATTAATGAAATTGTCTAAAACCTTGCCAGCTCACACTAAACCAAAATATATTGAGATGTTTAAAGAATTTTCTAATGTGTTTTCCTGGAGATATGAAGATCTAAAGTCCTATGATACATAAATAATTCAGCATAAGATACCCCTCAAAGAAAACCAAAAAGCTTTTAAACAAAAATTGTGTAGAATCAACCCTGTTCAGTTACCTCTAGTAGAGAAAGAAATCAGAAAAATGTATGATGATGCAATTATTGTCCCTGTTAGATACTTAGAGTGGGTGTCTAATCTTGTATCAGTTAGGAACAAAACAGAAGAGATAAGGCTTTGCATTGATTTTAGAAACTTGAACAAAGCTTCACTAAAGGACAACTATCACTTGCCCAAAATGGATCATATTTTACAAAAGGTAGTTGGTTCCAAAAGAATTTATTTGCTATATGGCTTCTCTGGTTATAATCAAATCTTGGTACATCATGATGATCAACTTAAAACAGTCTTTACCACACCTTGGGGTACTTTCATGTATTTGAAAATGCCTTTTGGTTTGATGAATGCTGGTGCCACATTTCAAAGAGCCATAGACATTTCATTTTCAAAAGAAATAGGTTACTTCATTATAATTTACCTGGATGATATAACTATTTATTCTAAAACATATGAAGAACACCTAATACATTTGAGAAAAGTTTTTGAAAAATGCAGAAAATTTGGACTGTCCTTAAACCCAAAGAAAACATTGTTTGGTCTCCAAGAAGGAAAATTTCTTGGAGATATCATATCAGAGGAAGGGATAAGGATAGACCCAAAAAGGATTGATGGAATATTGAAAATTAGCCATCCCAGAAACATCAAGGAACTTCAATCTTTCATTGGAAAGATTAATTTCTTGAGAAGGTTCATACCCAATCTAGCTGAACTCCTTATAAACATAACAAATATGCTTAAAATGGAGCAGTTAAATGGAACTTAGAAGCAAAGAAATCATTTGATCTGGTTAAACAAGCACTCACCAAAACACTGGTTCTTATTAGTCCTGATTTTTCAAAAGATTTCTTCATTTTTTCATTTTCATCGGAATACACAGTAGCTGTCGTCCTATTACAGAAAAATTTGAATGGACAAGAGCTTCCCATTGCATTTTTCAGCAATTCTATAAGAGATGCACCTCTGAAGTATAACATAATGAAAAAACAAGCCTTTTCCTTAGTCAAAGCCTTAAAATACTTCAGAGTTTACATTTTACACTCTCACATAATAGCATTTGTGCCTCATTCAGTTGTGAAAGACATATTGACCCAAGATCGAGATGGCAAAAGAGGAAAGTGGATTGTTGTAATTTTAGAGTATGATTTAGAAATCAAGCCCACTAAACTCATAACAGGTCAAGGACTAGAAAAACTTATGGCTGAATTCAACTTTCAAGCTCTTGATATAAACATGTTTAATGCATTAGATGAACAGGGGGAGTTTTCAACTCCAATTATTGAAGATCATTTTATGAATTCATCTTGGTATGCTGACATTTTGTATATTTTTCTCAATCTGAATGTCCCTCCTGGTTTTTCCAAAAGAAAGGAAATATTTTTAAAGTTAAAAGCTATAAATTACTGCATTTTGGATAAATGTTTATATTGGAAAAATGGTAGTGGATTATTGCTTAAATGTTTGCCTGAAAATGATGCAGATAAGATCAAGCATGATTTTCATGAAGGAGAATGTGGAGGCCACCTCTACTATAAATCAACTACTAATAAAATCCTTAGAGCTGATTATTACTGGCCCACTCTCTTTCAAGATTTCCATAAGATGATTATTGCCTGTCATAAATGCCAAATATTTGAAGGCAAAAGAAAACTGTTTCCCTTACCTCTGAAACCAATCACTGTTGAAGCTCATTTTCAACAGTGGGGTCTAGAATTCATTGGGGAAATCCATCCTCTCTCATCTGCCCAACATAGATGGATCCTCACAGCAACAGATTATTTTACTAAGTGGATAGAAGCCATCCCATGTAGGAATGCCACATATTCAGTTATCATTTCATTCCTTGAAAACCATATAATTTCCAGATTTGGTTGTCCTAGAAAGATCATCACTGATGATGCTGCTACATTTGGGTCTAAGAAAATGGTAGAATTCTATCATAAATATCAGATCATATTGGGTCATTCCATAGCTTATTACCCTCAAGGCAATGGACTTGTAGAATCATCAAATAAAATTCTGGTTAACATTATCAAGAAGTTGATGGAAGATAACAAGAAATCATGGCACAATAAGCTAGTACATGCTTTATGGGCAGACAGATTGATAGCGAAAAAGTCAATTGGGATGTCCCCCTACCAGCTAGTTTATGGAACTGATGCAATATTTCCAACCAGTTTAGGAGTGCCAGTCATGAAGCTGATCCAAGAAGTACAGTCTGAAGATGATGATGTGACCAGAAGAATAAACCAGACTACACATCTACAACAAACCAGGGAGGAAGTATACGTTAGAGCACAACAACTACAAGAAAACATCAAGAATATGTTTGACAAAAGAACTAAGGCAAGTGATTTCAAAATTGGTGATAAAGTTTTGAAATGGGATTCAAGAAGAGAAGATAAGGGCAAACATGGAAAATTTGACAACTTATGGCAAGGCCCTTATCTTATCCAATCTGTTATTCGAAATAATGCATTTTTTCTGCAAGAATTGGATGGAGCCGAATACTTTGGAGGTCCCAATAAGGTGGTTATCAAACATTATTTTATTTACCGATATTTTTTTAATTTCGCTTATCCATTGTATATAACACGATTTTTCCAAAATTGAAGAAAGAGAAAAGACAAAAACAATAGAAAAAGAAGAGGGTAGACATAAAAGAAGAAAGGTACAACCCCATACCAAAAAGAAAGGAAAAATCTGAAAGTGTGCAAGATTAAATGCCACTACCAAAAACAACACTACTATTTTAGTCATACAGCCTAATCATGACTAAGATAGATTTCAATTTTCTACGGATAGGTTAGTGAAGAGGATTTTCCAAACTGTTTAATATTGGCTTATCAATAGAATAGATTAGGATAGAGAAACAATGGTTCAAACAAGCTTTAATCCTGAACCTATAAGTTTGATAAAAAAATTGGTTCTAATATGCTCAAAATCTGAACCAAGAGGAAAGAAAAACAGCTCTAAAAAGATTAAAATCAGAGCTAAAGAAAGATTGAAGGATGTCTTTTATTTTTTAGATCTTAAGCCTTCACAATTTTTTTTTTGAATTTTTTGCAAATAAATTCTATGTAGTTTATCTTTATGCCATAGACCCACAACAAATCGACAAATTCTAACCCGGGTTTGGCTGTTTTTTAAATTTCTCGCTTTGGAAAATACAAAATAAAATCATTGCACAATTCAAAACCCAGCTGTATAAAAGCTTATGTAGATAATTTATGAGTTCAACAGTCTAATCTAAACTCATGGAAGAAATAAGGGTAGACATAGATTAGTTTTTCCTGATTTCAAAAAGAATAAAATGTTGATGTTCAAGGTCTGCAAGTCCAAATGCACCTGCTGAAGAAAAAATCCTTGGAAGTAGGCTGTGTAGGTAGTTTTTTGGGAAATAACTCTGTTTGATATAAATACTGATCATATTTCAAAGTTGCATGATCAATGAAGAAGAGGTTGTCATGGATAAGGCACAGGTCTACATCCCAGAGATCAAATTTTGAAAATTCTTCACACCTCCAAGGAGTTGCCATCCCTAAGTGGAGCCACTGTCAGCCATCAGTAAATTTTTGTTAGAGAAAATGATGGCTAAAAATAAGTCCTAAGCCTTCAAGAGTTTGTTTTCATGAAAAAATGCTCATTCTTGGAGTCTTCTTGTGCTGTTTTAACTTTGAAAGGAATCTTCACTGCTGTTTCATTATAAATAAACCAAGTTAAAAACTATTTCCCCCTGCAAGATTGTTCCCCAAATAACCTCCTCTTTCATCAATTCATTCATTCATTTTGACCCTTTTTATCCTCCATCTACCTCTGAAAAATCCCCTTTCACCCTTTATCTTTCCCTTAAAAACTAATAAATTCCCTTTATCAGTTTTGAAACCCCCCTTTCCCTCCTATCGGAACACCTAAAAAGCCTAAAAACCCCATTTTTAGGCTAAAAACCCATCTTTCAAAACAAAAGGGCTTAAGTGCTTTTCGACTTAGCCCTAGCCATCCACATTCTTCTTAGAACCACGCACTATGACCAAATGCTTAAGGCCTCATCACATCGGCCTTTTATTTTATAAACCATCTCTTTCTTTATATTTTTTCCCCAATACGATAGGCCCCTCTTCCCCTTGGCTCCGGTTCTGTGTTCTCCCATAAAACCGCACCATTTTCCCTAACCCATTGAGCCTCTTCTTTGTTATTTTGCGAAGTAATCCTAGCCATTGATATTTAAAAAATCAACGGTTATCGCACATCTTCCTCTATGTTTCTTCCGCCCAAATCCAACCCTCCTTTTAAATTTGTGAATAAATCTCCTTCATCGATCTAAATGATCTAATGGTCTACATTAAACCCAATAACCTGGTTCCGTCTGGGCCTACCTTCCACCACATGAAGCGCCTGTCCAATCGCGTGTTGCCACCTGTATTCCATTACCACTCCCGTCGTGCAACTTTTTCATCACACTCATTTTGCATCATTGGATCTAAAGCCTCCGATCCAACGGTTGACGCCGCATATCGCAAAATTTTTGTGCCCAAGGTTTAACGCTTAACAATTCTGCGATACCGATGGTATCGAAAAAGCCATGTGTCGAGTGATGTATGGAATCACATTGCTTTTGGGCAAAACCACTTACTGCCTTTCGATTGTGTGATAACCACCTGTGGTATTGTGAAAACCACTTTCACCCAATACGTGCCAAATACTCTTTTGAACTAGTTTTCTCGCCAGTTTTTGTTCATGAGCCCCCTCTGCCATTGCAAGACCTCTTCCCCTCACTGCTCCTCGCCATCATCAACCTCTATCGTAGTTATCCCCATTCTCATAGGTTTTTATAATATGGTTTATGTTTTTTGTTGTAGGTTTAATGGATAATGAGCTATAAAACCATCCCACAGTCATGATAAGCTGACCAAGGGTCAAGGATGACGATCCTCAGGCCAGTATTCACGAAGGAAAGGGAATCCATAGGGTTTGAAATCAAGGTTTAACCTATGCCTCATGAGCATTAGTTATACCATGAAACCCTCGACATACCCATGCACCTGTATGCCAACAAACACAGTAATGAGGGATTAAAGAGTATTATTGAACTAATAAAGTCAAAAGAGTTAATGCATAAAGACTGAAGATAAAAAAAGCTTAACCTGATAGATGAAGACAAAGCACAAAATTAAAGACAGATCAATGCTTAAAGTTAAATAGAGAAACTAAACAGGCATAAACACAATATTAAAGAAGATTTGTGTTTTTAAGGAAATGAAAGAAGACAAAACAATAAAGGACACCTCAGTGCCACATCAATGGGGCTAATTGAATTCCCAGCCACTAAATTTCCACCTACAAATTTATTTTTGCAAAAGAATACACAATGAATGCACAGGCAGAGATATTTTGCCAAAGACAGCTCAGAATTTATGATCAGCCTGCCAAAACCCCCCAAAGTCAACAATAGTAACTAAGGTTGATGAAATTTAATGTAAAAAACATTAAAACAGAGGTGGGCACTCGAAATATTCTCCCTTAGGCCTCCCAAAGGTGAATAAACCTCTACTCTATATTAATTGAATCGATGATCCCTTCTAACACTCCACCTCCTCATTCTTCTATTAATACTTCTGTAGAAGACAGTATAGGGGTTGGCCTTTGGATATCTGTTGCATGTAAATAATTTTCTAAAGCTTCTGTAGCCCTGTTTGTAATTGAAGATACATAAGCTAAGAGGAGAAGTTTGAAGCTATAGAGACCCACTGGACTTGATGATTGTAACTGGTTTGAACATCAAATACAAATAGCTGATTTATGGGATCCTGGTCTATATCAATGGTGATGTGTTTGTCACTGTAAAATTGTTATTTTCTTTTTGTTTTCATTATGTCCACTTTTCTCTGATAAAGAACATCAAATATAGATTAGGATTTACTTCTGAAGTACCCTAAATCTCACTGAAAATCTTTATCCTTTATGTTTTCTGCTGAATGTTTATTTAAAGATGATTCAATAGAGTATAACCAGTTAAGCGTTGGTGAGCCCATGTTTCCTGAGTACAACTTGAGACATTGTCTTTGAATGTTCTTGATAAGTTTGCTAATTAAAGTTGAGCTAGAGAAGTTTATGGTTAGCCTTGTCCTATGGTTTCTTCTCCAACAATTACTTTGAAAAGCTCCCTTAAGAGTATGTTGAAAGCAGGCTAGTTTCAAAGTACTTAACTGATCTTAGACTACTTTTGTGTTTATCACGAATGTCTTTACTTGGAATATGCTGAAAGCAGGCTAAGTTAAAAGTCTTTACTTGATCTTAAGCTATTCTATGTTTTTCAATGTTTTCTCTTGAAAGTACATCGAAACCAGGCTAGTTTAAAAGTACTGACCTGATCTTAGATTACTTTGTGTTTTTCCTTAAGTACATGCCAAAAGTAGGATCGTTTCAAAGTACTTACCTGATCTTAGGCTGTTCTTTGTTTCTTCATCTCTTTGATTTCCCTCACTCCATTTTTTAATGTTTCATTCCATAAAATCAACTTAAGGAGATCCTTTGACATAGATGATTTTCCCCATGGACCATTCTTGAACCTTGCTATTTCAATTAAACTGTATTATGACTCCATAGCCCAATGGATTGATGCTACACCTTGCCTATCTTATTAGATGAACCATTTATTCACCTACTCACACCTTCACCCTTCATAAAGACTTCCTTCATCTTCATTATATCCTTGCCCAACCAAAACAAAAAATCCTCTGTTCTTCATAACTAGCCTAAAATCACACTTCAAGCCTTAAATATCATATCTTTAAACACATACATAGAGGAATCCCTCTACGAGATCTAGGATGGCTAGGTCCTTAGATTCCAAAGCGGTTTTGATGTAAGATGTTTGTGGCGTTTGTGCCGCAATCTTGAAAACTACGGAAACCTAATAGATGAAATGGTATATAGCATGATCAATAAGAGAAGGAAACATGGACAAGACAACATAACGTGACAAGGCCACATAGCAAGTTAGGTGGACAATACAATGGCATGACATGGCAAGGCCACATAGAAAGTCATATGGATAGTGTGATGAGGATGATGATGTGGAAGATGGCATGGATAGTATGATGGTGATGTGGTAGAGTATGATAGGTGACATGTGGTGTATAGATTATCCAAAGGGATTCAATCTGATCTTATAATAAAAAAATTTTAATCCTTCCACAAGTTGTAGAAACCAATTACAATCGCACAATCAAATAACAAGTAAGAGAAAAAAATAATCAATCACACAACACAATATGTATTTAGGGAAATAAACTACTCAAAACCTCGCTATCTGTATATTGCATAAATTCAAGACCTTGAAACAATACAATGTTATTTCCCTCATTGAGAAACCTCAACACTCTACTAATTGTCTCACTCTAATCTAGGAAAAATCAGTCCAATACTTAACCGATTCTTAGCCTCTATCTAACCAGCCTTGAATATGCATTCCTAGAAAAATTGTGGCCCTATTAATAAGGAAATTCCCAAGAATTGATTGTGTAATTCCTTCAAGGCAACTTGATGACCTCATGCATAACCTGTAAAGTTGTCTAATTATACAACTGATAATTATCTTCCCTTTAACTTCAATATAAACTAGGCCTTCCTTAGAATTGACGTGCAACAACTATTTATAGTGAATTTTCAATTAACTGATTGATCACTACTTGTGAATTAAAACATATTTAATTCATTGGACCTAACACTAGCTCATCTCTCAGTTAGAACTAGTTAAACTTATTTTTAACTCAATTAATTAAGTTAACTAATTAGAACTCACAAATAACTATAACTGGACCCCTAAAATGTAAGAAGAACTCTACATCCCTCCTCTTTGACCCCCAACACGAATTATCTGAGCTAACTAAGTATTCCTGACTTAGTTAACAGTTACAATCTATTATGAGATGAAATTATAATTCCTGTTCCAATTTAATTAAGGGAAAATTAAATCAAAAGTCCCCTTGGGGTGTTATTTCAACACTACCTCTCAACAAGAACGAGATTATCTCCTTACCTAATCCTGTCTCCGTGGAACTCGAATTTGTTTCTTGCTAGTGTTTTCATCAAAATGTATTCATCTTGCTCCTTCGTTGAAATGTACTCTAATGAAATAATCCACCTCTACACACAATATCTAAGATGGTGATACCAGATATCAATATTCTTGGACATGTCATGAAAAACTGGATTAACTGATAATTTGATACAAATATGGTTATCACAATATATCACCGTTGGATCCATCTGTCGACCAAAAAAACCAACAAGTATCTTCCTCATCCATATGGCCTCACATGCTATTTAATTGGCCGCCATGTACTCCGCCTCTACTGAATTGAGTGCAACTGATCTATGTTTCCTTCTGTACTAGGAAATTGTTGCCGATCCTATGTTGAAGATGCCTCTTGATGTGCTTGTCATGTCGGATGGACTTCCTGCCCAATATGCATCAGTGAGGCTTTGAAGCTTCACTCCCTTTTTCCATTTGTACCATAACCCATACTTTGTAGTGCCTCTAAGGTATCTCAACACATGCTTGCATGCCTTCCAAAAGAGGTTGGTAGGCTTAACCATAGCTTGACAAAGATGGTTAACTGCAGAGCATATGTCTGGTCATGTGTTCACCAAATACATGAGTGAACCCACAAGTTGCCTGTAAATAGTAGCACCCACTACTTCACCTGAAGCAGCACCCTCCTTCCTCCAGTTTCATTCTAGAGGAGTCCCAATGGGTTTTTTGCCCTCCATGTGGAACTTCCTAAGGATCTCGTTGGCATACTTGCCCTAAGATACAAATAGCTCCCTATATCTTTATCATATTTCTAATCCCAAGAAATAGTGCAATAGCCCCATGTCCTTCATCTCCACTTCTCTTGCAAGATCCTCTTTGTAAGACTTGATGAACTGCTCATCACATGTCAATTTCAAATCATCGACATAAAGTACAATAATAAAAATCTTACCATCTACCACAATCTGATAAAAAATCGTATCCGCTTGACCCTTGGTAAAGCACAAATCAATGAAATCTCACCCTTATCTGTTAAAAGACTATTAAATAATATTATTACTTAAAATAAATTATCAATAAAAGAAATTTGGAAAAACACATATATTGTTTTTCGTTTCAATATAATCAGTACTCTATATTAAATAATGAAATAAAACTTGAAGAGAAATAATAATAAAATATTGAATCAAATATAAACTTAATTTTTATTATATTTATTTAATGTTGCAAATTATCTTAAAGTTGAGCCTTTGCTCCAACAATGTTCATCCCTTTGGTTGAAATTTATTTTTGCGGGTTCATGATCCCTATTGGTTAGGGTATTATTTCGTTGGGTTTATTGTTCTATTCCACTGGATTTATTGTTATGTTGAGTAAATAGTATTGATTTGTTATTTTTTTGATACCATTGTAATGGTTACTAAGTTAGAATAGAATGAAGATGTTGCATTTCGTTGAGAGTAATACATAGAATAAAGAAAATTTTAAATGTGGAAAAGAGATTTGTTCTTTCATGGAAAAATAAATAGCATCGATATGAAGATTCTAGCCCTTGGTTTGGGAAAAATCGGGCCTATTTATGAAGCAGGCCTATTCATAAAGCCATGGAACCCATCATTTGACCCCTCAACAACAGTGATAACCTCAGCACCAGTTTGAGTCAGATTGCCAAACCTACCTTTGCATATCTGGAATCTCTCCTCGCTAAAAGCCATTGGAAATGCAATTGGGAAATTTTACTGCAGGTGCCCAGAAACATAGGAATATGTCAGAACCACCTATGCACGCATCTATGTAGAAATGGATTTCAGCGCCGGATTCCTAGCTGAAATAATCCTAACAAGCAAAGACTATGTATGGAACCAGAAACTCGACTATGAAAGTTTCATCTTCAGATGTCGATCCTGCTTTGAGATAGGCCATCTAGCCAAAAATTGCCCAAAAGTCTTCCAGAAAAATTATGCTAGAAAGAATCACCATAGATCTACATGGTGGAAAGGAGCACAAAAGGAACATTACACTGTCATCAAGGAAGAATACTCTCTAGAAAACCCTGAATCGCAAGAAATCAGGCAAGAAAGAAACAAGCCTCAAGACAAGAAGGGGGAAGCCCGCACGCAGAAAACGACAAAAACACGAACTCGTGGCTCCTCGAGCATAAAAAATTATGAGTTTGAATACACGCAAAAATAAATCTTCATTTGGTAATATATATAACACTCCCACATCACGAAGATAAAACACCCGATGTCCCAAGGATTAGAAGAGATGAAGGATTTGCAAGATAAAGAGGAAATTGGAAGACCATAGAAGAAAAAATAAATCTACAACACCAATCTACTTAAAGAAAGATGAGAAGCTAGACAATTAAAATTAAGAAAAAATTATAAGTCCGATAGACCAAAGATTGTTCTCATTGGACGTTAACCATCATCATCATCGACATCATCATCATATTATCTATATATATATATATATATATATATATATATATATATATATATATATATATATAAAAGTTTGATATTTAATTTCTTTTTTAAATATTCAATATATGTGTTGGAATATTTGTTATTACTATCAATGATTTCATTGCTATATTAATGCCATTTAGGTGTTTCAAATGAAATAGTGTCTCTATTATTATTAAATTTATTAGAGTGGCAATTATTATTAAAGTTATTATAGTGGCAATTGTATTACGAAAATTTATATTGTGTTGATGTTTGAATTTTTGTTGAAGGCCAGAAAAATATTGTTTTTTTATATTGATGCAATAGAAATTGTGTTACTATGGGAATAATAGAATTAGTATTGAAGCAATTGCAATATAACTAAAATTAAAGTAGTTGCTATTAAATTGGTATTAAAATTAAAGTAGTTGCTATTAAATTGGTATTAAAATGTGAGAAATTGAATTATTCGTAGATATAGTCATTTGAAATACAAAAATAGTGATCACTTTTGAAAACATTGCATTGTACTTGATGTAGAGATGTAATTTTTCTCCTTGTTTTGAATTAAAATCTAAGAAAATATTGTTGCAGTGATTACATATGTGATGAATTTCATGTTTATGGTTGTGTCATCATAGAAAATGTTTATGGAAATGTTTAGTTTTTTGTTTGATCAATATTTAGCAATTGCAATTGTCTTTTGAAATGTTTACAAGTGTAATGTTTTTAGGAGGTTGATGTTGGTTTTTGTTCGGATGGGGTTCCCTAAGGTCAAATTTTGGTTAAAGTTTTGTTGAAACAAGCTAAGCGCAAAATTCAAGGGGCTTTGGGGCAGGCCAAAGCTCCTTTATAATTGTAATGAGAAAAAATGGAAACCACAAGTCTCGACCCATGGTTTGAGACCATGGTATGTGCGAGTCAAAGTCATATGAATATGTAAGGGTTGAGTCAAGTAAGGATATCATATCTAAGTCAAGTTGAGTTTTAGCAATGTTTATGTTGATGTTTTGATCTAGTTTGTATTTTGTCTGGGTAGAAAGACTCCTACTGGTTGTGTGCGCGGAGACCTAGTCCCGAGCTATTTGTAAGGACTATGTTGTTGTGTGCATAGACAGAAGGAATTGTATTGGGTTGAAGTCTGATTAATAAAAAATAAAATTGATGAACTCTGTTGCAATTTCTGTGTTTATGCATGATTATGTTAATTATTTGTTGATACGTTTCTATTGACTGCGCATTTATCTGAGTTAATTGTCTATTAAAATATCTATGTGTTTGTGTAAGGGTTACATCTCCGTTAAGGATTTTATTGGAAAATTATCTATATGATTGTGCAAGTATGGTTTCTACTCTGATACATAGATCTGACCTAAAAATGGATATTGTGGATATTCTGAGCCCTACATCCAAAAATATACACGACAAAAAACTACAAACATTTATAAATAATATGTTGGTGCAAATCTGTTAAGGGTTTCATCCGTGTTTAGATTTGGTTTTTGTGAATTCTAACGTAGGCCGATAAGACTTAAATATGATAAGTAAGGTTAAGCACACATCAAACACTCCCTCAGGGTGAGGAAACTTGGTTCCAACACCCCCCCATACTACTTTGGGTGAGACTTTGGTTTGTGCATACAGATCACTGCCGAAAGGGCCAACTGTTGGAGGGTTTTTTGGTTTGCGCGAAACACTCTGAACCTGGGTCAGGACACCTCAAGCAAACAAATGGTTCCATTTCCGGGACAAAGATATTTTTGAGGAAGATTTGATGTTGTGGCATCTGACAAAGAATGAACTGCAAGATTGGCTTGATAAGAAGTTGCGCAAATTTGCAATCCAAGAAAACTAAAACCCTAAGTTTTCTGTTGAGGATTGGGAGCAAAGGTATATCTATAGAGGGGTCCACGAAATTTTATTTTCTTCCTTTGTGACTTAGTTACAAGAGTGGTTATCTCAACTTGCTGAGTTTCAGAACTACACAAAGGATGATGCAATCTTCAGGTGGACTACTGAGTTGGTTCAATAGTTGGATAAATCTAGCAATAAAATTACCCACGTAGTAGTTTGCGACTGAATTTTCTATTGATATTTTTTTGTCATATTCTGAAGTTGAAAGGATATTTTTCAAGGGTCCTAGAGGTTTCTTCACTCATTGAAACTATGGATTAAAATTATTTTATGTGAAAAGGGTACTCTGTGTAGACACATTGAGTGAATGTCCTGAAGAGGCCCGACTACGCGCAACGGAAAAACTTACAGGGTAGACCTAGAAGAAGGTTTTTTTTATAGCCCTCTCAAAGGTAAATCTAATAGCAACAAGGAGTCTAAAACAAGTAGCTCTGGTGAATCTTTGCACTCAAAAGAAGAGGGATTGAAAAAACAAAGTATTTTTGGGTCATTGGCCATAGTTGAGATCCCATCCACTCCACGTCCAAATTAATCTCACACTAACAAGTCATCCACTCCACCTCCACCTCTACCACTAGAAGTAGATATGGATACTTCCATAAAGCTGCAGAATTTCAAGGGTCTTGGAAATGAATATGTTGACCAATTTTGGTTCGTCGCAAATGCTATGTGGATAGCGCAACAAATAAAAAATGATAATGTTAATAAAGAGCAACTAGCTAATGCATTTCAAGAACATGTGTTGGATTGGTACATGAGGTATGTGGAAACCAACCCTAATGCAATGATTGACAAGCTTAAAACCACACTGAAGGAGCAGTTCAAAAAGCCAAAATCATACTCTGAATGTGTGACCGAATTAAAGGAGATCCACTAAGAAGTGAATGAATCTGTATGGGAGGAAGATCAATGATTGAAGCACACCATCAAGGATGGAGGGTTTAATATCGACTACACGCAACACAAAGAATCGTTCATTCCTATGCTCTTGCCGCATATGCACCATCCTTAAACCAACATAAGATTGCGGCATAGGTTGAAGTTATGGAGATCGTCATGAAGTTAGAAGCCTCGCCTATACCAGCCACATAGGTTGGGGCTAAGGAAATCCAAATCCATTTAGTTGCATTACGCTTAGAGATACAAAATCTACGAAAAGAAAATGAAAAGGATGAGTGCGGAGGAGTATGATGCACATGTTGTAAATCTGAAGGGAATCAGAGGATCAATGTCCTATATATAATAACTATCTGGAGGTTGGAGTACCAAGTGCGATTAAGAATGGGGCAGAGCCTAGTGAAGTTCTCAAACTATGGTGTGTTATTTTTCAAGTGAATGGCCTACACACGACATACTTTTGCCCCAGGATCGGTAAATATATTCCTGAGCTACAACAACCTTATTGCACATTTTGTTGATATGTGGCACACAATGAGAAGAATTGTCACATCTTTATTCTGATGATTGAGTAGGCTACTTCATATAGATTGCAGACTGAAGGTATATGACTAGATTTTCCTGCATCGTCATCTAGGCGCAGTGGATTTCTAGGAAGAGGACGAGGAATAGGAGGAGGAGTTGGTCGTGGAAGGGGAAAAATAATTTGTTATAATTATGCATAGGCTAGTCATTATGTGCGCGACTACCCAAAACCAACATAGAAATCTTGCCGGTATTGTAGATAGTTTGATCATGTTCTTGAATATTTCCATATACTATTTGCAAAAATGCAAGAAAAGAAACCGTAGACACCTATGCAGAATGTTCAAATGATGAGATTCGAAATGCACATGGAAGACCCTAGCATAAATATTGTGACCAGGAGTGGTGTAGCAACTGGAAAAGATAAAGCAGAAGGTAAGAGACTTGTCACTGATGTTTGAGTCCGGAGAGCTCCCAAGAAAAGGGAAGGGTTTAATCTACAAAGGGAGAAGGAAACATTTTTCGCAGCAAAGAAGGACTTCGCGGATCCTAACACATCTAAAGTACTAAGCAAGCCTACCATGTATACAGCCGAAGGGGCCGAGCTTGTAGAGATGAAACCATTTTTGCAGGCATGTATCAAGCTTCTGCAAAATAAGAATGAAGTTGAGAATCTTCAAGCATTGATTAATAGACGCGCAGAGAAATATCAACCTTAGATGGAGAAAAAGGCTATCAATATGATTTACAACAACAAGAGAATAACTGGCCGAGAGATGTGCCTGACTACTCATATAGGTGAGTTTTAAATGGACCAGGTCATTTTGGGTCTGGGCTATGATGCAAATGTACTACCAACTAGACTTGGCAGAAAATAGGAGAGCCTAAGATGGAATGGTCTACAATCTAGCTGCGCATGGAAAATCAGAAGAAGATTATCCCAATGGGTAGATTTTATGGGGTCATAGTTGATTTTGAAGGAGTTAACGCACTGCTTGACTTTGAAGTTATTCAAATTGTTGATGATTCAGAGCCGTACCTGATGTTGTTGGATTTGGATTGAGATATTGACATGGGTGCTATCATCAACCTCATGTGAAGAAGTATGATGTTTGAAAACAATGGAACCAAGGTTGTGGTCCCACTGGACCCTACAGAAGTAGAAAGATACATGGAACTAGTGTGCGCATAAGAGTACGTTGATCATATCTACAAGCTAACTAAATGAGATGAATATTGGATCCTATAGTAGATGGTAGGCTTAGCTGGGATAGGGATAGTTCATGCCACTCAAAATTAGATGAGGAATTGGTAGAATCGTTTGCATGAAGTCTCTACACTGTGCTACAACTGAGTCACCAGAGCTCTACTATGCATATTGTCTAAGGTTTGAGAATTACCTTATTATGATGGGGTAAGAAGTGTCAATTAGTTTTTAGAATAATTCGAGAAGGATGTTCCAGAGACACAATGGTTCCATGTGCTTAACTTAGCTCTACGCTCAACCCTAGCACGCTGGTGGGAAACACACAAGGACAACTTTGCGGATTGGGAATAATGTACCCAGATGATGCAACTACGATTCAGACAACCGAATACTCGGTTGGAAGGAACCTATATAGGAAAAGAAGATACATGCATGCATTTAGCCAGGTGGAATTTAGCTTGGGGAGAAGAGCCGCAACCAGGATGGGTGCATACATTTATTCATACTCTAAGTCAGATACCTATGAACTGGTATCTGGAGGTTGAGTTGCGACGTGGCACGA
The DNA here is from genome assembly GCA_034641835.2 of Pinus albicaulis. Lineage (NCBI taxonomy): Eukaryota > Viridiplantae > Streptophyta > Pinopsida > Pinales > Pinaceae > Pinus > Pinus albicaulis. The sequence continues at coordinate 2,313 of JAXQQM020059445.1, read as the reverse complement.
CGGAATGGGCTACGCTAAGTGAAAGCTTTGTTTTAACTTTCAATTTTGAGAGTGGATTCCCAAGCATCAATACTTCCTTACACACGATTCAAGATGTGGTCTTTGACATGCCAAAGAAACCAGAAGAACGAGCCCTACGAGCATGGGATGCACAAATGAAGGATATAGTTGAATGTCAGAATGTGACTATTGAAGATAATGAGGAAGACCTAAGAAACATCAATATCCCTGACTCTAAAGGTCAGCGCGCAGTTTCTAGGCATGTGGTTTAATTGCTAGATGTGACTAGACCCATGAAGATTAGGCAAGTCAAATTTGGAACAGAAGGCTAGCCTAAGATTTCCAAAATAGGGTATTATTGGGATGAAGATACCATGGCTAAGGTTGTGGATATTCTCACTAAATATCGGGGACTTATTTCCCACAAATTTTTCAGAGTTAAAAGGTATTGTTGGGGATCTTGGTGTGATGAAAATAACTTTGAATCCAGGAGTGTTAGGCTTTGTCAAGTGGCACCCTTACAAGTTGAATCTCAAAGTATAAATAAAAAGTTCAAGGAGGAGCTAGAGAAAATGGTTGTTGCATGGATCATTGAGCAGGTAGAAAGATCTGATTTGGTAAGCCCATGGTGGTCCAAAAAAAGAAGACCAAAGGAGAAATCGGGATTTGTGTGGATCTGCGCAGAGTTAGATGATACTTGTGTGCATGACCCTTTTCCAGCCTCATTTATGCTAAAGTATTGGACAATGTGGGAGGGCGGGAGGCTTACTCATTCATTGATGGATTTTCTAGATACCACCAGATAAGAATTTCACTTGAAGATAGAAGTAAGACAACCTTTGCGAATAAATGGGGATCATTCCAATACATAGTAATGCCATTTTGTCTGAATAATTCACCCGCTATATGCTCGTGTGTGATATAAATACACTATATGTTACATGTATAAATACACTAGAGTAGACTGAAGTATAAATAAACTAGAGTTCACTGAAGAATAAATACAATCGATCTGACTAAATTATAAATAATTTGTTGGCGCATATATGTTAAGGGTTTCATACACACTTAGATTTGGTTTATGCGAAGTCTCATGCAGGACGATAAGCCGTATATCTGATAAGTAAGGCTAGGCACACATCAAACGCTCCCTCGGGATGCATAAACTTGGTTCCAACACACTCCCATACTGCTTTGGGTGAGACTTTGGTCTGTGCAAGTATATCACTGCCGAAAGGGCCAGGAGTTGAAGGGTTTTGTTGGTTGTGCAAAACACTCTAAACTTGGGTCAGGACCCCTCTTTGATGCGCAGTAGGAATAAGTCGATCTGATGAATTTGTTGGTTTACGGTGCCTAGGCTTTGATACGCAATCCATATGCCACATAAGAAAAACACCATAAGTAGATCCAAGAAGAACAATATCAAATGTCACTACAAGAAAAAATAACATTGGTGAGGGGTGAAAATGGTCACCATAAGCTCATTGGTGAGGGTCAAAAGAGCCTTCGTCACCAAAAACTGAACGTCACCAAAGGTGGCGTCGCCGAAAGTATAGGTGTTGTGGTGACATTCAAGGTCCGTCACCAATAATGATTTATAGTGACGAATAGTGACCGTCACCATTTCATATGAGCAATGGTGATGGACAATAGCCTCCGTCACCAAAAAACTGAACGTCACCAAAGGTGGCGTCGCCGAAAGTATAGGTGTTGTGGTGACATTCAAGGTCCGTCACCAATAATGATTTATAGTGACGGATAGTGACATCACATTGGTGAGGGGCGAAAATGGTCACCATAAGCTCATTGGTGAGGGTCAAAAGAGCCTTCGTCACCAAAAACTGAACGTCACCAAAGGTGGCGTCGCCGAAAGTATAGGTGTTGTGGTGACATTCAAGGTCCGTCACCAATAATGATTTATAGTGACAAATAGTGACCGTCACCATTTCATATGAGCATTGGTGATGGACAATAGCCTCCGTCACCAAAAAATTGAACGTCACCAAAGGTGGCATCGCCGAAAGTATAGGTGTTGTGGTGACATTCAAGGTCCGTCACCAATAATGATTTATAGTGATGGATAGTGACCGTCACCATTTCATATGAGCAATGGTGATGGACAATAGCCTCCGTCACCAAAAAATTGAACGTTACCAAAGGTGGCGTCGCCGAAAGTATGTGTTGTGGTGACATTCAAGGTCTGTCGCGAATATTGATTATAATGATGGATAGTGACCATCACCATTTCATATGAACAACAACGATTTTTGTGATGGACCTTTCATGTCCGTCACTATTGGTGCATATATATAT
>JAXQQM020061771.1:0-50163 GCA_034641835.2 Pinus albicaulis | reverse complement strand
GGATCGAAGGGACATAAGGGTTGGGATTGATGTCTGAGAAATATTTCTAGCAAAAGTTGTCGCATTCTTTATAGTCAGCTACCCCACCAAAACGAAGAGCCCAACAAATTGTTGTCTTTATATAATTAACATGAATGATAAGTGAAATAGCAACCTCAATATAGGGCGAGACAGTAGTATCCTACACGTTGGTAGACTTAGGGTGCACTATTAGAGTCAATTTTTCAAGTCATGTTAGATAATATTGTCTTAAGTGGCCATTGTCTTAATATAAAGTTTTGTCTTAAAATATTTTTTGTCTCAAGTTGTTTTTGTATTAAATATAAATTTTTGTCTTAAAATATCTTTGTCTTAAAATTTTTTTTGTCTAAAAACATTTTTGTCTCAAAAACTTTTTGTCTTAAATATAAAGTTTTGTCTTAAAATATTATTGTCTTAAATTGTTTTGTCTTAAAAATTTTTGTCTTAAAATGTTTTTGTCTTAAATATAACGTTTTGTATTAAAATATTTTGTCTTAAACTGTTTTTGTCTTAAAATAATTTTGTGTCAAAGTGTTTTTGTCTTAAATAGAAATTTTTGTCTTAAAACACTTTTGTCTCAAACTCTTTCTGTCTTAAAATTAATATTTAAGACAATTCAATTGATATTAAATTCTAATTTAAAATTACTAAAATAAAAAGTTATTTTTTAAGACAAAATATTTCTATTGTCTTAAGAAAATTTCTTAAGATTGCCTTCATGTAGTAGTGGGATAATCATAACTTTTGTTTTGTCAGTGTTAATAGACATACCCATGGTAGAGCATAAATCCTTAAGAAGTCTAAGTTGCCTATCAAGATCAGATGGGCACCTTGCGAGAAGAAATATATCATCAGCATAGAGAAGAAGGATGATGACTATCCCAGCTAAAATCATGTCAGCACATCCTGCTTCCTCTAAAAAACGTTCTAGCTTGTCGATGTAAATGCCAAATAGGGTAGGGGAGAGGGGGAAACCTTGTTTAACTCTGATATTGCGCTTAATATCTTGCGACCACCCCTCATTTCTCTCTATCTTGGCAATTACATTCTCGTATAACCTTATAGTGGCTGGTCTTAGCTCGAAAGGAAAATTTCGCTCTTCTAATCTATTCCATAGGTTACCTCTAGGAACCGTATCGAAAGCCTTTCTAAATTCCACAAAGCAACATAAGAGATTGGATTTATCATTACGACTTTTCTCCAAAATGATCCTAAGCATAACGAGGTGGTCCGTTGTTGAGTGCTGCCTTCTAAAACTTGCTTGGCCTTTAGTCCACTTACCTTCACTTTCATGCCAAATGCTGAACTTCTTTTCCAAAATAATACCATATAGCTTGGCTAAGAGAAGGATGATCATAATTTTTCGATAATTAGAGGGGTTATTTGTATCCCCACTTTTAAAAATAGGGATAATGAGGCTTTGAGACCAAGGTTTAGGGAACCCTTGCTTGACCGCTTGGTTGAAAAGCTTGTGGATGTGGGGGATGAGGATAAGACCTCCAACTTTTAAGCTTTCAGCCTGGTAACCTTCAATGTCTTTAGCTTTCCCATTTTCCATGTGTTTAACCCCAAAATCAATGTCGTCAAATGAGAAAACTTCTTTCGCTGTGAGGAGGGTTTCAAAATCCTTGGAATTTGGAGATTCATAAAACTTTTTAAGATATGAATTCCAGTCATGTAAAGAAATTTTATTATTATCTTTAGTTTTCCTGGTTAGAATCTACCTCTAGAATTTCTTAGGAGCCATCTTATATATATATAGTTATATATATATATTCAGCATAAAAAAACCTCTTGTTATATATAAATGTACCAATTCAATATATCAAAAAAAAAATTATTTCTTTAAATCCTTGAAAAAGTCCAACTAATCAAAGGTCCAGTGGGCCATTACATCATCATAAACTGCAAAAGCTCATAAAAACATATACAAAAAAGCATATATTAAATATATGAAAACTAAAACTATTTGATCCATAATCCATCCATCAATTCTTGTGAAAATAACATATTTTTAGCAAAAAAGACTAAAACTGCAAGGTCAACGCCTGACCCTCCATGCCTTCGACATGATTCCCCTGCCTCCTCAAAGAGTCAGTTGAAACATAAACCGAATCTCCATCGCATTATCTTCAAATATCAGAATAGAACCCTATTTCCAATACCATCCTCTACCCCCAGAAAGCTGGTCCTTCTTTAGAACATCTACAAAGTGCCTTTAACACCTTCCCCTTCTCCTCAGTAAGTTCATAATTTATTTCTCCCATTTTACCATTCAATCACAATTTTGATAGCCTGTCAGCTATGTGATTCTTTTCTTTGTATATGTGTGAAAAGGAAATCGTTGAGAAAGTACCTACCAATGCTTTTATACGCTCCATCCAAGAGATAAGTTGCACAGGTTCCAGATTGTTTCTCCTGTTTAGATAATCAATAAAAATCTTTGAATCACCAATAATATGAATGGAATTGATGCATAAATGCATAGAAAACCAGAGCAATCCCCACAAAGCCAAAGTCTCAGCTCTCATATTTGAAGCCATGCCTCCATTCCAGAAGAGTTTGTAATGGCACAAAGGACTAAACAATAACCAAGCTTTGCATCCGCACATCCCATTCCACACCACGCCATAAAAGAAACCCACTGGGAAAGAGAAATCAAAAGACCTCAATCTAATTGAGAGATCCTCTATGGGCTTCTACCTCGGTCTGGAACCCTCCTACTTTTGTATAATTTGAGAAGAAATTTCCACTTGAGACCAAGAGAAATTCTCGAAAATAATCAAATTTCTACACTTCCATATTTTACAATGGAAAATAAGGGAAATGTTGTGAAATTATTTTCCCTTTGAGACCCACCAAGACACGCACTCCTTTGGGGACTAATAATCGTTGTCGCAGAAAAAAAAAACTTGCATAACAATACTCTAACATCTTTAGAGAAATCACATTGATAGAACATGTGTTGGTTATCCTCATCCTCCATCCTACACAGTGAATATCTAACCAGAACTTTTATACATATATTCTTTAGATTGGCCGAGGTTAAATTTTTGTCTTGCCACATGCACCATAAAAATATGACAATTTTTAGTTGAGTGCTAACCACCCACATCTTGTTAAACCAACACTCCACCCCTTGTCCTATGTAATTTTCCATAAGTTTCCTGTAAATTTCCTGAGTGTGAATTTTTCCATTCTTTATACCTCCACTCCAATTAATGGAGTCCCCTTCTGCTGATTGAATCCATCCCATCCCCTTTATCTTTAACAAATAATTATTCCATTCAATTTTCCTCTATCCCGCAAACTGAGAGCCTATGCTTCATACCATCTTGGTGTTTCGTCTTGCCACCCCTTAATAATCTGAGACATATAAAATATATCCCTTTTGTGAATGAAATTCAAAGTACTCTCCTCCAGATCATCATCTTCCTGAAATCCCTTGATCGCACCATCCTCGATTAGAATTATAAATCTGCTTCCGAACTTCAATTTCAAGAAATTTTTTAGATCTGGATAGATAATTAAAAACCCCCTCCATATATGCGAGCATTTTATAATCACGTTCCATCCTCTTGTGAATACCTCTTCCAAATGCTGAGCCTTAATATACTTAAAATGTATAATATTGCTCCATATTCCATCCATTCGCATGTTTTTCCACATGGATTTTATGAGTAATATTTTGCCAAAAGTCTCCAAATTCATTAAAAACCAGCCTCCCTGTTCTTTTGGCTTTGAAATGAGGTCCCATCATGCCAAATGGTTTTTCCTATCTTTGTTGATACCATTCCATAAGAAGTTAGTTATAGACATTCTAATCCTGCGTTGTATAGTTTTTCGAATAAGAAATAAATGTGCCCAGAAAACCGTAAGCTGTTGCAGGACCGCCTGGGTAAGGATCATCTTCCCCCCATTGATAAAAACTTTAGAGACCATCCGTGAATGCATTTACGAAATTTATCTAAAATCCAATGCTAATCCTTTACTCTATAGGACATTGGTTTGAGGCAGAAGCCCAAGTATGTAATCCCCTCCGTGAGAGGACTTGGATTAAAATTAGAAATTTCTTCAATCTCATTTAAAATCCTCTGCTCCCCATTTTCATAATAAATACGTGAATTTTTCTTATTGGCTATCATACTGGTAGCCTGACTAAATCTATGAAAAATGTGGAACATTTTCAACCAACATGATCAAATCAATCTGCCAAAAAACATAGCATCGTCCACAAAAAAACTGTGAGAAATTTCCTTTCTCTTAGTAATCTTGATACCCCTGAACGTGCCTGGTGTTATGGCCTCATTTAAATTAATGCTTAATGCATCCATAGTTAATATAAAGAGAAGAGGAGAGAGAGCACACCCCTCAGGTAATGCTCTTCCTGGCTGCAAAAAACAAGAAGCAGTCCCATTAATAATAATTTCCATCGTCGAAGTAGTGACACCGCCCATTATCCATTCTAGTGCATTCTTGTGCAAACCAATCTTATAAAGCACCATTCTAAGGAAAGCCCAGTGAACTCTATTTTATGCCTTACTTAAATCCATATTCATGAGAATAACCTCCGAATTTCTGTCATGGATTGAATGCATCACCTCCTTAACTGTTGCCACTACATCATGAATAATACACCCTCTCAGAAACCACAATTTCTCCTTTGTAATATACCTAGAAATATTACCCTTTAATCATTCAACTATTAGTTCTAATGTGATCTTATAAAGAGTATTGAAGAAAGAAATTGGTCGACAATCCTCGAAGGTCCCAAAATCCTTTTTTTTTGGAATGACTACTATAAAAGTAGAGTTTACCGATCTCAGAAACCTCCCATCTCTTCTGATTTCCTCAACTATCCCTGTCACCTCCTACAACAGAATATTAGAAAATTGCAGAAAAAAATATAATGTCCAGCCATCCATGCTAGGCCTTTTATCAAGTTTAAAGGACCTTAGAATGCTATCAACTTCTGCCAATTCCACTTTCCTAAAAAAAATCTCATTTTCTTCATCATTGAACATCCTTGGGAAACCTTGCACCGCCCATAATTGATCCGGAATGTAGGCCCCCTCTCTAGCCTTGTACATGTATGAATAAAATTTTACTACCTCCTGCTTTATGCTTTCCGATGTATGAAATTCCCTTCCTTCATTTTAAATTTTCCAAATAGCATTTTTTCTTCTCCTTCCACTCGCGTAGCTATGAAAACATTTTTTATTACAATCCCCCGCTTTGAGCCAATTTTCTATACTCTTTAAGCACTGGGATTGTTCCTTTATATGAAGATAATTCTTCCTTTCATTTTCCAAGTCCCTGATCTTCTTCCAGACTACTTCTTGAGTCCTTCTGTTTTTTAGAACCTCCAACAGCTTCTTAGCCTGTTCCATGATTTCCAGCAGTCTTTGTTCAATTTTCCTCTTTTTTTCACTTTCCAAGTGCTTAACCTTCGCCTTAAGGGTTTTGAGGCTATTGGATAAAAATTCCATAGAAGATATGCCTGCTTCCCTCCTTTTGGTTTTAAAAAAATCTCTAACCAAAACATTAAAATCAACATCCTCCAGCCATGCACGATTGAAGTTAAAAGGATAGCCCCACATTTCTTTTTCAAAATTCCATTTAACAGTGATAGGTCTGTGATCGAATACCATCAGATCCATGACACTAACCTCCACCCCTCCCACCTATTCCAATAAAGCTTCCTGAAAAAGTGCCCAATTCAATCTCTTTGCTATGAAATCCTCTCCCCTTCTCCCATTATACCACGTCGGGCCATGTGCTTCTCGTGGCATCTCCTTAAGACAATTGTCTCTGAACAAATCAACCATGAAATTCGATAACGGATCCACTAGACCAACACCCCAAACATATTTCTTACTCATAGTGTAGTTAAAGTCCCCCATCAACATTGATATTTCCATAGATAAGAAACCACATCTATCCATCCGCTTCCAAAAGCCCTCTCTATCATAATATGGAGCATATAAGTTAATCAAATTAACTCTAAGATTAAGACCCCTCAATCACCTTGAAATCAATATACCTCCAAAAAATACGAAACACCTTAGAAAAGGCCCATCTCAGGTCCCAAATCACTGCCAGCTCACCAAATTGTCCATCCGCATCCATCGCGGTGATGTGCCAATCTGGATACATTTTCTAGAAATAAAGTATAGAACTGTGAGCACTGGACATCGTTTCTTGAATAAAAATAGTACAAGGTTTTAACTTCACATAAAAATCCCTTAAAGACAAAAAATTACACGAGCCACCCAAACCCCTGATATTATGGGAGCAAAGAATCATCAGAATCCTTTTTCGAAGGCTTAAGGGGTCTAATTACCCTATCCAAAGAAAAATTCACCAGAATCTCCCTAAGACTACCCCCTGACAATTCAGATTCCCTGATGTTCGAAACCTTCCTCATCTTTTTCTGTCGGGGCCTACCCATACCCTTCCACACAGTAAAATTTGATTCAGACGAAGGACTGATGCTAATGATAGGTGATAGAGGTTTGCCAGTGTCAACTGAAAGGGAGCTCATATCTTCCTCAGGTTTTTGCAAGAGGAGTTTAATTTCGCTGCCCACCGAAGTCCTTGGTGACAGCATCAAGAAATCCAACGACGAATGAAATGAATGAGTTGCCAAATGATCCTCCAAATAGTTATAGAAGGAAGAAGGTGCAATAGTACCCAATTGAGAGTCGCCCTGTGATTTTGGACTCAGAGAAATATTATCACATGGCAACGACACCTCCTCCCTACCTGACTCCCCAATATGCATAGGTCTAAATCCCGTAACCTCGGCTTTGCAAGGACCATCATAGGCAGGGACATCAAAAACAATAGGAATATCCTCCATCATAGGCCAAGTGGAATTCTACTTCCTCGGGTTCAAAGGAGAGCACCCATTAATCGAGGGGCCCATATTATCATTTTTAACATGGACTGACTCCTCCTCCTGCCCGACCACCCACTTTGAACTATTCTGTTACCAAAACCGACTCTGGCATAAAGACCATCCAACATAGGCAATGACGAGACAATAGAATTTGAATTATGTTTCGGAGGCCACTTACCCGAGTACACATCCGAGCGCGAGGATTTAAGCCCATTTAACGTCGAGGTTTCCTACGCCTCTGATCCCACTCCGTCCTCAGAAAAATGGTCACCATGATGTAGTAGCCTGCAATTCTTCCTTATATGTCCAATTTGGTGGCAAGTATGACAGCGGAATGGAAATTTCCAAAAATCAATAATTTGTCGATGGACTCTCCTCTCCCATTCCAAGTCTACAAACGCTGGCATCCCGCCCGGAAGGAAAACTCCACCAACACCCACGCTATCCTTTTATCAAAGGTCCCAATGCACTTTAGATCGACAAACCTACAAGTTCCAATGGAATTACCAATGGCAGTAAAAACCTGCATAGACCAAAACTCCCATGGCAATCCCGACAACTTGACCCAAATCAAATGATTGGGTGGGGTATCCCGGTTTGGGTTAAAACTGACGTACCACCTGTGTAGAGCCAAGAAAACTGTCCCACAAACCCATGTATGCCTATAAACCCTGCAACATCTTCCACCTTTTAGAAATAAAAGCTCCACCAATTATTTTCCAGGCGGCAGATCTTCAACGCATAACCCAGAAAAGTGGTCCAAACCACTATTAACCAATGAATAAGGTTTGATTTAGCTAGGCTCTCATACACCCATCTCCCAACCAGTGTATGCCTCTGCAAAAATTCCGCCCTTTCCCACATTATATCACGACCAAAGCTTAGCAGTTCTTCCCTCTGAAAGCGACTTAAAAGGCTTTACCTATCGTCCCCCCGACGATTTCTTATCACAAACCTTCTTCTTTCTAGTCCAATGAGGATTTCCACCATTCCTAGGGCTGATAACAGTGTTTTTAGGAGAAATTTCTGGGTTTAGACTACCCGCAACGTCAATATTTTGACCACCCTTCTCTATTGTGTAACCAGCTTCAAAAATAGAAGAAAAGAGATATCAACGCCTTAGAAATAAGCCACTTCGAGGGGGCAACCTCCAATACATTACATAAATGCACAATTCTTGGATATACAATTTACAAAACCTCCTTTCTATATATAGGAGTCCATGGGGCCATAATGTAATCCTAGTGGGCCACAATGTAATCCTAGCCGACCTAACAATAATAATTTAAGGGCACAATAATAACAAAATGGGGGTTACAAGGGTACAATAATAATAATAAGGGGGTTACACTAACAATACTAAGGGACTATACTAGTGATAAAGGGACCTAACATGCCCCTCTCCTTCAAAAAAGTGTTGTACTCAACGCTTGAGTAGCTCCAGGTGCTTCTATATAAAAAGCTCATCCTCCCACGTAGAATCTTCAGTGGGTAAGTTCTTCCACTTGATGAGATACTCTGAAATTAATCGATTATGTAGCTGTCGAGTTCTTGTTTCCATGACCGCTTCAGGTTCCAATATGATTTTTCCTTCCTCATCAAGTTCTGGCAATATTGTTTGAACTGGAAGATTTTCACCTATAACCTTCTTTAAGCATGAAAAATGGAAAACTGGATGTACTCGCGAAGAAGCAGGAAGCTCCAATTTGTATGCCATAGTACCAATCTTTTGCAACACCTTGTAAGGACCATAGTACTTTGGCGATAATTTATTATCCTTCTTTGCTTGCTTGAGGGACATTTGTTTGTATGGTTGTAGCCGTAAAAATATCCAATCTCCTACATCAAAACTTCTCTCGCTGCGATGTTGATCTGCCTGTTGTTTCATTCGATTTTGTGCCAAAGTCAGGTTATCCTTTAAGAGTTGGAGAACTTCTTGTTGATGCTCGATGTGATCTTCCACTGCTTGAAACTTCGAATTTTCTCTTAAATATGATGTGATGGATGGTGGATGATATCCATAAAGTGCCATAAATGGGGTCATTTTTGCTGCAGTATGGAAGGAAGTGTTATACCACCATTCAGCAAGAGGTAACCACTTGACCCATTGTGTTTGTTTATCAGATACAAAACAACGAAGATATCCTTCCAAAAATTTATTTACGATCTCAGTTTGACCATCAGATTGAGGATGATAAGATGAGCTATGAGTTAATTGAGTACCCAAACAATAAAATAACTCCGTCCAAAAATTTCCAGTAAAAATGGGATCTCTGTCGCTCACAATAACCCTTGGGCTTCCATGTAGCTTTTGAATTCTGTCCATAAATGTAGTAGCAACCGTACTTGCTTTAAATGGATGAGATAATTCACAAAAGTGTGCATACTTGGTAAGTCTATCAACTACCACCATGATGACACTCTTTCCTTCGGACTTAGGTAAACCTGTGATAAAATCCATTGAAATCTCCTCCCAACGTTGACTCGGAATGGATAAAGGTTGTAGAAGTCCCGAGGTCTTAATTTTTTCCACTTTATTCTGCTGGCAAACCAAACATTCCGCCACAAACTTTCGAATATCAGATTTAAGGCCATCCCAAAAAAATTCTTTCTTCACCCTGTGGTAAGTTTTTAAAAATCCTGAGTGTCCTCCTAAAGGAGAAGTGTGCAATTCCAAAAGAATATTTTGTTTTAGTTGGGAATTGTTACAAAGATATAAGCGATCTTTGTACCATAAGGAATCATTTTTCCAACTAAATGTATCAAATGTACTAGGATCTTGCTGCAACTTTTGAATGAGTGTCCATACATCTTTGTCCTTCTTCCATTCATCTCTTGCTTCAATTATCCAATCTGGTTGGATAATAGAAATGGCACAAAGCAATGCTTCCACCTCTTCATTCTTTCTTGAGAGTGCATCTGCAACAACATTAAGTTTTCCTTTTTGTAGATTATTTCAAAGTCATAACCCAACATCTTTGTGACCCATTTTTGTTGCTCTTCTGAAGATAGTCTTTGTTCCAAAAAGTGTTTAAGACTATCATGATCAGTTTTTACCTTGAAGTGTCTTCCCATTAGGTAAGTTCACCATTTATTTAGTGCATGCAATATTGCTAACATTTCCTTCTCATAAATAGGTTTCTGTAAATACTTTCCTTTGATTGGACGACTTTCAAAAGCAATGGGTCTTCCTTCCCGCATTAAAACTGCACCAATTCCATTTCCTGAGGCATCACATTCCACAATAAAGGTTTTTGTGAAGTCTGGTGTAGCTAAGACCGGTGCTAGGCACATTGCCTCTTTAAGACGTTCAAAGGCCTTAGTTGCTTCAGGAGTCCATGAAAATGCATCTTTCTTCAATAATGTTGTTAGAGGTGCCGCTATTCTCCCATAATTCTTAACAAACTTGCGATAATAGCCTGTTAACCCGAGAAATCCTCGCAACTGCTTTATTGTCTTGGGGACTTTCCATTCCTTAATGGCTTTAATTTTGTTAGGGTCTACTTTAACACCCTCGTGAGATATAATATGACCCAGATATTCCATCTCTTGTACTCCAAAGAAACATTTGGATGTTTTTGCATATAATTGTTTCTCCTGCAATAGTTTGAGCACCCTGTCAACATGTTCAACATGATCCTTCCAAGACCTGCTATAGATTAGTATATCATCAAAAATACCAGCACAAATTTTCTAAGGAAGGGTTTGAAAATGGAATTCATCAACCCTTGAAATGTAGAAGGTGCATTGGTAAGGCCAAAAGGCATGACCAAAAATTCATAATGACCCTCATGAGTTCGAAATGTTGTTTTTGGAATATCTTCAATCTTCATTCTAATTTGATGATATCCCGAACGAAGATCCAACTTGGTAAAATAAATTGCTCCATGTAATTCATCCAATAATTCATCAATCACAGGAATGGGAAATTTATCTTTAATGGTGAGCTTATTGAGCTCCCTATAATCTAGACACATTCGCCATGATCCATCCTTCTTGTGTACCAATACTACAGGAGCAGAGAAAGAACTTTGACTAGGTTGAATTATATCCGCTTCTAACATTTCTGCAATCATACGTTCAATTTCACTCTTTTGGAAGTAAGGATATCTATAAGGCCTGATGTTTGGAGGAACACTTCCTGGAATCAACTGAATAGCATGATCATGATCACGAATAGGTGGGAGTCCTTTGGGAGTTTCAAACACCTTGGAATGATTGTCCAAAACTTGTTGGAGATCTGCAGAAATAGATGATTTTGATGTCGGAACTTCTAGTGAGCATAATTGTGCAATTACACCTCGTTGTTATTTCTTTATAAGATTTGTCATGACATTAGAGCTTATTATCCTTCCCAGCTTCCCTTCAATACCCCGTAATTCGACTTCCTTTCCTTCTGAAAAAAAATTCAAGAAAAGTTCTTGAAAATTCAAAGCTACCATCCCCCAAGATTGTAACCATTGTACTCCTAGTACAACATCAGCACCTCCCATAGGAATGGAAAGCATTGGACTAGTCAATACATATTCCCCCATGGTTAGCTTAATATTATGGCATTTTCCAGAGCAATTTATAGTTCCTCCATTTGCAACCATCACTTGACATTCTGGTGCTGGGTATAGGAAACAATTTAATTCATTGGCTACCTTACAATGAATAAAATTATGGGTGCTACCTGAATCAATCAACACTATTACCCTTTTCTTCTTGATATGTCCTTCTATCTTGAGAGTTTGAGGAGTGGTAATTCCTGCCAGTGCATTACACGATATGGTCTGATTCATTTCTTCCTCTTCTAGGGCTGGTTCCTAGTGTATATCCTCTTCTTGTTCATTTTCTTCTTCCTCTTCACAATTTATGTAAAATAATTTCTTCTCAGCACACTTATGACCTTTAGTGTATTTTCTATCACAACTGTAGCAAAGCCCTTTTGCTCTTTTTTCTTCCAATTGTTGTGGTGTCAACCTTGTAGGTTGTGGAAATCTAGGCGTAGCAACACTTCCTTCTTTATAGAATTGAGTGGTAGGCTTCCTTGTCGCCATTACTTTACATTCAACTTTTCTTGCCAACCTGAATGCCTTCTCCAATGAATCTGGTTCCAAAACGCGAACTTCATGTTGGATATTATCCTTTAAAGTGCCTATGAAGAGATCGATCCTGTGTTCCTCTGGAATATCAGTTACCCTTATATTCAATTTTTGGAATTCCTCAATGTGCTTCCCCACTAAACCCTTTTGTTTGAGATTTATCAATTGGCTAAAGAAGGTGTTGCTCTTTGTATCCTCATAATGTGCTATCATTTCTTCCGTAAAAATTGACCAAGTGACAATTTTTTTACGGGAGCAAAGCCATCGATACCATACAAATGTATTTTGTTCTAAATGTAAAGTTGCAATGTGTACCTTTTATGTGTTTTGCACGTTATGGAGATCAAAATATTGCTCCATCTGTAGTATCCATGTTACAGGATCCTTTCCATCAAACTTCCTCATATCCATTTTTGGAATATGGTGGTTCTTCCCGCCAACATTAGAGTTTATGAAATCATGATTAACATTTATTTTGTTCTCATCATGAGGTTTTTCTACTATCTTTTCACCATTAGGAAACCTTTCTTGTATCAACTTTGTCAAACCTTCCATGTCTGCTTTTAGAAAATTCTTCATGTTTTCCATTTTCTCATCGATCTTAGCTTCCATGTCATCCATCTTAGATTCCATGCCAGCCTCCATGCCATCCATCTTAGCTTCCATGCCTTTCTTCAAACCGTCCATCTTCACTTCCACTCCATCCATCTTAGCTTCCATGCCTTTCTTCAAACCGTCCATCTTCACTTCCACGCCTTTCTTCAAAACTTCCATTTCATTTTTTGTTGCTCTTTGCGAGAGTGAATTTGTTGCACTTGCTCTTGTAATTTTGATAGATCATGTTGCAATTCTTCATCTTCATGAGTCATGGTAGAGCCTTCTGAAGGCTTAATGGGTGTTGAATTATTTTTAGGGGCCATTTTAGAATCCAATATTGATACCTATTCTACAATATGCCTTTGGAATCAATTCAACTTGATTCTTCAAACACGACTTATGCAATTCGGAAAAAAAAAATACACACCTTTTACTTGCTTCGAGGAGCTGGATATTGAAATTGAATTATCTTTGTAATTGAAAATCTTCAATATCTGAAATTCAGCCCTGTAGTAGCCCTCTGAAGCTTCTTTCAAATGCCGTAGGTCTGATCTAATTTTGATTCTCCAAGACAAAGCTGTGTCCAATCTCCCACAATGACCTAATTTTGGACTAGTTCAGTAGAGCGAATTTCTAGGACTTGCCACGTGTCACTGTTTCATTCTTTGTCTCTAAAATTGATAGCCAAGACACTACAGTCTGTGTACTTGCAACCAATTTTTACGGCACTCAAATCCAATGCCCAGAGAGAGAGTTATTGAACTTTTCCCACAATCACCTCTTTGAGATGAAATTTAGGAGCCTGAAAAAGCACCACCTTCCACAGATCATATCTCCAAAAATATTGCGAACCAAGCTCTGAAATTTTTTGACAGGTTTCCTCAGGATTTCTGCTTCTCACCATGAAAATTTCAGATTTTGAACCTTCGTAGAAAAAAACTTATAGCGAAAATTCCACGATGACCTGTTTAGGAGATTGAAAACAGACCTAACTTCCACAAATAATATCTCCGAAAATATTGCGAACGAAGCTCTGAAATTTCTAGACAATCTTCCTTAGGATTTCAGCTTCGTACCCTAAAAATTTCAGCTTCTGAAACTTTGTAGAAAAAAAGTTATAGCGAACATGCCACGATGACCTATTTGTATCAGCGAAATCCTAGAATCCAAACCTCTGATACCAAATGTTGTGTAACTAGCTTCAAAAATAGAAGAAAAGAGATATCAACGCCTTAGAAATAAGCCACTTCGAGGGGGAAACCTCCAATACATTACATAAATGCACAATTCTTGGATATACAACTTACAAAACCTCCTTTCTATATATAGGAGTCCATGGGGCCATAATGTAATCCTAATGGGCCACAATGTAATCCTAGCCGACCTAACAATAATAATTTAAGGGGACAATAATAACAAAATGGGGGTTACAAGGGTACAATAATAACAATAAGGGGGTTACAATAACAATAATAAGGGACTATACTAGTGATAAAGGGACCTAACATTCTCTACCACCTTTGTCGTGAGAATACACGCCTCTCTAGCCTCATAGTTGTCCAAGTCCTACATAAATGTAGCCAGGTCCTCCATCTGTTCTCCCAAGATCACCCTAAGGAGTACGCATTAGAAAGGACACAATCACGCAACCTTCTTCAGCCAAAAACTTAGGCACCAAGAGTGATCAGGAGATCATGTCCAAGTCTTAAAAAAATGCTCAAAAATGAATGTCCTCAGAAGTGGTTGCAACCTGAACGACCGGAAAGGTATCGTCACTGTGATTCTAGTGCCGCAAATGGTTTGCAAAGCAGAGGTCATATGCAAACGTTATAAAGGTTTGAAAAACCGAGTAAACTCAAAAAATGAGTTGACCAAGTTTGACTTTATAAAATTTGGGAAAAACTAAAAGAAGAATATTCCCTAGAGGGTGAATCATTTGTGGACAAGTGGTAGAATCCGATTTGCAGTTGGTTTGACTTCATTTGTTATTGGCCAATCAAAGGGTGCCACGTGGCAAGCCAGGAGACCACCACATGGCCCCAGGCCAGAGGTGAATGGCACATTAAATTCTTTTAATAGTCGGTAGGATTTGAACACTTGACCTCGTAGTAAGCAGCATACACACCTACCATTAGGCCACAAAGAAGTTATTAACAAACCTTGGAGCCGCAACATATTTAAAGTTTTAAATTGAAATCGAGCAGAAAAAGATTAGGGCTAACCCTGATAGAATGTGCCCAACAACTAAAACCATAGCCTAAGATTTAACTAGAAGTTGGGAAATGGTTAGCTCAAACCATGGCATGTGGCTAGAAACTACAGTGAAAATAAATGCCACGAATAGGTGCAGAACTAATGGCTCCGAGTTCAATGGGTTTAATGGAGGATAACCACAAACCATTCACATGCACTCTCAACATTTATTACGATTTCTAGACCGCCGATGGTTTCGGCTGGCGGGAATGCCAAATTCGGAAAGATTGCTATTTTGGCGGTGCTATCTGGAGCTACTCCACATTTAGTGGAGTTTTTCAAGGGCCATTCGGCAAAAAATTGTTTTTGCCATAAATCCTTCATTATTCGACCAAGTGGAGTGAAAAAATAGTCAATTTCGACTATCTGAGACCTTATGGACTCAATGGTGTATGTTGTAGAGCCATCAGAGAGATTTTAAGAATTTTTTTGCTTCAATGAAGTTCAAGGGGCCACGAGGGCCACCGGGAGGCAGAATCAATTTGAGGCCTAGCCAGGGGAGCTAGAGGCCTTATCCAGAGATTCAATAGTCAAAATTGGATATTTAAGATGTTCTGGATCTAATGATATGGTTTGAAGAGCCTGTAGAGAACTTTAGAAAGACAAAATGCTTCAGTAAAGTTCCAAGGGCCATTAGTGCGAGCTTTTGCCAACAACAGTGCAGGGCCTAGCCAGAGCAGCTAGAGACCGTATGCAGAGAACGAGTAGTAATTATTGACTGTAAACAGAATTATGACTCTAATGGCAGAGGTCTCAGAAATTTTTTAGGACCTATATAGATTGTAAACCCAGTAGAGATGTTTTAAGTGACCTAAGTGCCACGGGTGCTGGCAGGTGTTGGAGGAAAAACAGGAGCAGCCGGTGGCCATTTTTGATGAATGAATAGTCTATATTGAACATTTCAGAAATTTTGTAACCAATGAAAGATATTTCAAAACATTTTGAGAACTTATAGAGATTAAGAAGCTAAGGTGAAGTTTTGGGCGACCTTGGGCAAACTATGGAGGATAGCCTAGTTTGGGGATTTAGTGCTCGATTTGAGAAATTTATCAGTTGATATTTGGTGTATGATGTGGGCTCTATATAGAAGGAGTGTTTTAAGTGACATAAACATAACTTTTAAGGAGCTTGTGCCATTTATAAGCTCAAAGTATCTCAGAGCACTGACAGAAGGAATCGTGTCAAAGGGAGCCTAAAGCTATTTGCAGATTTTGGACAACCAAGAGAGGGATACAGATAGTATTCCTAGCCCTTTTGATTAGTTTAGTATCCATTGGAGTTAAGTGTGTAACTTGTAAAAGAAACCTTACCATAATCCCAAAGAGCCAAGTCAAGATGGCAAAGCTCAAAGGAGACATTGCCCAGGAGATTCGAGTGAAATCCTAGATTAATTTTGTTGTTGTGTTTAAATTTTTTATTTCTAAATTATTCTGTTGTTATACATGTTAAATTTCAGTGAGAAAAAATGAACTTAAGACACATAAAAAGTTAAAAATTCATACACCACTTTCAAGCATAAATTCTGCATAATGTGAAGTACCAGCTAGATCATTTAATTGTTAAACTTAGTGGGAGGTTCTTGAAATACATAACAAGTTATCCATACCATTTTTAAATCAGGTTGGTATCGGTAAAATTGGTTTCTTGATTGACAGAGAAAGTTATTGCTTGTATAACTTGAATGGTGTTTAAACAATGCAAAAGATTGACTGTTTTACTATATGAAAACTAACTATTGTTTGAGTTTGCTGGAGGTTAAGGGATAGCTACTTATTAGCTAAGTCTTGGAGAGCAAAAAAAGTAATAAAGGGCCGAAGTCATATTACTTACCGCAAAGGACCTCAAGGTCACCCTTGGAACACAAACCGTCTTAACGATTGTTTGTTAAGAAGCTCTTGGAGTTTATTTGTTGTTTGGTTGCTTGAATAAGAGTTTGGATAATTACAATGTTTTATAGTGTTTTTATTAAAATTATTAGGAAAAATACTCAGAGGGGGTGAATCAATATTTTCAAATTCAATTACTTATTCTGATTTGTACACATGACTATTATAAATGAAACTAGCGTATGCACGCGATTGTTATTAAATAAACTCACATATATCCAGATAACTTATCTGATCATGAATTCCATCATATGTGCAGTATTACTTAGTCCATCATTAAATCATTATTCATTGATTAATTAGTATGTATGAGTAGTTAAAAAAATGGAAAATTTTAGCGGTTAATATTCGCAAGTGGGCTAATTTTCCATTTTTTTCCAAAAACAATATTCTCCAATTTCCATTTTTTCTAAAAATGATTCACCCAAATTTTACAATATGAAACTATTTTACCTTAAAATTTGCCAAAATTATAGAAATACTATATATAAATCATTGTAAACTTGAATAATTTTACAAATATATCAATAGACATTTTTTAGTTTGCATATTAGGGACTAGTGAGATTCGCAAATGTTTTTGAACTTCAAGATAATTTTCCATCCTTCAAATTTTCCCTCGTAAGGAAGAATATAGAACATCAACACACAAAAAACCATATGAACACCATGATTGTTAGGTGGAAACCCAATGTGGGAGAAAACCATCATTTTTGTCATCTTTGTATTGGCGCAAACTCTAACTAGCACGCAGACTCTTAGTTGCATAAGGCTACAACCTTCTCTCATTTTACAACTTATACTAGAGGGGAGATACAACCCCCTTTCTAAATACTGTTATCGTCAACTCTTGCCATATCAGTTTTCAGAATGTTTCAAACTAGAATAACTTCCAACAATTTTGAAATCAACTACCCAATCACTGAACCAAATGAATCTCAACCAACTATTGAAACCAATGTAACTAGATTAAATTAAAATAAAACAACTCATACCAACGCATAATGCCTCACCAATATACCAATCCAAACAATGTTACTGATCACAAAAACCAACTTATTCCACTGCAAACCCTGATCAAGCATGCATCAGATTGTATACGCTACTGTTCTTAATCATACTTGTGTATGTATGTGCTTCTCCTAAAAAACACCTATGTATAAATCTAAAAAAATTTATACTTTATTCTGAATAATTGTCACAGTGAAAGAGTCATTGAATCACATGATGACCCCATTACATATCATTAAACTAAATACATATCATGATACAATAATATCATCACAAGCATTAGAGAATTTTTGAGGTCTAAAATGGGCCTCACAAGAAAAATGTACAACCAAAATAAAATTTATAAGAACCAATAGGATTCAAGATGATAATGTCAACCATGGCGGATGATTCACCATTTTTGGGGTTAAAAAGTAAAAAGACTAAAAATCAATAAAATAATAAAGCTACTTTTTCAGCTTGTATTTTCAACTTATCTCCCTAAGGTTTTACTCAAATTTTAAGTGGGAGTACTCATTGCATGCAAAATTTAATTCATCATCTAAGGAGTACCCATGTTTCATACTTTCGATGGACCTTGCTTCATTAAAAATGAGAAATACATGAAACAACGTGATTGCAATCACGTTTTTCATGTATTTCTCATATTTTGTGTAGCAAGGTCCGTCGAAAGTATGCAACATGTGCACTCCTTGGATGAGGAATCCAATTATTCATCCAACGAGTATTCCCATATGAAGTTTGAGTAAATCCATAGGGAGATAAGTTAAAAATATGAGTTGAAAGAGTAGTTTTTTCTTTTTTCCCTCTAAAATTTTATGATGTATTCTAAGAATTATTTTATCATTTCCACTATTTTTTTATACTTTCCTTAGGAGGCCCTTTTTATACCTAAAAAGTCCCCTAATGTCAACATCAGTTCAACCCATTCAGTAATGTCACACACAAATTATCATGAGAGAGGCGTCATTGACAAACAACAACAAACGTAATTGATTTGAACACATATCATCAAAAATTCATACTAAAAAACCCTAGCAGATGTACCTGACTCTTATAAAGCATAATTACGTATGTATATACTTTTAATGCTTGACACGTGCGTACATATTCTAAAAATTTGCAGAATTTATACGTGAATCCCCTGATGTAGATCTGTGTATATACTTGACCTATTTGAATAAAACCCGCATACATATCTGTAATCATAGAGTCATGTTACATATACATGACTTATCTGATCATTTCATCACCTCACTTACACCCTCATTCATTCTCTCTTTCCCCTCTCAAAAAATCCTCAAATTTCCCCTCACACATCATTTTCTTCTAAAAAATCCCTTAAACAATGTAAACACCCTTTTTACATTGTTTAAAACTAACTACTAAGCCCATCGGACCCTTTACATTTCCATAAAAACTCTATTTTTATGCTAAAAGTGCTCTTTCTCACAAAATAGACCCTCAAGCCCCTTTCGACCTGAAACCTTAGCCCCTTACCTCATAAGACCGACATTTCGCTTATTATTAGCTCCCTCTCCAATAAACTACACCTCTGCCCTTCTATCCTTATGCACCCTCGAAACCTTATGAAACCCCCAACCTTCGAAAAAGTATTAAGGTGGGCCCCCTTTACTTCACCCCGCCTTCTCGTTTTCTTCCAAAAGACCTCGACCGTTGATCAAAGGATTTGGACCCTAATCCAACGATCATTCCATCACTCCATCTATTCATTGTATAACCCCACACTACCCCACAAATATTGCCATGTCATCACGCCTGGGCTCCACCTCCGAAACTTGCACTCCAGTCCCTCAACCATTCCACATCGTCGATCTCACCCTTTGATATCTGACAGCCCAGATCCCATATCGCACGAAAATCGATGTCGAGCATTAACACTCCTAACCCACATGATAAGAGTAGTTTTACCCTGCCACGTGGCAAACGATAATTGGAATTACGCAGCCTCCACTCAAAACCACTTACCGCTCTTAACCCACACAATAAACCATTGTGGTTTTCAAAAACCACCTTTCTCCCCCTCGCGCCAAAATTAAAATTTCTTCGCCTTTCCATCATGTTCCATCTCTGTAACCCTTCCCTCTCCACATTCTCCTCCTCTGCAGATCACCCCCGACAACTCCAGACCTCAAAAGATGCAGTTTTTCCCCTCCTGCGGGTTTTTAAGCTAATGTTTATTTGTGTTTTGTGCAGGTTTTAATGGCAGTTATGCCCCGAAAATGCATTTCTATAGCCAAAGAAATGATGAAATTAACCTCTGGATGATGA
Organism: Pinus albicaulis; assembly: GCA_034641835.2. Lineage (NCBI taxonomy): Eukaryota > Viridiplantae > Streptophyta > Pinopsida > Pinales > Pinaceae > Pinus > Pinus albicaulis. The sequence goes on along the minus strand of JAXQQM020061771.1, from coordinate 30,116 downwards.
TCTAGGAGATAAATTCATATAAAAATAGGCCAAGAAGGTTTACGTAAAAAACTTAACTCTCGATGAATCACAATCATCGATGAGTTATAAACCGTCTTACCATGAAGAAACCCTCCCTACACACAAAGGAAAAATACAACAGAAGCATGAGTAAAGGAATGAAGAACAAAAGGATAAAAAGGGCTAATTAAATATCAAAGGATAAAAAAAAATATTAGCCCTTAAATACAGTGATTAAAGATGAAATGTCAAATGTTTAAAGATAAAGGATAAATGAATAAAACAGTCATAAAGCAGAACAAAGGATAAAGGCAGTAAGGCAGATTATCAAAACAAAATCAAGGTTTGAAGGCCTAAAAGATAGGTTTATGATTAAAACAAAGACAGATAACCCAAAGGAAAACTCGAATAACTCAACAAGGAAGCAGTTACTCCTCCAGAAGATCAAACTTCCACCTATAGCATGTTTCCTTTCCATAAAGACATTTGGGCAGTTATTACACGGTCAAAAGATATTTTTATCTGTCAAGGCAGTTATTGTAATAGTTAAGAATAGGCCTTAAAAATCAAAATCTTCACCTATCTTCCCTTAGGAGTTGAGATAAGATTTATTGAAACAGAGAAGTAGCTGCAGATATTCTTGCCTTATGCCTTGCATGGTTTTCAAGGTTAGGAATGCATTTACTCTGTAATTAATGACACTCAAACCCTATCTTGAACTCCACCTCCTCATTTTAAACATAATTAATGCATTTAAACTCATTTTATTGTTTGCATTTGATCATTCTTTGAATTAATACATAGTCTCTTAGAAGTTAAAAGAAAATTGATGTCTTGGATCTTGTGGATGCCTTGATTTGTTTGTTGATGGAGGAGGCTAGATCACTGGATCCCTGAGCTTGGCTATTGGTGAAGTGCTTCTATCTATTATTTTTATTTCCTATTTTCATTATGATTCATCTCTCTTTGTTGCAGTAGAGTAAAAGTTTTAGGCTAAGAAAAGTCTTTTGAAAAAACCTTAGTTTTGTTTGCTCTTCACCGTCTTAATGTTTTCCTTTGCAAGGTCTGATTGGAGGATTCTTAATTGCCCTCCAGTTCCATCTAGATTGTTATTTTAGAAATAATTTAATAGAGTATAACCAGGGAGTTTCTCTTTTGGTAATTCCATGTTCCTTTGAGTACGGCTTGAGAGGTTATTTTTAAGGAATGATTTCAATAGAGTGAAACCAGGAAAATTAGTCATGAGTCCAAACTCCTTTGAGTACAGCTTGAGAGTCTGAAACTTCTTTAAATTATGCTTGGTAGAGTCTAAACCAGGGAATTCTATGGTGTGCCCTATCCTCTAGACTGCCTCAAAATATTTCTTTAAAGATCCCTAGAGATTTATTCAAAATTAGATTATATTATTTCTATTTGATATTAGACTACTTTTACTGTTATCTTATATGTTTTCTTTATCTGAAAGTAGTCTTTTGATTGTTGGATTGTTGTTTGAAAGGTTTTCTTATTAAATTGTTTTTCCAAAAAGGTCTATGTTTAGCCCTGTCCTTTGGCTTGCTTCAAAACATATACCTTGAAACATTTCTCTTGTTTAGAGTACATGATAAAGGAATATTAGTTTCCCTTTGTCCTACTTTTCATTCTTATCCTTGATGTTCATCTCATTATTCCAAAAACTTTGAAGATCCATTGGCCAAGTTAGATTTTCCCTATGATACTCCCTGATCCTTTAATGAACTTATCATGACTTCCATTTGACTCCATTTCCCAATGAATTAGAGATTTCCTCATTCTACCTATGCTCTTTGATCATCATACCCAACCAAAACAATCAAAGAAATGTTGTACTTAATAACTAGCCTAAAATCAACCCTTAAAAGCAAACAAGCACATATCATTTTCAAAAAACCTGAGAGATCCCTCTTTCACTCTAGGAAGGCTAGGACCTAGAACTCTAAATACTTGTTCCACGTTGCCTTGTCATTTGGTATGCCAATCTACCAAATCACAGGACCACAAAATTCTAGCGAAAACAGTGGGACCTTCTGAGTCAGTGACAAACTAAGTACACCGTAGGACTCCAGAAACAATTATCAATCACAAAACACTCAGAAAACCCTAAAATAATTCTTATATTGGTTTGTATTACTTATTTGGTGGTGGACCATAACATATTTTACCTTCAAAAAGCTAAAAATTGCCACTTGGAGACTCCACTAGCCCCAATAGGCCTATTTCTCCACTAAGTTCTTTAGATTCCCTTAAGATTGTATCAAATCATTCCTAAAGAAGTCTAGAAGCATAGTCCTATATTCTAGAAAGATATTACACACTAAGAGAGGTCAAAACTTTTGAAAAAACAGTCCTTAAGCTTTCAACCTCTCTAATTTTTGAAATTGAAATCTGGATTCACATAGGACCAATACCAGATCTCATCCAGACCCTAATCACCCTAAAATAGTTGATAATCCAGAAAATATTTTTTGGCAAACTTCTAGAGCTCGGAATTTAACTACTGATAAGATCATCCAAAGAACAAGATTTGTCCCTGAAAACCTTACAGTCTTGAAAGATCCTCATTTTTACTTGTCTCATACAAAAAACTTATTTAGAACCAATTCATATAGTGATATTGACCAATCTGACCTTGAACCCACATATTTGCAGCAGAAATTTAGAAAATAAGCCTCTCCTTCCACTCCTCCTAATTTTCATCTTCTCCACCACTTTAGTTATTTCCATAACAAATCTGCTCATAATCATCTTGTTGGTCCAAGCACTTCGACCACCCCCATCCACACATCCATTGTTCAAAACACTCTATTCCATCCCACTTTCGCTTTCACAAATCTACCCCTTGTAAATCCCCCATTTTCTCCCACCATGGCAACATGGTATGCCCCATTAGTGTTACCACAATATTTGGTTCCTTTACCAAATGATTATCAATATAGAATTCCCCATTTCACTGGAACTGAATCTACTAATACCAAACAACATGTAGATAAAATGGATGATGCCTTTGATTCATGGAAATAGAAGAAGAGACCATTAAGATGAGAATATTTGCCCAAAGTTTAGGAGGAGAAGCCAAGAAATGGTTTAAAAGCTTAACTCCTAATAGCATAAATTATCTCCCTTTTTTATACCAAACATTCCTGAACAAATGGGAAATTGAAAAGAACCCTCTCCAATCCCTTTCTAAATATAGAAACCTAAAAAAAAACACTGGGGAAAGTGACTATTATCACTATAAATTTTTTCCAAACTTGGACAGTTTGTATTTGTTCCTAAGTCATGGTCATAGAATAGGGGTTAAGTAATTTTTATGTTTTTAGAGTCTAAGTCATAAGGTTAGAGTCTCATCTCCATCATCAAATAAGGTCCAAAAACTTTGTTTCACACTTTAAGGGTCCCATGTTATGTTTCGGAAATCATGTGTTTAGTCACTTTGATTTTTTTTTCAAATAAGCCACGAAACCACGTTTTTGTAGCATAGAGAGTGTTAAAAACTACTTTTGCGCTACGAAAACGCTGGTCTTTTTGTAGCGCAAAACCCTGAAAATAAATTACAGGTGCTACAAAATTGAGGATTCATAACCAATCCTGTCCAACTGTCAAATCCATCAAATTTCATTAAATTTTCATGAGTAGTTGTTAGTCCACGAATCCTTTCTCACACATGCAACCATTCATGACCATTATGAGATTCGTTAGGGGTCATTTATCATCAGTCATTTTAAAATTTGAAAAGGGATGGTTGTCCTTGGTTATATTATCTCATGCAAAAACACTTTTTGCATGTTTTTCATCGAATGACAAGCTTATGGTAAGCATAAACCAGAGCTTCTCTCAATTCTCAAGTGAGGTTGAACCAATTCTCAAGTGAGGCTAAACCCTTAATCAAGCGAGCCAGTTTCTCTGAAATCAAGCGAGCCAGTTTATTATAGGTTTTCTGAAGCCACGGGGATTCCGAGTGAAATATGATAGAGGAAAAAAGAAACCACAGATCAGGCCACTGTTTGAGAATGGAACCTGAAGGAATAGAGGCTCTCACCAAGGATAAACCAGTTGAAGAAGCTTTCAAGAAAGTAGGATGCTGGAGATTCTGTGAAACGCTACAGGGAGGTCATAATCAAGTCACAAAATAATTTTCCATTAATTTCACAGGTTCAAATAGAAAGGTTGGATGTTTAAACTTACCAATTTCTCCTGAAATTATATCTTCAGTGACATATATTCCAAGGGGAGAATAAAGGTGGTTCAAGAACTTCAGGTTTGAAATGGAACCTTGTAAAAAAATTTTAAACCAGAGTTTGTGGACACAGATTTAACCAAAGTAGTGCCAAGAGGTTATGTCAAGAATACATATGCTAACCTGATATCCAACATTCAAAGGTACTTCACCTGTGAAGGAATATACCATAAGGTTTATTCTTACCATTTCAAGCTCTTATTACATTTCACTGGAATAATTTCTCTAGATTTACCTTTCTTTCTATTTTGGAGTTTGGCCAAGATGGTAGATAAGGTGCAGATGAAAACTCAGGCATGTGAAACTTCATTATTCCATCATGGTCTTGTTAAATTATTAGTTTTGCATGAACTCCAGAGGGTGAATAGAGAATGGTCTGCGTTTATGTTTCTATGTGGATTTATGGCGGAAACACATGGAACAAGTGTTAGGCCTAGGGCCAAAGAAAAATCACCATCTAAAACCACTGACCCTGTAGAAACAAGATCAAAGAGATTTGTCAAGTTAAATCCTAGAAAACAAGTGAAAGGGCGAGAGATTAAAACACTAGCAATTATTCAAGAAACCCTTCAACCTATACAAAAGAGGATAACCAAATGTAAGGAAGAAGTACAGAAACAGTCAACTAGCAAATCAGCCCAAAAAAGATTGACTAGAAGTCAAATAGCAAGGGAAAAAGGCAAAACAGTGGTTTCAGAAGAATATATAGGTTTAAAGGGTAGTTTGAATGATATTTTACAAGCTATTGATATTGAGGAATCTCCTTTAGGGTAGGAAGATTTTATAAATTTGGATGAAGGGAAATCTAAGAAGATCAAGTCTTCCAAAAAGTTGGATTTTAATAATGAAATTTCAGAGTTTCTAGTCAAGCCCAGAAGGCCTCTAACTAGGAATTCAAAAAGGTTGCAAGGACTGGATGTGGAATTAGATAAAGCTGCAGAAGTTTCAAATTTTCATGAGGAACCCATAAACCTTTCATCACCTATGCTTAAATATAACAGAAGCAGATTTTTCCATACTCAAAGAGAAAATAGAAGTTATGAAGGAATGAAAGAAAAAATAAGACTAGCTAATCTTCAAATTGCTAAGCTTAAGAATAAACCAAGAAAACATGTTGTGGAGAAGATAAATTTTGACAGAATTAAGGCTCTGTGGGAGAATGAAAGACTCTCAAAACCTAAAACAATCAGCAGTGAAGGTCATTTTAAATGGATCTATAAGAGACATGAGTTCGAATTCCTCAAGGTTGGAAAATTTTCATTGCAAGCAGATTATGTCATTGTAGAAAATTGTGTGTTTTTATCATAACACAAATATTAGCTTACTACTCAAGATTCAAAAAGAGTTTTTAATGTGTGATATTCCTATGGTTTTCATATCTATCTATTTCCAGTGGTATAAACATATGTTACTTAGAATTCATTGGAAAATTCTCTAACTTCATGCATATGTTTGTAAACTATGTTTTGTTCACTCTATTTTTGTTTCACTGATACACCTAAAAACTCTGAAATGCCTTGACTTCCATGATGAGCTGATGTTGATGTTTTATGGGAAAATACCTAGACTCCATAGCCCAATAGATGTTTTTTGATCATTATTTCAACCAGTCATACACCTTTATGCAATTTATTCCTAGAGTTAGCCATCTAATCCTTAATTCAAAATATTAAACCTAGTGAGAGAGCTCTCTCAGGTTGAGGAGGCTAAGCCTCAACTAAAATTCTGGTTTGAAATAGTTACACTGAAGTAGCCTGACCAGCAGCCTATCAGGTCCTATTTTGGTGATAAAATTTTGGTGCCTCTGCCGAGATTTTGAAGATTAATCATTCTCGAAATCAAGAAAGTTGAAATTTTGAAGGTAACAGGAACTCAGAAAGTTTTTCGATGCTGCAATCTACCTTGGTGACTCCATACATTTTCAAAGTTTAAAGGTGGATTCGAGAAGGAGATATACACGGAGCAATCTTGATCCCAATCCACCTACCGATGTGGAAAATCCAAATACTATTTCAAGAGGCAGTCAAATAATTTTAGAAATATCAGGTATTCCATCTCATTTGAAATATCTCTCGTTTGAAATATTAAGAAGTCCTGAAGACAAAAGAGTTGATGATAAAATTCACGAAGCGTTGTTTAGGTCATAAAGTGAAAACGAATTCATTGATATTATTTTAGACTTGAAAAGGAGGGGAATTGACACTTCAGCCCTAGTAACCCAAGAGGACAAAGAAAATTTTTGGGAAGTTGTTACTTCTGAGCTGTTGTTAGAAAAAGGGTCTCTGGAGAGACTTAAATAACTTGATCCTTTTGAAGTCCTACTAAAATCCAAAGTTTTTTTGCCCCTTCCAAATTGGAGCTCAATTTTTAGTGGCTTGTAGAAACCAAGCAGCCCTCCTCATATCAGTTCTTCATCTTCTGTTTCTGTCATTCCTAAACTACCTTTCATCTCTCAAGCATGGTTGCTCCTGCTAGGTATGCACCACTCGTACTTCCTGTTGTTTTGCATGACCTTCCTAGTAAATATGTTACTAGGATTCCTACTTGGGGTAGTGATGAAGAAATTACAGCAGAGGAATCTGTAGACAGATTTAATGTTTTTATAGGCAGGGAAGAAGTTGATGATGAAGATGTGAAGCTAAGGTTATTTGCACAAAGTTTTATTCGTGAAGTTAGAAAATGGTTTAAAGCCCTTGCACCAGGAAGCATTAGAAATTCAGATGAATTCGAAGATAATTTTTTAAAGAAATGGTGATACAGAACCAATCCAGTTCAAGCACTTACTGAATATAACAGCCTTAGAAGAGCAATTGATGAGTCTATCCAAAATTTTTCAAAGAGATTTAATAACGTTTTTGACTCAATTCCAGCTCATTTGAAACCTCCGGAAGCCTTAGCACAAATGATATCTGCTGAAGCATTTCATTATGACTTTTCTATCTTGTTGAGAGAAAGAGAATCACCTTCACTTGCTGAAATGAAAAGTGATGCAGTTAAGGTGGAGGTAAACATGATAGCTGCTAAAAAGTAAAAAATGGGAAAAACTAAATTGAAAGAAGAGGAGAAACCTTCCACTTAAACTTCTGAAGACAAATTTGATTCAGTGATGAAAACCATGGAGAATTTGATGGATAGGTTAGCTCTTGGAAACACTTCGGCTCCTCCAGTGCAAAATGAACCTCAGTTTCGAATTCCTCAATTCAGGAGACCTCAGAACCAACAAAGGCCAAGAGAAAATAGAAATCAATAGCCCGATCCTCCAGTGAGACCTCCTTTTCAACGGAATTTGGTAGATGAAGAATATGAACCTGAAATTCATGAAGAATCCATAAATTTTCTTGATGAAGAGATGTCAGGAATTTTCTTGACTAAGGAAGAGCATGATGAGTCAGATTTAGCTAACCAATATGTAGAATCGTTAGATTATTTTAAGGGATATCAGCATGCCATTTTTGAGATGCAAAAGCAATATAATCTCAGAAACATCAATGTACCTATCACTGCAAGCAAAACACAGCCTAAGAAAGATGCTCCGAAGGTTGTTGAAGCTAGAAATGATACCTCAAAGGTGGCTGAAGGTAAAAAGGACACTCCACTTGGTAAGAAAGACACTGAACTTCCTCCTCCTATCAAAGAAGCTGAAAAATATGTCTCTGTTTTCAACCTTGAGAATGAAATTTCAAAAATTAAAATATCAGTTCCGTTTAGCGAGGTTCTCAAGGTAAATGAATATAGAAGCAAGATTGTTAAGTTGTTAAATTCACAACTAGGAGCTGCTGATATTTTGAATGTTCAAGAAGATAATCCTACTATATATTTGGGACCAAGGATAGAAGATGAACAAAACGAAGAGTTTCCTCCTTTTTATGTAAGCATTAGTACTCATGATATGACTTTACATAATGCTATGCTGGATTCTGAGGCTTCAAATAACCTTATGCCCAAATTAATCATGGAAAGGATGGGATTACAAATCACAAGACCATATAAGGATTTATTTTCCTTTGATTCAAAAAGAGTTCAATGTATTGGTCTTGTTGTCCATGAAAACTCCTCATTTAAATTTTTGGTCTTCAACGTCCCCTAAAACGTGTTAGTAAGTGCTACAAATACATGGTTAAAGTCACAAGATGTCCCGCCCCTTTTATCCATGGCCCCGATATTTTGCTGTCCAATGTGATCAAGGCTTAGGACCAAGTGTTAAGTCCAAAGGCGCTTAAGAGTATATGTCTATCGTGCGCACCCTGGACCGTTGTATCAAAATACAAATCAACGGATCAGAATCTTATTTGCTATGGTGGTCCCCGCGCCCGCACCCATTACAAAATCGGCCTGTTTATTCCGCACCACTTATCCAGGGCGGGCGATATTCCACAAATCACAACGATTCCACACATCGCGGGACAAGTGTCCCAGTGTACGATCCCAATACCGCCCCATTTCGCGCGTTAACGTTCGATCTTGGACGCGCAGCGAAATCAACGTGAGCCATCAGATCTATAAGCCTCCATCCAACGGCGGTTGCTTGGAGTAGTTGCACAGGTGTTAATGTAAGTCTACAGTGTCCCTGGCCCACCGTCTCATTGTTCTTCGACGCGTTTTCACCGTCGATTCCCCCCAAAGATCGAACGGTCTCTATTTAAACCTTGCCATGCCATCGACCCTGTGGCTCCATGTCATCCATCCATGTGCTCCCGTCGTAGATGCGTCAGTCTCTCATCTACATTCCCGTTAAAAGGTCAAAGTCCATTGCCTTCGTTAAATTTGACGTATCCTTCCAACCTTCACCCAAAGTATTTCTCTGCCATTTATATGCGTTTTCTGCCACCCTGCATCGTCTCACCACTCTGCCCAGTCTGCATCACCATCTCCATGGTCATCGCCGCATTCACCACCCCCGTGTCTGGTTTTCTTTAATGTGTTTGTGGGTTTTGCAGGTGTCTGTTGCTGAAGAACTATCATAATTTTCGGCCACCATTACAGAAGCCGAGGCCGCTCCAAAGGAAAATATTTCAGGGGCAAATGTATGAAGAAAGATCTGGGAAGCTGTTACGACACAACTCTCATTAAAGCAGCAGGGTTAAAAATTTATCAAACCCCCCAGAGCAATCTCGAGAGCAGATTTTTGCAGATAGTGATTTTAATGCTACGACAAAGAAAATTAATGAAAGATCCGGGATTTTATTATTTAACATTGTAGATTTTAAGTTTCAATCAAGGGATTTGAAGACAGAAGGTATCCAGCACAGAAAATAATGCCCTCAAGGTTTATTTCAGCCGAATTTTCTTCAGAAAAGTATCGAATGTTCATGTGAATTTCCCTTTATGCCTTGCCCCTGAAGAGATTTTCTACCCAGTGCATTTATTTTTGTAAGCAGGACAAAGAGTACGCACAACACAACATAGTCATTCAACAGTATGGGCGCGAATGTTTCCGCCATTTTTTTCAAATTAAGCAAATTAAATTCTCGCCACCTACCTCATCTACTAGAATTTTCTGTTTCCTATATAAAAACTGAGAAGAAAGACATTGTAAGGGTTCCATATTTTTATCAGAAAATTTTGCAGTGAAAGGCAATTTTTGTATACATTTTGTATAAGCTCTAGTATGAAGGCTCAGAGCCCGTAGGGTCTCAGTGAGGAGGAGTTCCATCTGTGTTAGAGGATTCTGGTCTTTGGTATCCCACAATATGTAACTTCCTTTTATGTGTTTAATACAACATTTCATTTTATCCATCTTCTTGTATCATGTACTGGAATGCGAGTGGCTCACTGACTTTAGGTAAGGATTTATCCTAGCTGATACCCATACTTGGATCAGTCAAGCGCTTTAAATATGGCTCAGGCATGATATGTTGTTTCATGTTCATTTCATCCATATTTCTGCTATATTAGTTTCTTTGGGAGGGTGCTTTTAAAATGCCATTGTCATGTATGGATTCTTAGATTGATAAGCCCACACATGGTTCTGTTGTGTATCTGGGTATCAGATCAAAGTTAACTAATATCTTATTATATTTATTTCACCGCATACACCTTCTGATACTTTATTTGTGTGGCATATTATTTGAATCGGCCATCTTTACATTAAATTGTCTCTTAACTGTCTGATGCTTTTGTGTTAGAGCTTTGCATCTTGTCTCTGCAGCATTACTTTCCCTGTGGCAGTTTTCTGTAAGTTCTGGTCCCATTTAAATCCATTTACTTGTTTTACAAGAGATAGCAGGAGAGCCTTTGGATTGACACCCCAGCTTTATTATATGCTCCTTGCTATGCTAAGATGTCCTAGGCACTGGTCTATGGCAACTCTAGACTGTCTCTAGGAGAGACAATACCTATCGACAACATCTTTCTGGCGCCGTTGTCGGGGGTGAATTTAAGAATATCAGTTTCCCTGGGCCTCGAAAAATCATATTCACTCTCTAATTAGGTGAGCACAGAGAGTTGACGAGTTGCATATCTCTCACCTTGGCGACTCCACTATTGTTTATTTGATAAATCCATTCGCAGTCCTGGCTCCCCGTAAGCCATACTTGAGGTCAGATACATCTCAGCCAAAGACACCTTCCGTGTCTGACCCAGAAAATATTATACATAAAAGAAGTTGGAAAGAAAAGAAATCAGTCTGTGCTGTAATCCCTGATGTTTCCATAGAATATTACCCATCTTCTTCTTCTCAAGAAGTCCTAGTAGAAAATCTCAACTCCACTGTGGGAGAAACAGATTATTATTCAGATAGCCTACCCAGGGGAAGTGCTAGGATTAAATCTAATATTCACCCTACCCCTAAAGTTGAAGAGGTTAGAGAGGTCACTGAAGTAGCTGCTGTTAACCGTGAACTATTCCCATCTACACCACAAGCTGTTGTACAGTATACTCCTGTTGTTATTCATACTCCACCTCCACCTCTTCCTCCATTTGTACCCTAGATAGTTACACAACCCCCACCTCCCCCAATGGCTAATGTCCCAGCCTTTTTGTTGAAAAAACACGCCCCCCTAGCACTGCCTCAAGTGTTAAATGATATGCCACAGGATTATTTGAAGATCTTGCCTAGATTCACTGGGGAAAATGAAATTGATGCTCAGAAAAATCTTGAGACCTTCTGCTCTTTTGCGGAGAACTTTAATGTTGAACATCTAGATGTGGTCTTAAGACTGTTTGTGCAATCTCTAGATGGTGAAGCCAGAAAATGGTTCAAAACATTAGGAAACCTTTCTGTAACCACTTGGGACGATATGGAAAGTACCTTTCTCAGAAAATGGGGAGAAAAGAAAGATCATGGACAGTGTCTTACTGAGTTCAATACACTCAAGAAGAAACATAATGAAGGGGTGTCAGAGTTTATCAAGATATTTAATAAGTTATATCTAAACCTCTCTGCAGATATGAAGCCTCATCAGAATGCTGCCAAAGTTGTTTTCATAGCAGCCTTTGACTTAGAATTTGGTTTCTCTCTCAGGGAAAGAAAGCCTACCACTCTAGATGATGCTCAGTCAGATGCACTTGAATTGGAAGCAAACTTTGCTTCCATTGGAAAATTAAGAGGGAAAGCTGAACAAGATACCAGAAGAAGAGGCAAAGAGGAAGTATCTACTTCCAATCAAGATAAGGATTCAGATAAAATTGAAGAAATGAGCAAAATGGTTAAGAATATTTCTAATAAACTAGTCAAGCTTGAATTGGAGACCAAGAACTTAGCTTCCAAGAAATTCCAGAATGCTCCAAACAGGGGTTACAATCCTCAGTATAGAAAGACACCCCTGCAAATACTCCCAAGGGAAGCTAAAGAGCAACAGGACCAAGTACCACACCCATTGTACCTGGAAGGCCCAGTAGATGACTCCACTGAAGATGCTGCCTATGAACTGCAAGATGCAAATCTTGCCTTCTCAAATAATGATGAAGTAGAATGTCCATTGCAAGAAGAAGAAGGAGAGATCAGAGACACAGAAGATGCAGAAATTGATCACTACTGCAAGCAGTTTAATGATTTCATGCAAGCACATTTCAATAGAAAATATGATCTTAGGTCTTCAAGGAAGAGAAATCAGACTCAAGAACATGAAGAAGAGCCTCCCCAGAAGGAAGAATCCACTCAAAATGAGTCAACAATGAAGAAAGTCACAGACAAAGGTAAGAGTCCTCTAAACAAACCTCTGCAGTCTAATGATCAAACTCCTTCCTCCTCAAAGGTAGTCAGTCCTCCTAATGCTGAGTCTGTATCAAAAGAAGTTAAACCTTCAGCTGAAATTAAAGAGTCAAAATAAGTTGTAATAGAAAACCCCCCTCCTGCTTTTAATTTGCAAAAAGAACTTGAGAAAGTCAAGATCCCAGTCCCTTTGACTGAATTATTGAAACAACCTACATATCAATCTCAAGTCACTTCTTTGTTGCTCCCTCCTGAAGCACCAATAATCCCAGACAGTCTTAATCTTCAAGAAGAAATACCCATGGTAGTTTTTGGCCCACATGTCGAGGAGATAGACCCTTCTACTCCTCCTTTCTATGTGTCTCTAGTTATTCATGACCTGCTGTTACACAATTGTATGTTAGATTCTGGGGCTTCCCATAATCTTATGCCTTTGTCTGTCATGGAACAACTAGGTTTACAAATCACATGTCCATATAAAGACCTATATTCATTTGATTCCAAAAGATTTAAATGCTTGGGGATGATTAAAGATTTAGTGGTAAATTTGGCCCAAATTCCAGCAAAAAGTGTAGTAATGGACATTGTGGTGGCTGACATCCCAACTCGCTTTGGCATGCTGTTGTCAAGGTCCTGGGGAACAAAAATTGGTGGATCACTCAAATTAGACTTGACATATGCCACTATCCCTATTTTTGGTGGCCAGGAGAGGAGGTTGTACAGAGAAACCAGATTTGTCAAGATGGTGACTAAGGCTGACAGCTCAGAGAATTCACCAGTCTACAGCAAGGAAGGAGATTCTCATGTTTGATGTTAGAAGAAGATCAAAATTTTTCTCATGAACCTTCCTTATGTCAAATCAATACTGAGCAGCATTTAGAAGACCATGAAGCAGGAGTATGGACTCTACATTTTGATGGAGCAAATTCAAGAGAAGGTAATGGGGCTGGAATATTATTAATCTCTCCTACAGGAAAATGGGTGCCACTGTCTTTTAAATTGGAATACGAAGCTACTAATAATGTGGCCAAATATGAAGCACTGTTGCTAGGACTACAGACAACCAAGAGAATGGGTATACAGAGTTTAAAAGTTCTGGGAGATTCTGAGCTGGTGGTCAGACAAGTCAGAAATCAATGTCAAACCAAACATCCTCGGATGAGGGCTTATAGAAATGAAGTATGGGACATGGTGGAAAATTTCTTCTCAGCATTCAATATCCAGTTTATGCCCCGAGACCAGAATATAATGGAAGATTCTCTTGATGTAGCTGCTAGTACATTTCGTCCTCCTCAGAATCCTCTCTTGAGGTATGAAATTGAAGTACGTTATAGGCCATCAATCCCAGATAATATCAAGCACCGGTAGGTATTTGAAGATGAAGACAAAATGAAGAGATTCCTGGAAATAGTGGGGGAATTCTCCAGTATGGAGATTGATGATGGTGAAGAAGACGAGGTTGAAGATATTTCAGAAAATAAGTGGGAAGAGAAAATGGCAGGAAGTAAAGTGTTGCAGCTGAAAGGAAATGTCATCCCTAGAGGGTTGGTGCCTCTAGAAAAATTATTTGACAAGAATGATGTCTCATTGCAACCTAGTAAAGTGGTAGAGGAAGATCAAGTGGAAGATCTGAATCTGGGTACTGAGGCTGACCCTAAAATTGTAAAGTTATCTAAGAAGGTCCCAAAGGAATATAAGGAAAAATACTTGAAATTATTTCAGTCATACAAGGATGTATTTGCATGGTCCTATCAAGACCTGAAAACTTTTGATGTCAACATAATGTAGCACAGAATTCCTCTAAGGGAAGGTGCAAAACCTTATAAACATAAGCTCAGATAGATAAACCCTCTGCTGCTTCCTTCCATTGAAAAGGAAATTAAGAAATTATTAAAGGCCAAAATAATTGTGCCATTAAGGTACTCAGAATGGGTTGCAAACTTGGTCCCTGTCAGAAAGAAAAATGGAGAAATAAGGCTATGTGTGGATTTTAGGAATTTAAACAGAGCATATTTAAAAGATAATTATCCACTGCCCAAGATGGTCCACATCCTGCAGAAAGTGGTGGGAGCCTCTAGAATGTCAATGATGGATGGTTTTTTTGGTTATAATCAGGTAGCTGTGCTCCCAGAGGATCAGAAGAAGACTGCTTTCATCACACCATGGGGTACATTTATGAATGCCAGGATGCATTTTGGGCTGATTAATGCAGGGGCTACCTTTCAGAGGGCAATGGACATTGCTTTTGTGGGTGAGCAAGATAAGTTTCTGGTGGTGTACCTTGATGATATAACAGTGTTTTCAAAAAATGATGCTGAACACATTGAACATTTGCGAAGAACTTTTGAAAAATGCAGAAGGTATGGTCTTTCTCTTAATCCACAAAAGTCTTTATTTGCATTAGTGGAAGGCAAAATTTTGGGGCATATTGTAACTAAGGATGGGGTAAGGATAGATCCCAAAAGAGTAGAAGTCATAAATGGTATTCCTCTTCCCAGGAATAAAAAAGAAGTACAGGTATTTTTAGGTCGGATAAATTTCCTGAGAAGATTTATTCCTAACTATGCTGAGATAGTTAGGCATATAACTGATATGCTGAAAAAGAATAATGAAGTAAAATGGTCTCTGGAATCTAGAGAGGCATTCACCAGGATAAAACAGGAATTTGCTGAAGCTCCTGTGCTAGCTAGACCAGATTATGCAAAGCCATTTATGATTTTTTCCTTTGCATCACCACATACAGTAGCTGGAGTGTTATTACAGAAAAATGAAGAAGGATATGAGAAGCCTATTGCCTTTTTTAGTCAGGTGCTCCATGATGCAGAACTGAAATATAATATATTGGAGAAGCAGGCATATGCCCTAGTAAAATCCCTCAAAGCATTTCGTATGTATATTTTGTAGTCCCACATTACTGCATTTGTCCCCAGTGCAACTGTTAAAGACATTCTGATTTAGGGAGACAGTGAAGGGAAAAGGGGGAGATGGATTGCAAAAATATAGGAGTATGATCTAGATATCCATCCTACTAAGTTGATAAAAGGACAGGGGTTGGCCAGGATCTTATCAGAATCTAACTATCAAGCTCTAGGCATAAACCTGTCTATGCTTTCAAATGAAGAATCTGAAAAAGAAAAAGAACAGCAAGGACTGGAGGTAGCCACTCAAAAAGCACATATAAAATATCTCACTAGTCCATGGTATAAAGAAATAGTGGAATATCTTTTAACACTCAGCTGTCCCCCCAGTTGTGATAAAGAAAAATATAGGGCTTTGAGATTAAAATCACAAAAGTACATAGTTGCTAATGGCCAATTATATTGGAGAGATCCTTCAGGCATACTACTATTATGCCTCACAGAAAATGAAGTGGAAAATATAATGATGGAATTTCATGAAGGAATTTGTGGAGGCCATTACAGCTGGAGAGCCACAGCTCATAAAATTATGAAGGCTGGTTTCTACTGGCCAAAATTATTTGGAGATGTTTTTGTTTAGGTTAGAGCATGTGATAAGTGCCAAAAATTTGCTGAAAGACAGAAGTTGGCAGCTCTACCCCTGATTCCAGTTCATGTGAATGAGCCATTTCAACAATGGGGAATATATTTTATTGGAGAAATACATCCCCCATCAAGTGGGCAACATAAATGGATATTAACAACCACAGATTACTTTACAAAATGGGTGGAAGCCATACCTGCAAGGAATGCTATAGATACTGTGATAATCAAATTTATGGAGGAAAACATCATATCCAGGTTTGGCTGTCCTGCTAGAAGAGTGACTGATAATGCATAGGCCTTTAAATCTGAAAAATTTGTGAATTTCTGCCAGCAGTATAATATTTCACTAAATCATTCCACAGCCTACTATCCACAGGGAAATGGTTTGGCAGAATATTCCAACAAAACTCTAGTGAGAGCCTTGAGAAAGACTATCAATGAAAACCAGAAGAATTGGGACTCCCAATTAAAGTTTTCTCTGTGGGCTAATAGGGTCACCAGTAAGAGAGCAACTAGGAAATCTCCATATGAGTTGGTATATGGACGAACAAATGTGTTTCCTGTGCAACTGGCTTTGCCAGTGGCACGTTTCATGCAAGAAAATCGGGAGGAACCTGATGATATGGTCAGGAGAATCATCAACTGGTAGAGTTAGAGGAAACACGAGGGCAAGTAAATCGGAGATTAACAGAATATCAGGAGAAAATGAAACACATATTCAATCAACATGCAAAAGATAGAAAGCTGCAGATTGGTGATCTGGTGCTCAGATGGGATGTCCGGAGGGCTGAAAGAGGAAAGCATGGAAAATTTGATCCCCTCTGGTTTGGTCCTTTCAAAATAGTGGAACAAAGAAGTAATAATACTTTTATGTTGGAGAAATTACAGGGTGATCTGCTCGACACCCCTGTAAATGGCCAATTTCTTAAGCCATACTTTCAGTTTTGATTCAGGCCAAGGCAGCTTGATGTATTATATTGTATACTAGTTTCCTTTTTTTTTTTGAATAAATAAGGTGCGAGCTGACATGTTACAGAGTAAAATGTAGAGGGAAAAAGTAGCAGAGCCACCTAAAATAATATCTGAAGGTCTGCAGAGTTCTTGACACGTCCAGGGATGAACCTGCCGTCCCCAGTTGGAGCCGATGTTGTCCATGAAAACTCCTCATTTAAATTTTTGGTCTTCAACTTCCCCTAAAACATGTTAGTAAGTGCCGCAAATGCATGGTTTAAGTCACAAGATGTCCCGCCCCTTTTAGCCATGGCCCCGAGATTTTGCTGTCCAATGTGATCAAGGCTTAGAACCAAGTGTTAAGTCCAAAGGTGCTTAAGAGTATATGTCTATCGTGCGCATCCTGGACCGTTGGATCAAAATAAAAATCAACAGATCGAAATCTTATTTGCTATGGTGGTCTCCGCGCCCGCACCCATTACAAAACTGGCCTGTTTATTCTGCACCACTTATCCAGGGCGGGCGGTATTCCGCAAATCACAGCGATTCCACACATCGCGTGACAAGTGTCCCAGTTTACGATCCCAATACCGCCCCATTTCATGCGTTAACGTTCGATCTCGGACGCGCAACGAAATCAACGTGAGCCATCAAATCTATAAGCCTCCATCCAATGGCGGTTGCTTGGAGTAGTTGCACGGGTGTTAATGTAAGTCTACAGTGTCCCTGACCCACCGTCTCATTGTTCTTTGACGCGTTTTCACCGTCGATTCCCCCCAAAGATCGAACGGTCTGTATTTAAAACTTGCCATGCCATCGACCCTGTGGCTCCACATCATCCGTCCACGTGCTCCCGTCGTAGATGCGTCAGTCTCTCATCTACATTCCTGTTAAAAGGTCAAAGTCCATTGCCTTCGTTAAATTTCACATATCCTTCCAACCTTCACCAAAAGTATTATTCCACCATTTATATGCGTTTTCCGCCACCCTGCATCATCTCACCACTCCGCCCAGTCTGCATCACCATCTCCATGGTCATCGCCACATTCACCACCCTCGTGTCTAGTTTTCTTTAATGTGTTTGTGGGTTTTGAAGGTGTCTGGTGCTGAAGAACTATCATAATTTGTGGCCACCATTACAGAAGCCGAGGCCGCTCCAAAGGACAAATTTTCAGGGGCAAATGTATGAAGAAAGATCTGGGAAGCTATTACGACACAGCTCTCATTAAAGCAGCAGGGTTAAAATTTATCAAACCCCCCAGAGCAATCCCGAGGGCAGATTTTTGCAGATAGTGATTTTAATGTTACGACAAAGAAAATTAATGAAAGATCCAGGATTTTATTATTTAACATTGTAGATTTTAAGTTTCAATCCAGGGATTTGAAGACAGAAGGTATCCAACACAGAAAATAATGCCCTCAAGGTTTATTTCAGCCGAATTTTCTTCAGAAAAGTACCGAATGTTCATGTGAATTTCCCTCTATGCCTTGCCCCTGAAGATATTTTCTACCCAGTGCATTTATTTCTGTAAGCAGGACAAAGAGTACGCACATCACAGCATAGTCATTCAACAGTATGGGCGCGAATTTTTCTGCCATTTTGTTCAAATTAAGAAAATTAAATGCTCGCCACCTACCTCATCTACTAGAATTTTCTGTTTCCTCTATAAAAACTGAGAAGAAAGACATTGTAAGGGTTCCAGATTTTTATCAGAAAATTGTGCAGTGAAAGGAAATTTTTGTATACATTTTGTATAAGCTCTAGTATGAAGGCTCAGAGCCCGTAGGGTCTCAGTGAGGAGGAGTTCCATCTATGTTAGAGGATTCTGGTCTTTGGTATCCCACAGTATGTAACTTCCTTTTATGTGTTTAATACAACATTTCATTTTATCCATCTTCTTGTATCATGTACTGGAATGCGAGTGGCTCACTGACTTTAGGTAAGGATTTATCCTAGCTGATACCCATACTTGGATCAGTCAAGCGCTTTAAATATGGCTCAGGCATGATATATTGTTTCATGTTCATTTCATCCATCTTTCTGCTATATTAGTTTCTTTGGGAGGGTTCTTTTAAAACGCCATTGTCATGTATGGATTCTTAGATTGATAAGCCCACACATGGTTCTGTTGTATATCTGGGTATCGGATCAAAGTTAACTAATATCTTCTTATATTTATTTCACCGCATACACCTTCTGATACTTTATTTATGTGGCATATTATTTGAATCGGCCCTCTTTACAGTAAATTGTCTCTTAACTGTCTGATGCTTTTGTGTTAGAGCTTTGCATCTTGTCTCTGCAGCATTACTTTCCTTGTGGAAGTTTTTTATAAGTTCTGGTCCCATTTAAATCCATTTACTTGTTTTACAAGAGATAGCAGGAGAGCCTTTGGATTGACACCCCAGCTTTATTATATTCTCCTTGCTATGCTAAGATGTCCTAGGCACTGGTCTATGGCAACTCTAGACTGTCTTTAGGAGAGACAATACCTGTCGACAACAGGTCTAATCAAGGATGTTGTTGTTGGTCTAACACAAATCCCAACAAAGATAGTTGTTATGGACATTGTTGTGGCTGATGTTCCTCCAAATTTTTGTATGCTATTGTCAAGATCATGGGTAGCGAAAATCAAAGGCACAATGCCGATGGACCTTACCTATGCCACTATTCCAGTTTTTGGTGAACAAAGGAGATTGTATCGGGAGACTAGAATGGCTTACATGGTAAGTAGCAAAGATAAGCCTCAGAATTTTCCTGTTTATGCCTTTGATACTGAGCTTGGATCTGCCATTATTTTTAATGAGTTAGCTGATAGTGTTGATGAAGAAATAAGAGCAGAAAATCAGCAAACAAAAAATCGATAAGTAAATGAAAAACATATGGAAGAATGGTGGCCACTGTACTTTGATGGATCAACAGGAAAAGAGGGGGTAGGAGCAGGGATTTGGATTACAATTCCAACTGATGAGAGTAAGTTTTACCCTTACAAACTCAATTTCGATTGCAAAAACAACATGGTTGAATATGAGTCTTTGATTTTGGGTCTTGATCTTCTTAAAAAAATGAAGGTCCAAAATATTTCTGTTTTTGGAGATTCTGAGTTGGTTATTAGACAAGTGGAAGGTGTTTATCAAACAAAGGATGTAAGAATGAGAGCTTACAGAAATTTAGTTTTAGACATGTTGGAGAATTTTCAAGCTTTTTCCTTCAGAGTCAAATCTAGAGATCAAAATTCCATTACTAATTATCTTGCTATCTCTGCAAGTATCTTCATCATTCCTATGCATTCAACTGAAAAATATGAGATTGAAGTTCATCATAGACCAGCCATACCGGACAATATAACAAACTGACAATTTTTTGAAGATGATCAACAAGTAAAGAATTTTATTGAGCTGAAAGAATAGTTTGAAAGTACTCATGTAGATCAGAAAAATATGTTTGTTGAGTCTAAAGGAAATTCTGAAGTTTCGTAATTGATGAATAATGCAATACCAAAAGGTCTTATTCCTCTTGAGAAGCTTTTTGATCAAAATGATGTTTTTAAATCGCCAAAATTACAAGCTGATGAAGAGGAAGTAGAGAGCTGTAATCTTGGTACATTAGCTTTGCCTAAAATGATAAAAATTTCAAGGTTTCTTTCAGCTGATATGAAATTCAAATATATTGAGATGATGAGGAGGTTTATGAATGTTTTTTCTTGGAGTTATGCTAATTTAAAGGAGTATGATCCTTCCATTATTCAGCATACTATTCCTATCAAAGAAAATGAGAAACCATTCAAACAGAAGTTGAGGAGAATTAACCCTCTTCTCATGCCATTGATTGAAAGGGAGATCAAGAAACTCTTTGATGCAAAAATTATTGTCCCAATCAGATTCTCCAATTGGCCTGCAAATTTGGTACTGGTTAGAAAGAAGAATGGAGAAATCAGAATTTGTATTGACTTCAGAAATTTGAACAAAGCATCACTAAATGATAATTATTCTCTTCCCAAGATGGATACAATTCTGCAAAATATTGTTGGTTCTCAAAGAATGTCAATGCTTTATGGTTTTTCAGATTACAAGAAGATTCTTGTACATCTGGATGATCAGGAGAAAACAACCTTCACAACACCATGGGGCACATTCATGTACGCCAAGATGAATTTTGGTCTCATGAATGCGAGAGCTACTTTCCAAAGAGAAATGGACATTGCTTTTTATTAAGAAAAGGATAAGTGGGTGGTTTTTTATCTTGATGATGTAACAGTCTTTTCAAATAATGAATAAGATCATTTGAAACACTTAGAAAAGGTTCTGCTGAAATGTAGAAGGTTTGGTATTTCCCTTAATCCTACTAAAAGAATTTTTTCTTTAACTTCAGGAAAATTACTTGGTCATTTCATTTCTGAAGATGGAATTAGGATTGATCCTAATAGAGTTAATGCAATTCAAAAGGTAGATTTTCCAAGAAGTAGGAAAGATATTCAACCATTTCTTGGAAAAGTGAACTTTGTTAGATGCTTCATTCCTAACTTTTCTGATATTGTCAAAGATATTACAAGGATGTTAAAGAAAGAAGTTGATATCAAATGGACAGCTGAAGCTAAAAAATCTTTTGAGCAAATCAATAAGGCGCTCACACAAGAACTGGTACTCATCAGCCCAGATTTTTCCAAAGAATTTCTGATTTTTACATTTTCTTCTAAAAACACAATTGCTGGAGTTTTTCTACAAAAAGGAAAGCAAGGTACTGAACAAAATATTTCTTTCTTTAGTAAAACATTAGAAAATGCTGAGCTAAAGTATAATATTCTAGAAAAACAACGTATGCTTTGGTGAAAGCTATACAATATTTCAGAATTTATATTCTGCATTCTCACATCGTGTCATATGTTCCAAGTGCTGTGGTAAAGGACATTCCAACTCAGGAAGATCCCGATGGTAAGAGGGGAAAATGGATCACCAAATTGTTGGAATATGATATAGACATCAAACCAACCAAGTTGGTGAAAGGACAAGGCTTGGCGAAACTAATGACTCAGTCAAATCTAGACTGTCTGGACATAAATCTAAATGTAGAAATATCAGAAATTTTTGATGATGAAGAGGAAATAGTTGAAATTGAAGAGAAATACATCACTTCTGAGTGGTATAAGGATGTGGTTTTTGTCCTGCAACATCACAAAGCTCCCGCTAATCTAAAAAAGTCCAAAGCAAGGTTTGTAAAGCTAAAATCTTTAAGATATTTTGTATATGACAGAAATCTGTTTTGGAAAGATACATGATGAATTTTGCTGAATTGTTTAATTGAAGAAGAGGTTGATAAATTCATTGAATAATTTCATAACGGTGATTGCGAAGGACACGATTATTGGAAGGCTACAACAAATAAGATTCTCAGAGCGGGATATTTTTGGCCAACAATGTTTAAAGACATTTATAAAAGAATTATTGCATGTCACGAATGCCAAATTTTTGAAGGAAGAAGAAAGCTTGTACCTCTACCTTTAGTTCCTATATATGTGGAGGCTCCTTTTCAGAAGTGGGGGTTATTATTTATTGGAGAGATACATCCACCATCATCAGGGCAACATTGCTGGATTCTCACAGCAACCGAATATTTCACCAAATGGATAGAGGCGATACCAACAAGGCAAGCTAATGACTCTGTAATTATTTATTTTCTAAAGAATAATATATTGTCTAGATTTGGTTGTCCCATGAAGATGTAATAGATAATGCTCAAGCATTTAAGTCCAAGAAAATGATAAATTTCTGCCATCAATACCACATTACTCTTGGACACTCTACTGCATACCATCCGCAAGGGAATGGTCTTGCTGAGTCATCAAATAAGAGCATTGTAAGGATCATTAAAAAGGTATTGCAGGAGAAAAAAAACGCTTGGCACTTAAAGTTGAAGTACGCCTTATGGGCTGATAGGATTTGTACAAAGAGGTCAATTGGAACATCACCAGATGAACTTGTCTATGTTACTAAAGCTATTTTTCCAACATCACTTGGGGTACCAGTCATGAAGTTAATTCAAGGACTTGAAGAGGAACCAAATTCCATTCAAAGGAGGATTAGCTAGCTGATAGCTTTGCAGGAAAAGATAAATGAAGTCTATGACAGCTATCAGCAAGTTTAAAACAGAATCAAGAAAACATTTGATAAGAATATCAAAGAATATAGTTTCCAGCTACAAGACAAAGTGCTGAAATGGGAGGCCAAAATTGAGGAAAAGGGCAAGCACGGTAAGTTTGAGAATTTATGGAAGGGTCCTTTTAAGATTTCTGGTTTTCATGGGAACAACACTTATATATTGCAGGAAATTGATGGAGGATCATATGTTGGAGGGTCTGTTAATGGCAAGTTCCTAAAGCATTATGCTTGTTGAAGTTTTATCAGTCACTCATGACATTGTACATATTTCATCTTTGTCAGTTTTATTGCTAATAATGACAAGCTGAAACAGAGATCTTAAGCCCGAGGTGAAGGCCCAAAAAGTTTGAAGAAGATGATTTTCAACACAAATTTTTGTTTTTATCAAAAATGGATAGCACTGGAGCTGTAGGTTCTTAGTGTAACACAAGGGCACACTATCCCAAGTGGAGCCACTATTATCACTATAAAAGTTTTCCAAACTTAGACAGTTTGCATTTGTTCCTAAGTCATGGTATTAGATAGGGGTTAAGTCATTTTTATGTTTTTAGAGTCTAAGTCATAGGGTTAGAGTCTCATTTCCATCATAAAATAAAGTCCAGCAACCTTGTTTCACACTTTAAGGGTCCCATATTATGTTTCGGAAGTCATGTGTTTAGTCATTTTGAATTTTTTTTTGAATAAGCTACGAAACCACGTTTTTGTAGTGCAGACAGTGATAAAAAATACTTTTGCGCTACAAAAACGCTGGTCTTTTCATAGCGCAAAACCCTGAAATTACATTACATGCGCTACGAAATCGGGGATTCGTAACCAATCTTGTCCAGCTGTCAAATCCATCAAATTTCATTAAATTTTCATGATTAGGTGTCAGTCCATGAATCCTTTCTCACACATGTAACCATTCATAACCATCATGTGATTCATTAGGGGTCATTTATCATTAGTCATTTTTAAATTTGAAAAGGGATGGTTGTTTTGGTTGTTTTTTCTCATGCAAAAAACACTTGGTGCATGTCTTTCTTTGAATGATAAGCTTATGGTAAGCAGAAACCAGAGCTTCTCTCAATTATCAAGTAGAGGCTAAACCAGTTATCAAGCGAGGCTGAACCCTTAATCAAGTGAGCCAGTTTCTCTGAAATCGAGTGAGGCAGTTTATTATAGGTTTTCCGAAGCCGCAGGGATTTCGAGGGAAAGATGATAGAGGAAAAAAGAAGCCACAGGTTAGGTCACTGTTTGAGAAAAAAACCTGAAGGCATAGAGGCTCTTACCAAGGATAAATCAGTTGAAGAAACCTTCAAGAAGGTAGGATGCTGGAGATTCTGTGAAAAGCTACAGGGAGGTCATAATCAAGTCAAAAAATAATTTGCCATTAATTTCACAGGTTCAAATACAAAGGTTGGATTTTTAAACTTTCCAATTTATCCTGAAATTATATCATTAGTGACAGAGATTCCAAGGGGAGAAGAAAGGTGGTTCAAGAACTTCAGGTTTGAAATGGAACCTTGTAAAATATTTTTGAAGCCAGATTTTGTGGACACAGATTTAACCAAAGCAGTGCCAAGAGGTTATGTCAAGAATACATATGCTAACCTGCTCTCCAACATTCAAAGGTACTTCACCTGTGAAGGAAGATACCATAAGGTGTATTCTTATCATTTCAAACTCTTATTGCATTTCACTAGAATAATTTCTCTAGATTTACCTTTCTTCCTATTTCGAAGTTTGGCCAAGATGGCAGATAAGGTGCAGATGAAAACTTAGGCATGTTAAACTTCATTATTCCATCATGGTCTAGTTAAATTAATAGTTTTGCATGAACTTCAGAGGGTGAATAGAGAATGGTCTGCATTTTTGTTTTTGTGTGGATTTGGGGTGGAAACAGATGGAACAGGTGTTAGCCCTAGGGCCAAAGAAAAATCACCATCAGAAACCAGTGACCCTGTAGAAACAAGATCAAATAGATTTTTCAAGTTAAAGCCTAGAAAGCAAGTGAAAGAACCAGAGATTAAAACACCAGTGATTATTCAAGAAACCCCTCAACTTGCACGAAAGGGGACAACCAAAGGTAAGGAAACAGTACAGTAACAGTCAACCAGAAAATCCGCCCATAAAAGATTGACTAGAAGTAAAATAGCAAGGGAAAAAGGAAAAACAATGGTTTCAAAAAGAGATCCAGGTTTAAAGGGTAGTTTGAATGATATTTTACAAGCTATTGATATTGAGGAATCTCCTTTAGTTAAGGCAGATTTTATAAGTTTGGATGAAGGAAAATCTAAGAAGATCAAGTCTTCCAAAAAGCTGGATTTTAATGATGAAATTTCAGAGTTTGTGTTCAAGCCTAGAAGGCCTCTATCTAGGAATTCAAAAAATTCGCAAGGGCTAGATGTGGAGTTAGATAAAGTTAGAGAAGATTCAAATGTTTATGAGGAACCCATAGAACTTTCATCACCTATTCCTGAAGATGACAGAAACAAAGTTTTCAATACTCAAAGAGAAAAGAGCAGTTATGAAGTAAATAAAGAAAAATTAAGACTAGCTAATCTTGAAATTGCTAAGCTTAAGAAGAAAGCAAGAAAAAATGTTGTTGAGAAGATAAAATTTGACAGAATTAAGGCTTTGTGGGAGCTTGAAAGAGTCTCTAAACCTGAAATAGTTAGAAGTGAAGCTTAATATTTTACCTGGACTCTTCCTGCAATCAAAGAGGCTAAATTTGTGAGAAGGACAAATGTTAATTTAAGGGATACTAACAGAAGGTTGAAGAAGTAGATTGAAGATCTTGAAATTCCATTGACAAACTCTGAAGGTCAGCTACAACAGAAGTAAGGCAGTAAGTGACAAATCCCTAATACAGTTTTGTTTTGGGAAGAACACCACTTTTTGAAAACATTGCAAAGTTGACTTATGTTGATTATTAAGGCTTATTAGCATCAAGGAAATTATTAAAGGGCTGTAAATATTCTTAATATCTGAAGATGATGAAAAAAATGTGTAATAAGGAGATACACAACAGTTTCGTAGCGTGCTACGAAACTGCTGTAGATGACATACACAACAGTTTTGTAGCGCACTAGGAAACTGTTGTAGGTGCAGTTTTGAGCATTTTGTTGAGGTTTTAAGAGGTAAAACATCTAGTTTTTGAAGTGTTGATGTTGCTAGAGGATGGAAAGGGTTAAAAAATGAAGTTTCAGGTGTTAAAGCAGAAGAAATTGGATGTTAAGAGATGTTTACAAAGACATAGTTACTGTGCTACGAAAACAGCTGATATTTTCAGAGCACAGACACATCAGCCCTCTTTACACTCTTTCAAGGACTTAATTTTGCACAGGTGGAAGGGCATGGTTCTATGGAAGTGATAACACATGTCAATTTTCTAAAAGGGTTAATTTTTGTCAGTAAAAGGATTCGAGGAGCATAAATGAGGGTTAAAGCTATATTGTAGGAAACATGTTCTTAGTTTTCAGGACAGATAAGGGATAAGTAAATGAAATATAACAACAAGGTTTGTGACACCATCAAGGTCGAAGATAAGGAGGAGCAGTTGTCAAACATAATATTTAATTCCTAGATAAGGTTGTTTTAGTCATAACAAGGAGTTTTACTCCTAATTGTATTAGGACTCTAGAACAGACAGTCAACTATCACATGTAATTAATAGTCTATTTTAGGAATAGATAGGTGTCAAGCTAAGAAATTCAAATTCTCCTCAAGTTAGATAAGGGAATCCAAGATTGTAATGATGGATCTATAAGAGACATGAGGTCAAATTCCTCAAGGTTGACAATTTTAATTAACAAGAAAAATATGTCACTATAGCAAACTATGTGTTTTTATCTTAATACTGATATTGGCTTACTACTCAAGATTCAGAAAGATTTTTTAAAGTGTGATATTCCTATGGATTTCCTTATCTATCTATTTTCAGTGGTATAAACATATGTTACTTAGAATTCATTGGAAAATGCTCTAGCTTCCTGCATATGTTTGTAAACTGTGTTTTGTTCACTCTGTTACTCTTTTGTTGATACACCTAAAAACTCTCAAATGCCCCGACTTCCATGATAAGCCAAGTTTGATGTTTTGTGGAAACATATATTGACTCCATAGCCCAATAGATGTTTTTTGATTATTAATTCAACCAGTCATACACTTTTATCCAATTTATTCGTAGATTTAGCCATCTAATCTTTAATTCAAAATGTTAAACCTAGTGAGAGAGCCGTCTCAGGTTGAGGAGGCTAAGCCCCAACTAAAAGTTTGGTTTGAACAACGGCTTATTAGGTCCTATTTTGGTGATAACAGAGCCCTAGAAAAATTTGGAAGAGACCAATCTTGTTTGATGTTAGTGATTTTTGTACTGGTTAGGTGAAATCACTATGGTTGAGGGTTGTGGCAGTTTGGCCTCTGGAAGCCCTGGTTGGTTCTATTTTTGTTTGACCCATATGATCCCACATTCATGCTTGGAATATGGCATGAGGGTGATTCATTGAAAGAGAGATTTGGTTTAGCCCATTCTAGGGTGGAGTGGTATATGGAAGTCCCTAACTTGGTTGTCTTTTGCATATGTTAATATGATTTATTTCATTATTGTGTTTGATGAGAACATGTATTGGTTGTTATGTTGATCTTATGGCTACTTTATCATGGATTCTATGTTGGTTATATGTTGTTTATAAGCATGGTTATATGATGTTATTTTACTATAGATTTTGTTCATGATTTGATAAGTTATCGAATGATTGATGAATGCATGGGATAACAAGCATTATTGTAGCTAGCTTGAGAGGGAATTGAGCCTTATTGATGATTATTTGGTAAAGTTAACACGATTATGATCATATTTACCTTCATGACATGTAAATACTATGTTTATTATATGTTTGGAAAAATGTATATTGTGTGACTGACATGTTTTGAGTAAGATATATATGTATTATTGAGTTCACATACTTGTTATCATATTATATTTCATTCTAGAGAGTTATGGGAATTTTTGGGTAGTTTCCAGAAGGCTAGCCCTGAAAAAGTGGCACAAATCTCACAATTGCTGGCACAGAATAGGGAAATTTTGGTCACAATCGCATGGAGTAATGCTCATGGGTGTGCTTTGAGCCTTCCAACCACATGAAAAATGTGTCAATCGTGTGTTTGGGATGTAAAACTTGTGAAAATAAGTTCTCGCTATTAGGGTCCTACATTTTATAGGATCTTAAGGTGATTGAGTATTTTATATTTGTAATTTTACGTTGTAAATAATTTTCAATATGCAAATTATTTCCAAAAAATTATATATAAAAGAAAATCAAAATATGGTATGTCAAAAAATGAAAATGAAGAAAAAGAAAAATATAAAGAAAGTTGGAAAGAACAAAAAGAGAATAAGAACCCCAAAAAATAAAAATAGAATAACATTGAAAGTGCTGCAAATTAAAATGCCACTACTGACAGATTAGTTTTCTTCATCTCATTATCAGATATAAATTGTCTGCAGCTTGTCTCAAAATGCCACACTGACAACATTTTTTTTCAAATCATACAGCGTAATCATGATTGAACAATTGTGAATTTCATGTTAATTAGGGTAGTGAATAAAGATTTTCCAAACAATTTAATCTTGGAAAATCGGTAGTTAGGTATAAAATGAAATTGATTCAACTGTTTAATCTGAATCAATAGGAGAAATACGTGATAGAGTAGGCTATTAGATATAATATTTGGAATCTCCACAGTGGAGATTCCGAATTTTATATCTAAAATTCTACACCACAGAAACCTCCAATCTATCACAGTATGTTATATTTTTATAAAAAATTAAGGTGATGTGGGTTTTCTAGCTGAAATGAACCCTAAGAAAAGAAGAAAAACTATTAGCATAGAAAAATAAATGAAATTAAATGGGTACGTAGAGGTTGTGTTGGAGCTTTGAAAATAATTAAAATGATTTTCCTAAGTTTGGGTTTACAAAGGTTTTATGCAGATGAAGAGAAAAAGGGTAAAATGACTTTATCCTAAGTCTAAATAGTCAGGCGCATGAATACAAAAGTTTGGCATATCATTATATATCCTAAAGTTTCTACATTCATTTAACCCTTCCACTACCCGAAAAACTGTCATTTCATATCACTTTAAACCCCACACATTTATTCATCCATCATCCTTTCCACCCCAGATCCTACGGCCCTCATTTGTTCTTGGCCCCCCCTCTCCATCCGAGCTTTACCACCAGGGGTGGGGGGGGGAGGGTGTCAGAAAAAGCAATTTTTCTTTTTGGGCCCACACTAATGTGGTGCTTCCTTCGTATTTTTCACCCCCCTCCACTCAAACCACTTACTGCCTCATGCCCCCCTTGAAAGCTTTTTTCCCCTCCGATACAAAAACTGCTATTCTATCCATTGAGCACCAATCTTATCATGCCAACTTGATTGTGTTTGTTACCAATTAATTCCCTTCCCGCGGAAAAGCACCCGTTGACACATTTAATTCACATTTGACTATTAATACAATAGTCTCACACCACAATCAACGAAAACTTCTAATTTTGTATAAAACCATGCATAATGAACCTGCAAAATTTTACCTTGTCTTTTTCTCTGCACTATATATACTTGTTACAAGTTTATATAGTATTGGGGAGACTCATTTGATCATTACCAAACCCAACATTGCTTCCACTGCACCTTATTCACCAGTCCTAGAGCATGACACAGTCTTGATAACCTGTCCTTTTTCCTAAACCTTTATAATTATCTAAAACAGATTCAATCATGCCTCCTAAAAATAAAGGCCAGGAGGAGCCTGTTAATCCATTGATCCATCCTCCTGTCGATCTAGACCACATCGTTTTAGCTAACAAAGACTATAAAATTCATGAAACCCTCTGTGAATTCGAGTTTTTTGAGATGTATTGTTGGCTGGAAGACAAGTACATAGAAAAGTCCAATGGTATTGGACTATGGGAATCAAATTTACCACATTACATTTTTCCCCATGCCCACAATGCCCCTGAATTTATCCGCAAGTCTCAGGCCTGTTATATACCCAGCCAAATAGCCATAATTGCTCCCATATGAGAAATTTTGTTCACTATCATTGCCCAATC
>JAXQQM020090599.1:0-223804 GCA_034641835.2 Pinus albicaulis | reverse complement strand
AGTAGGTAAATCATTGAGATAAGGTTGCACAATGTGTTTAATTTCATGAAAATCATAGGAAATTTCCCTTTGAAACGTTTCCCCAGCATTCTTCAATCCAAAAGGTGGTTTACAATAAACAAATGTTCCCCAAGGACAAATGAATGCTATTTTTGGTTGATTAGCAGGGAGTATGTTGATCTGATTGTATCCAAAAAATCCATCCATAAATGAATACATTTCATTTCCGGCACAATCATCAATAATTTGGTCGATATAAGGGGTTAGATAATTGTCTTTAGGACAAGCTTTGTTAATATCCCTATAGTCGACACATACTCATATTATTCCTTGTTTTTTTGTAACAGGAACGATATTAGATACCCAATCTGTTAACGAGAACAGATAAATAAAGCCTGCTCTCAGTAATTTCTCAACTTTGGCTTTAATAGTAGCAAATTTTCTTGGATGTATTGGATGTAATCACTGTCTGACAGGTTTAGCATTCGGGTAAGTCTTTATTTCATGAATGATTATATTGGGATTGATTCCTAGAATTTCTTCATAAGACCAGACAAATATGTCACAGAATTCTTGAAATAGGGATTTATATTTAGAAATTTCATCTGACGTACACGAAGCACCTATATGAATGTTTTCAATAATTTCTGGTTTAATGGATATGTCAATGGGAATCGTAGAAGAAATATTTCCCAAATTAATTTCAGAATCCGAATGTGCAATTGATATTAGACTCTGAGGTTCGTTGACATAATATATTGGAAAAAGAGATGAAAAATTATTTTCAAATCTATTAAGCTTAGGTAAAAATGATGACCTATGATGAAGATCATCCCATGGTAATTCATCTACAGAAAAGGATTCACGAATGCTTTCATCAGTATGAAACACTTGTTGAAAAGGATTAGGAATTGATGTTATAGATGAGCTTGATGGTGAAAATGATTCTTCGTTGATCACATTCATTAGATCATCATTAGTTGATAAAGGATTGGAAAATGACTGTACTGCTTGATATGCTATCTCAAAAGGATTCAAAGGCATCACGCCATTGAATGAATCCAGTTCTGATTCTAAAGGCACTATCCAAGGATTAGCAAATGGAATAGTGCTTGATGTAATCATATTGATATTAGCAATATTGCGCGGTAAGTTATGTGGAGGCATAGAAAAAGTTCCCATTAAAGTGGAATCTTTGATTAAACCTACTCCTACATCCTCATAAGGGATAGTTGATTTTCCAACATGCTGAATACTATCTGTAGAAGCTGGGTCAGATAAATAATATGAGAGCTGATCAATTTTTACAATCTTTCCTTGATGAGGAAACATGATTAATTGAAAGATGGATAACACGACAACAGTCATAGCATAAGACCAAATTCAACCCAGAAGAAGGTTGTAATCTAGAGGGGCATCAACTACTTCCACATCTAAATTAACAGTTTTACCTTCGACCTCTATAGGTAAATCCAGTAAAATTCTGAATGGATGGAATCCTCTTTTGTCAAAAGCTTTGAGGATTTTCAGTGATTGGTTAAGCGTTGGAGAAACAAGTGATTTCCAACAGTTTAATGACATGATACACGTAGATGCTCCTTCATCAATAACAGTACGAAAGAAACATCTGTTTTTTACTAGTACTAGGATCTAAAAAGCCATTTGATGAGGGAGATGATGTGTAAAATTTTCTAAATCGAATACCATGAGGTTTGAATCCTGAAGATCTACATCTCCAATTGGTGATAAGAGTAATTTACTTTGTACTAGCCATGATTGCAGTACTTCCAAGGTCGACATTGCTGAAGGATATATTGCTAAATCCTCCACAATGTTGTAATTCTGAGCAGCTCTCACATGTGGATTGAAAGCTGATTTACGAAGTACACCTTTAGTAGGCGGTTTGATTACTAAATCAGGATTCAGTTTCTCGATATGTGGTGGATTAGAAAATGAACGAGATGTAGCTGGTGCAGAATTAGAATTTTCTACTTCTTTGCCAATAACGGGATTCTTACTGCCATAATCTTGCGATCAAGTCGCAACCATTACTTGAGACATCATCAAAATATCTACTGATGTATTAGAAGAATATCCAATCATTTTTCTATCTTGAACAAGAAAAGGATCCTTGAAAACAACAGGGGTGGATGAACATTTGACGAACTTAGATACCTCAGCACTATGCAGACATTCCTTGGTGAAATGATCCTCATCACAGATAAGACAAGGATAATGAGGTTTCCGTTTATCATCAGTCGATTCATTTTTATTGGTTTTTTCCCTGGAAGATGAAGTCTGTTTACTCTTATTCTTTCCTTTCTTCTTGCTACCATATTTTGACTTTGTAGTAGATGAATCTACAATATGAATATCAGAAGAAGTTTCCAGGGAAGATTCTCCTTTCGGTGAATCTGGTAAAGTTATTATGGGAGAAGTAACATTCGAAGATTTATTCTTACTCTTAGTTGTACTAAATGAACTGATTACACCATCAACGACATGAGACCCTAAAGGAGTTGTTGTTATTTGACCAGGATGTGGTAAATCAGGAATTTTCTCGTACAAAGTACCTGACTAGGTATATACCAATTCAAGATACTGAGCTTGAGCAATAACTTGTTCTTCTATAACAACTCCTCCTTTAGCTATGTCTTCGGTGATTTTTGGTAGCAATTATTTGATAAACCATTATGCCAATATTTTATCCAGGATAAAAACTTTTACCAAACATCTTCTGCGTCTCCATTCATGTATATTATCTAATATGTACGTAGATGTAGATTATTTTAGTGAAGTTAATAATTCTGTGCCATAGTTGTATCTGACTGGCAACTGAAAATGAGTTAAGAAAGCAGTTGCTAGAGCGTTGAAATTGGTAAATGAGCCTCATGGAAATTAAATGTACCACTTAGCAGCTAATCCTATTAATGTTCTCTGAAAAAGTCTAAGTCAAATGGAATCGTCGATTAATGAGTTCGATGCACACCAAAGGTGGTAAGTCATGACATGGTTAGAAGGATATTTTCCTGATTTTCCTTCAAAATTAGGGATATCACTGGGAAAATTATGCGGCATGGGTGGCCAATACAGATGATAATAGATAGGATCATTCATAAGGCAACATAAATTAGGTAAATCTAAATTTGCTATGAATGGCAATCAGCAGGTAGGGTCTTGTTGATAACCTTGTGAGACTAAACTAGTCTTAGGAGGAGGATAACCAGGATATCCAGGAATAGCTTGTGCATTGGGAATTGGAATACCTCTTGGATAACCAGGAATAATTAGACCATATTGGGGTTGAGCAGGTGTCTGATATGTATACCCAGGATACGGTTGTTACGGGTAAGTTGGATTTTGTGGAACAGGTCCATATTGGTATGACCCCTGATACAGTTGATAAGTAAACTGAGGTTGAATTGTTATAACTATAATTGTACTAGGTTGTCCTGCAGGCATCTGAATAGTAGTCTGAATTGTAGGTCCAGACTGCGGAATAGAAACTTGAGAAATCTGTACCGATGTTTGAGGGGCAGAAGTAATAGGAGTTGTAGACACTCTAGGAATAGGTGTGGTAGGTTGAACAGAAGTCTGAGCAGAAGTTTGTGGCGGAGTTGTAGGTGTACTTGGACCAGGCTGCTGAATAGGACTAGATGCAGGTATTTGTATAGTAGGCTGGACTAGTTGTTGAGGTTGATTATAACCAACTTGTTGTCCAACTTGATAATAAGGTACTTGCACATATGGTTGTAAATTTTGTTGGACTTGGGATGGATCCCACATCATTCTGGGATATGAAGGTCCCAATGAAGGTTGTGCATAAGACAGACCATAACTTGGTTGAACATATGGATGATAACTGGCTGGATAATTCTCACCTCCTTGTAACATTTGATGTTCTGGATAGAAGTTTTGTCCTAAAGGAGGTTGCAATCCTTGAGTTGGGTATTTCCCTTGAGGTTGATATTGACCTTGAGGCATGTACTGACCTTGAGGCATATACTATCCCTGAGGTTGATATGGACTCTGAGGTATGTACTTTCCCTGGGGTTGATATTGACCCTGAGGTATATACTGTCCTTGAGGGTGCTCCCTAGGCTGTATTTGACTACTTTGAGGTTGCTCCCCTGGCGATACATTACTACCTTGAGGTCTGGGGTTTGGAATATTTCCACACATCATATAAATTTTCTCATTTTTCAAAGTTCCAGTATTTGATTCACTCGGGCCAGATGATGACATTGGTTTGTTGGGAAGAGGAGATGCTCCTGAAAATTTACCACAGAGCGACTGATAGCCTACAGAAACAGATGGACCACCATACAAAAATGTTTCTGGAGATTCAGTAAACATAGATGACTCACTAGACATGTTTAATGGAGGTCTATAACCTATTTGTGTAGGGTAAAAAGGAATTTGGGCACTACAAGAAAAAAGCACATTGGTGAGGGTCATGCTTGTGACGGACCTTTAAGGTCCGTCACCAATGTCACATATGGTGACGGTCATTAAAAAACCGTCACTGTAAGTGTATATAGTGATGGTCCTTTATGGTTCGTCACCAAAGACATTTTTAATGACACTTTTGGTGACGGTCGTTAAAGGCCCATCACTAATTCTCTCTTTGGTGACACTTCTAGTGATGAACTTTTAATGACCCTCACTGATGTTCTTTTTGTTACTTTTGGTGACGGTCAAAAAATGTCCGTCATCATTGATCACTAAAAACCATCACTGTAAGTGTATATAGTGATGGTCCTTTATGGTCCGTCACTAAAGACATTTCACTTTTGGTGAGGGTTGTTAAAGGCCCATCACTAATTCTCTCTTTGGTGACACTTCTAGTGACGAACTTTTAATGACCCTCACCAATGCTATTTTTGTTACTTTTGGTGACAATCAAAAAATGTCTGTCATCATTGATCATTCCAATGAGTTTTTGATGATGCTATGTGCCTTTAATATATTTTTTTTAAAAAGATAACGATTTAATACCATTATTGTTGAGAATTTTTTATATTATGTCCAAGGCCATAGTGGTAAGGGTCAGTCAATTTTTTAAGAAGTAATAAGCGTGTATCATTTCCCTCAAGTAATGACTAGTCGAATAGAGATTTCCTATGATTCAACACATGATTCATATCTATTAAGTTTATTATCTAGAAAATTCCATTTTGTTGAAGATGGCAACAAGAAACAGTGAAGGAGGCATCCTGAAACATCTTTCCTGATCCTAGTTGGAACGTGATCACCAAAACTAGGTGGGGGCCACACAAGTGATTTTTGTCGCAAAGTCTATTTTTAGACATATGGATCATGGTCTATGAGTTGCAGGATGCTATTTATGGATGATTGGTCATGTTGGTAAAAATAGATGGACCTATATTTTTAGACATTGGGCGGTTTCTATTTTTAGACTGTCGGGCTAAAAATAGAACAGTCAAATATTATTAACCCTTAATAATATTTAGACTATAAACATTATCTTATCCTCTTGGAGCACTTCAGTTTGATGCTTGGATGTGGAAAATGCAGCTGACAGAAGGAATTACGCTATTCCTAGGGGTTAGTTGAGCTATTGCATGGTTGACTTCAGTTAGAACTCATGTGGCAGAGTTTGGTGGAGTTGATGAGATAGTTGATGGAGTTGTGTTTGGTTTAACTTAGTTGAACTAGTTGTATTTAGTCTAACTGATAAATACACTAGTGATGAGTGGTGTGAATTAATTATTAATTAATTCACTAATTATTAACTCATAAATCAACTAAAGAATACATCAGTTAACTGCAGTGCATGGACAGTTCAGTGGAGACCAGTGTTAGAGGTGGTGAAAGGGTGAGTCTACTATCAGTTGTGACTATAGCTGTGCATGAGATTTGCACACACATTGATTGAGATTGCCAATGAGGATTGCGCAGTACAAGCCAAGGGGATTCGAACTTGGATCTCATCATTCTTCATCTTGGATTGCGCAGTAGAGGCAGGCAGATAGGTGGAGCAGATTGGAGCATGGGATGTGCATGATCTGAGCTTGTTTTGTGTGTAGCATGTGAGATAGTGCTGAGAGCTTGTGAGGAGCTTTGTGCTATGTATTGTTACATGTTCTCTATCATTATAATATACAGATAGTTGGGGGTTTTTAGCTGTAAGCTTTCCCCATTACATACTGTGTTATATGTGTGCTTGATTATGTTTTAATGTGCGCATGCGACTGCTTCTAATTTCCGAAAATTGATGATCAATTGTAGAAGAGGTTATGTATTATGAATGAAGCTCAAATAGTGTGTAATTAGGATAATCTATGTGAATAATTCATCTATTATTCAAATTTATACATGGTATCAGAGAGAAATTGATCATCGGATCTATTACGATGATTACATTTTATTTCGGTAGACAGAGTCTGTACAAGGGCCAGGTAGCCTCTGGATCCATCCTTTCTTTGAAAGGTGACATATCTAGTAAATGCCCCTATAGTCGATCTCTGTGCTAGAAATACTTTTTTCTCACAGATCAGAAGTGGTTGAGTTTTGAGCTGGTGGAATTTGAATTTGTAGTAGTGTTTTCTTGGTGTCGAAGTCAAAATGTCTTTCAACGGATTGCGATTGGAGTATGCCCTTGAGGGCAGCTCGAATTATTCTGCATGGAAGGACAGGATGGAGGCATTGTTAGATGACAATGGGCTGAAGGAGTTCATAGATGTTGAAGTCCCAAAGCCTACTGATGCTACTCAAGTTGAGGCTTGGCAAAAGAAGACAACAAAGTGTCGAAGGATTCTGTTGGAGGGAATGAAGGATCACATAGTATCCAGCATGCATGGTAAAGCTTCTCCATTCTTGATGTGGAAATATTTGACAGATTTGTTCCAAATCAAGAGTCACCAAAGGAAGTTGGCGCTCAAGGATAAACTCAGGAAAATAAAGATGGAGAAGAATGACACTATTCGGGTATACTTGACAAAGTTTGTCCATTGCAGGGATGAGCTTGGGAGTGTAGGAGTTAGTGTGGATGATGAGGAATTGGTGAGCTTGGCTCTCCTTGGGCTTCCGAAGAGTTGGCATTCCTCAGATTACGTGTGGTGGAATCGCCGGGATGGGAGGCCGACTTTGGTGATCTTATGCAAGAGATAAGGCGGAGCACGGGGATGGATCTTTCATGAGCATCGATGAAGAGGATTGTGCTTTGGCTGTGAAAAGGAGGGAGAGGGCAGAAGAATTATAGTCAATCTAGAGTGCGGATGGTAAAAAGAAGCGTGACATGTCAGTGAAATGGTTTTCAGCATCACGAGCATGGGCATTACGCCACAAATTGTCCACGAAGAAGAAGAACAAGAAGAACACAGCTGGAACTCACAATTTGGTGAAGCTCTTACTCGCAATTTGAGTTGGACTTATCATTGATTGCATGCATGGTGTCTAGTGCATTGGGATAGGGGTGGTATTTTGATAGTGGCGCTTCCTTTCACATGACGGGAGATGTGAATCTTTTCAATGACTTGGTGGAGAAAGATCTCCAGCTGCATGTTGAGTTGGGCGACAATGGAAGATACAATGCGACCAAAATTGGTACCATTACCTTTCAGAGGGAGTCAGGTAAACTCATTATTTTACAAGATGTAGTGCATGTTCCAAGTTTAAAGAAGAATTTGATCTCAGTCGAAATGTTAGAGGATAAAGGGTATGAAGTTGTCTTTAGTGAAGGAAAATTTTTCCTTCGGCACAAGGCAACAGGAAAAGTCAAGAAGGTTTGGATTCGAGCAAAGAATCTCTACAGACTTGAAGTAGATGGGATTTCTACGGAGCTTCCTACTGTTGGGAAGTGTGAGAAAGCCATGCAATTGAAGCTTGAGAGGGAGCAAGATTTGCATGCAAATAAGAGTGAACCTCAGGATGTGGAGCAGCCACAAGATGAGGATCATGGAATGGGAGCAACCACTCATGCGGAGAAATTTCGTGCCAGAAGGGCAGAGGGTGTGCATGCAGCTATACCACCAGGTGAGAGGTGGGGCGACATGCATGAGTAGTCCCAAGAGGATATTTCTGGGTAGGATTCATTGAGATGGTGTGGATCTCATGAATTGAACTGGCTATAAGTGCCTGGCCCTTGGTGATAGCATGATCGGTTTTGCAAACCAGAAGCGAGATCAAAGTGACCGTGTCGGATGCGGAGCGCGAATCGGAGATTGACGACTATGCAGAAGAGTGCATGGGTGCAAGAGTGCAACAACACAGTGGTTCCTGATGACATGTGCAGTTTGTACCAGCAAAATTCGAAGACTTTGATGATAGATGCATCAGACTGATTGAGTTTTTTGGAGCCTATTTAGTTTCAGAGGAGTTGCAGAGCAGATGCATGGAGTTGCATGGCGCTTGTGAAGGTTGCAGGGTGAATGCATGGAGTTGCATGTCGCATGCAAAGATAGTCCTTTCTTGTTGAGAGGGAGTGTTGAAGATTGCAACAAGAAACAGTGAAGGAGGCATCCTGAAACATCTTTCCTGATCCTAGTTGGAAAGTGATCACCTAAACTAGGTGGGGGGCCACACAAGTGATTTTTGTCGCAAAGTCTATTTTTAGACTATGTCTATTTTAGACATATGGATCATGGTCTATGAGTTGCGGGATGCTATTTATGGATGATTGGTCAAGTTGGTAAAAATAGATGGACCTCTATTTTTAGACATTGGGCGGAGTCTATTTTTAGACTGCCAGTCTAAAAATAGATCAGTCAAATATTATTAGCCCTTAATAATATTTGGACTATAAACATTATCTTATCTTCTTGGAGCACTTCAGTTTGATGCTTGGATGTGGCACATGTAGCTGACAGAAGGAAATACGCTTTTCCTAGGGGTTAGTTGAGCTATTGCATGGTTGACTTCAGTTAGAACTCATGTGGCAGAGTTTGGTGGAGTTGATGAGACAGTTGATGGAGTTGTGTTCGGTTTAACTTAGTTGAACTAGTTGTATTTAGTCTAATTGATAAATACACTAGTGATGAGTGGTGTGAATTAATTATTAATTAATTCACTAATTATTAACTCATAAATCAACTAAAGAATACATCAGTTGACTGCAGTGCATGGACAGTTCAGTATAGACCAGTGTTAGATGTGGGTGAAAGGGTGAGTCTACTATCAGTTGTGACTATAGCTGTGCGTGAGATTTGCACACACATTGATTGAGATTGCCAATGAGGATTGCGCAGTACAAGCCAATGGGATTTGAATTTGGATCTCATCATTATTCATCTTGGATTGTGCAGTAGAGGTAGGAAGACAGGTGGAGGAGATTTGAACTTGTGACTTGTTCATATCTAAGCTAGTTTGTGTGTAGCATGTGAGATAGTGCTGAGAGCTGTGAGGAGCTTTGTGCTATGTATTGTTACATGTTATCTATCATTATAATATACAGATTGTTGGGGGTTTTCAGCCGTAAGCTTTCCCCATTACATACTATGTTATATGTGTGCTTGATTATGTTTTAATGTGCGCATGCGACTGCTTCTAATATCCTCAAATTGATGATCAATTGTAGAAGAGGTTATGTATTATGCATGAAGCTCAAAT
Organism: Pinus albicaulis; assembly: GCA_034641835.2. Taxonomy (NCBI): domain Eukaryota; kingdom Viridiplantae; phylum Streptophyta; class Pinopsida; order Pinales; family Pinaceae; genus Pinus; species Pinus albicaulis. Next base: position 214,234 of record JAXQQM020090599.1, on the reverse strand, counting down.
AGTGTGTAATCAGGATAATCTCTATGAATAATTCATCTATTATTCAAATTTCTACATGGTATCGGAGCGAAATTGATCATCGGATCTATTACAGTGATTACATTTTATTTCGGTAGACAGAGTCTGTACGAGGGCCAGGTAGCCTTTGGATCCATCCTTTATTTGAAAGGTGATATATCTAGTAAATTCCCCTACAGTCGATATCTGTGCTAGAAATACTTTTTTCTCACAGATCAGAAGAGGTTGATTTTTGAGCTAGTGGAATTCAAATTTGCAGTAGTGTTTTCTTGGTGTCGAAGTCAAAATGTCTTTCAATGGATTGCGATTGGAGTATGCCCTTGAGGGCAGCTCAAATTATTTTGCATGGAAGGATAGGATGGAGGTGGTGTTAGATGACAATGGGCTGAAGGAGTTCATAGATGCTGAAGTCCCAAAGCCTACTGATGCTGCTCAAGTTGAGGCTTGGAAAAAGAAGACAACAAAGTGTCGAAGGATTCTGTTGGAGGGCGTGAAGGATCACATAGTATCCAGCCTGCATGGTAAAGCTTCTGCATTCTTGATGTGGAAATATTTGACAGATTTGTTCCAAAGCAAGAGCGACCAAAGGAAGTTGGCGCTCAAGGATAAACTCAGGAAAATAAAGATGGAGAAGAATGACACTATTCTGGTATACTTGAAAAATTTTGTCCATTGCAGGGATGAGCTTGGGAGTGTAGGAGTTAGTGTGGATGATGAGGAATTAGTGAGCTTGGCTCTCCTTGGGCTTCCGAAGAGTTGGAATTCCTATCAGGATTCTGTCAATGGTCAGGAGAAATTTCCAGGATGGGAGTGACTTTGGTCGGATCTTGTGCAAGAGGAGATAAGGCAGAGTACCAGGGATGGATATTCATCAAAGGCATCTGATGAAGAGGATTGCACTTTGGCTGCCAAAGCAAGGAAGAGGAAGGGCAAGAAGAATGCTTCTCAATTTGGTGAAGATGGTAAAGAGCGTGACATGTCCAAAGTGAAGTGTTTTTACTGTCACGAGCATGGGCATTACGCCACAAATTGTCCACAGAAGAAGAAGAACAAGCAGGCTGTTGGAGCTATAGCTGGTGAGGCTCTTGCCTTGCAATTTGAGCTGGACTTCTCATTGATCGCATGCATGGTGTCTAGTGCATTGGGATCGGGGTGGTATTTTGATAGTGGCACTTCCTTTCACATGACGGGAGATGTGAATCTTTTCAGTGACTTGGTGGAGAAAGATCTCCAGTTGCATGTTGAGTTGGGCGACAATGGATGATACAATGCGACCAACATTGATACCATAACCTTTCAGAGGGAGTCAGGTAAACTCATTCTTTTACAAGATGTAGTGCATGTTCCAGGTTTAAAGAAGAATTTTATCTCAGTCCCAATGTTAGAGGATAAAGGGTATGAAGTTGTCTTCAGTGAAGTAAAATTTTTTCTTCAGCACAAGGCAATAGGAAAAGTCAAGAAGGTTGGGATTCGAACAAAGAATATCTATAGACTTGAAGTAGATGGGATGTCTACGAAGCTTCCTACTGTTGGTAAGTGCAAGAAAGACATGCAATTGATGCTTGAGAGGGAGCAAGTTTTGCATGCAGGTAAGAGTGAACCTCGAGATGTGGAGCAACCACAAGATGAGGATCATGGAGTGGGAGAAACCACTCATGCCAAGAAATTTCGTGCCAGATGGGCAGAGGGAGTGCATGCAACTATACCACCAGGTGAGAGGTGGGGCGACATGCATGATTAATCCCAAGAGGAGATTTCTGGGCACGATTCATGAGATGGTGTGGATCTCATGAATTGAACCTGGCTATGAGGTGCCCATAGCTCAGTAGTAGCATGATCAGTTGGATTGATGCAGGCAGATCAAAGTGACAGTGTCGGATACTGGAGCGCGAATCAGAGTTGACAGCAAATGAAAGAGTGCATGGGTGCAAGAGTTCAACAGTGCAGTGGTTCCTGATGAAATGTGCAATTGGGCCCAAAAGAAGTCGAAGAATTTGATTATAGATGCATCAGACTGATTGAGTTGTTTGGAGCCTATTCAGTTTCAGAGGAGTTGCAAAGCAGATGCATGGAGTTGCATGGCGCTTGTGAAGGTTGCAGGGCAAATGCACGGAGTTGCATGTCGCATGCAAAGACAGTCCTTTCTTGTTGAGAGGGAGTGTTGAAGATGGCAACAAGAAACAGTGAAGGAGGCATCCTGAAACATCTTTCCTGATCCTAGTTGGAAAGTGATCACCAAAACTATGTGGGGGCCACACAAGTGATTTTTGTCGCAAAGTCTATTTTTAGACATATGGATCATGGTCTATGAGTTGCAGGATGATATTTGTGGATGGTTGGTCAAGTTGGTAAATATAGATGGACCTCTATTTTTAGACATTGGGCGAAGTCTATTTTTAGACTGCCAGTCTAAAAATAGATCAGTCGAATAGTATTAGCCCTTAATAATATTTGGACTACAAACATTATCTTATCCTCTTGGAGCACTTCAGTTCGAGCTACGGATGTGGCACATGCAGCTGACAGAAGGAATTACGCTATTCCTAAGGGTTAGTTGAGCTATTGCATGGTTGACTTCAGTTAGAACTCATGTGGCAGAGTTTGGTGGAGTTGATGGAGTTGTGTTCGGTTTAACTTAGTTGAACTAGTTGTATTTAGTCTAACTGATAAATACACTAGTGATGACTGGTGTGAATTAATTATTAATTAATTCACTAATTATTAACTCATAAATCAACTAAAGAATACATCAGTTAACTGCAATGCATGGACAGTTCAGTGGAGACCAGTGTTAGAGGTCGGTGAAAGGGTGAGTCTACTATCAGTTGTGACTATAGATGTGCATGAGATTTGCACACACATTGATTGAGATTGCCAATGAGGATTGCGCAGTACAAGCCAAGGGGATTTGAACTTGGATCTTACAATTAACCATCTTGGATTGCGCAGTAGAGGCAGGCTAACAGGGGGAGGAGATTTGAACTTGTGACTTGTTCATATCTGAGCTTGTGTAGTGTGTAACAATTGGAGATAGTGCTGAGAGCTTGTGAGGAGTTTGTACTATGATTGTTACATGTTCTCTATCATTATAATATACAGATAGTTGGGGGTTTTCAGTTGTAAGCTTTCCCCATTACATACTGTGTTATATGTGTGCTTGATTATGTTTTAATGTGCGCATGCGACTGCTTCTAATTTCCGCAAATTGATGATCAATTGTAGAAGAGGTTATGTATTATGCATGAAGCTCAAATAGTGTGTAATCAGGATAATATCTGTGAATAATTCATCTATGAAAATGGGCTGAAGGAGTTCATAGATGTTGAAACTCCAAAGCCTAGCGATGCAGCCTTGGTTGAGGCTTGGAAAAAGAAGACAGCAAGGTGTCGAAGGATTCTGTTGGAGGGCGTGAAGGATCACATAGTATCCAGCCTGCATGGTAAAGCTTCTCCATTCTTGATGTGGAAAGCTTTGACAGATTTTTTCCAAAGCAAGAGTGACCAAAGGAAGTTGGCGCTCAAGGATAAACTTAGGAAAATAAAGATGGAGAAGAATGACACTATTCCGGTATACTTGACAAAGTTTGTCCACTGCAGGGATGAGCTTGGGAGTGTAGGAGTTAGTGTGGATGATGAGGAATTGGTGGACTTGGCTCTCCTTGGGCTTCCGAAGAGTTGGCACTCCTATCAGGACTCTGTCAATGGTCGGGAAAAATTTCCAGGATGGGAGCGACTTTGGTCGGATCTTGTGCAAGAGGAGATAAGGCGGAGTACCAGGGATGGATCTTCATCAAAGGCATCTAATGAAGAGGATTGCGCTTTGGCTGCCAAAGCAAGGAAGGGGAAGGGCAAGAAGAATGCTTCTCAATCCGGTGCGGATGGTAAAGAGTGTGACATGTCCAAAGTGAAGTGTTTTCACTGTCACGAGCATGGGCATTACGCCACAAATTGTCCACAGAAGAAGAAGAACAAGCAGGTTGCTGGAGCTGCAGCTGGTGAGGCTCTTGCCTCGCAATTTGAGCTGGATTTCTCATTGATCGCATGCATGGTGTCTAGTGCATTGGGATCGGGGTGGTATTTTGATAGTGGTGCTTCCTTTCACATGACGGGAGATGTGAATCTTTTCAGTGACTTGGTGGAGAAAGATCTCCAGTTGCATGTTGAGTTGGGTGACAATGGAAGATACAATGCGACCAGCATTGGTACCATAACCTTTCAGAGGGAGTCAAGTAAACTCATTATTTTACAAGATGTAGTGCATGTTCCAGGTTTAAAGAAGAATTTGATCTCACTTCAGCAGCGTTAGAGGATAAGAGGTATGAAGTGTCTTCGTGAAGGAAAAGTTTTTCTTCGACACAAGGCAACAGACAAATCGTGAAGTGCTGATTCAAGCAACAATTCTACATACTTGAAGCGAGATGGGATGTCTAAGGAGCTTCCCATCGTTGGGAAGTGCATGACCACAAGCCGAGAGGAGCAAGTTTTTGCATGAAGGTAATAAGGAACCCCGAGATGTGGAGCAGCCACAAGATGAGGATCATGGAGTGGGAGAAACCACTCATGTAGAGAAATTTCGTGCCAGATGGGCAGAGGGAGTGCATGCAGCTATACCACCAGGTGAGAGGTGGGGCGACATGCATGAATAATCCCAAGAGGAGATTTCTGGGCAGGATTCATGAGATGGTGTGGATCTCATGAATTGAACCCAGCTACGAGGTACCCACAGCGTAGCAGTAGCATGATCAGCTGGAGTGATGCAGGCAGATCAAAGTGACAGTGTCAGATACTGGAGCGCAAATCAGAGTTGACAGCAAGTGCTGAGTGCATGGGTGCAAGAGTTCAACAGCGCAGTGGTTCCTAATGACATGTGCAATTGGGCCCAGCAGAAGTCGAAGACATAGTGAAGGAGGCATCCTGAAACATCTTTCCTGATCCTAGTTGGAAAGTGATCACCTAAACTAGGTGTGGGGGCCACACAGGTGATTTTTGTCGCAAAGTCTATTTTTAGACTATGTCTATTTTTAGACATATGGATCATGGTCTATGAGTTGCAGGATGCTATTTATGGATGATTGGTCAAGTTGGTAAAAAATAGATGGACCTCTATTTTTAGACATTGGGCGAAGTCTATTTTTAGACTGCCAGTCTAAAAATAGATCAGTCGAATATTATTAGCTCTTAATAATATTTGGACTATAAACATTATCTTATCCTCTTGGAGCACTTCAGTTTGATGCCTGGATGTGGCACATGCAGCTGACAGAAGGAATTATGCTATTCTTAGGGTTTAGTTGAGCTATTGCATGGTTGACTTCAGTTAGAACTCATGTGGCAGAGTTTGGTGGAGTTGATGAGACAGTTGATGGAGTTGTGTTCGGTTTAACTTAGTTGAACTAGTTGTATTTAGTCTAACTGATAAATACACTAGTGATGAGTGGTGTGAATTAATTATTAATTAATTCACTAATTATTAACTCATAAATCAAATAAAGAATACATCAGTTAACTGCAGTGCATGGACAGTTCAGTGGAGACCAGTGTTAGAGGTGGGTGAAAGGGTGAGTCTACTATCAGTTGTGACTATAGTTGTGCATGAGATTTTCACACACATTGATTGAGATTGCCAATGAGGATTTCACAGTACAAGTTGGTGGGATTCGAACTTGGATCTCATTCTTTTCCATATTGGATTGCGCAGTAGAGGCAGGCAGACAGGTGGAGCAGATTGGAGCATGGGATGTGCATGATCTGAGCTAGTTTGTGTGTAGCATGTGAGATAGTGCTGAGAGCTGTGAGGAGCTTTGTGCTATGTATTGTTACATGTTCTCTATCATTATAATATACAGATAGTTGGGGGTTTTCAGCTGTAAGCTTTCCCCATTACATACCGTGTTTATGTGTGCTTGACTATTGTGTTTATGTGCGCATGTGACTGTTTCTATTTCCGCATATTGATGATCAATTGTAGAAGAGGTTATGTATTATGCATGAAGCTTAAATAGTGTGTAATCAAGATAATCTCAGTGAATAATTCAGCTATTATTCAAATTTCTACATGGTATCGGAGATGCAAGGAAAAAGAGAAGGTAATGGAACAGAGTCAAATTCTCAAGAAGTTCAGCACATTCATGAAACACTTGATCAGTCAGAAAATTCCCAAACGAAGAATTTGAGTAGTGAATGGGATGTGTTTTTTGAAGCAATTAAAACGCCTAAAGCCAATCCCAATTCTGATCAATTAACTATTTTTCAGACACCTGAACATTCCCAGAAGATAGTGGAAACTATTAATCCTTACAACAAGTTCTAGAGACTCATGATCGAGAGCTCATACCGGCCTACCCTACAGAACAAATAGTTTTACAAGTTGAGGAAATTTTGTCGCTGGATATCTTCTATAGTCCTAGTTATAAGGTTGTAGTCAAAAGAAATAAAAGGAGAAGAACTGATGAAATAGTCTCAAACGTCACAGGTGAATCTGTTGATGTTTTATGGAAGGACTCTTTGTCTGATCCTACTGAACATTTAACTAAATTATCACAGTATGCAGGGGCATATGCTACTGCCATTGTTGATAAAGCTACTAAGGTTAAAATGTTGTTGAAGCAGAAGGAAGACAGAATACAAGAACTAGAGAGACTACTAGATCAAGAAAGATCTAATTCCAACGAGAAAATGAAATCAAAGATGGCCCAATTTGAGAAGGATTTTGAAAAGCTTAAATTAAAACATCAAGCAGAAATCACTGAGAAACAAACACAACTGGAAGCAGCAACTAACAAATTACAAATCCAACTGCAATTAGAGCAATTCATCAAAGAAGAATTGGATTTAAATTATAAGTTAAAGCAAAAACAGAAATTATTTTGCGAACAAGCTTCTATTATTGACTCTTATTGTGACTCAAAAGAAATACTGATCTAGCAAGTAGCTATCCAGAAACTTGAATGTGAGAAACTCGAGAAGAAAATCAGAAAACACATTCAATGGCAAGCATCAAACGTAGGAAAGGAAGCTAATCTACCCCAGGTAGATAAGTTTCATAAGGAGATCCTATTCCAGGATCAGGAAGCACAAATAAAGCAGGCAGAGAAAGCAACAGTGAAAGCCTCAAGATTATCAAAAGAAATTATGTAATTTGTATGTGAATAGCCAGTGAAAGAAAAACTTATCAAAGAGTACACGCCTGAAGTGTTCTCAGAAGTAAAATAGCTAGAATCATAGTGGCAGCAAAAGACAGAAACACAGGATGAAATAATTAAAAAGATAAATAACTTTGATCAAGAAAATTATTGGAATTTTATGATCAAACCTTATCATCAATATCAGATCCTGCAGTCTTTAACAAATTCAACAAGAAGATTGCAGCCAGTACTTTTAAACGAAGTATTCAAGGGATAGGTCATATCGAGGATTTCCCAGCCAGCTCAGCTCAAGCCCATGCTTGATATTTGTCAACTTCGTGACCAAATCCAAAAGAAAGGGTGGAATTCATAAATCAATATTGTTACTTTATTTTTCCTAGGTTGTAGTTTAAGTTATTCTTACGAGGATGGTTGTTTGAAACCTCCTCTATGTTTTTGTAGTAATCTATTTTAGAACATAGTAAGTTTAGTATTTAAACCCCTCTTGTGCATTTAGAGAATGGTCCATAAATTTGTCAAAAATATTTGCAAAGAATGCACTATTGTAAGTTTGTCAATACTTTGATGAATTAATGGAACACATCTCTTATCTTTTGACAATTAAAGTTGTTTAACTGATGTTGCACTACTATACTATTTAAATTGCTTGAAATTGAAGAGCAAATCAATTACTGTCAGTTTACATGAGTAGAAATTCATACATATGGTACTTTTATTCACTTGTATTAAGTCTTGCTTTATAGATTGGCAGTCATCTTTTTGTTGGAAATGTTGTCATTGATGGCAAAGGAGATGGCAATGGAGGAGCACCTGAAACAGCAACAAGGAAAAGAGAGCATGAGACATGAAGCAGAGGCAGTTGTAGAAGGGTCATTTTGAGAGGTAGCAGAGGAAGCAAAAAGATCAATCTAAGAGTAGCATCAGAAAAGGAAAAGAGACAGCCTAGGCAGCAGATGAAACAAAAGGATTGGTTTCAGTATTATATGTATAGTATTCTATGTGAAAGAGCCGTGATATGCAACTATGTGTGCATTGATGACTTAATTGCATATGTGTATCCTTGTATTTTTCTGAGTGTATGAATTTGGGGTATGTATAATGCTTTCCCATACACAGTACTTAGAAGAAGGTTTTAGTTATAAACTCTGTTTTGCATAACCTGCGAAATGAGATCGAGGTTGAGGACTGTTTGGGGGTGTTGTAACAAAAAATTTGAATCTTTTTTTTGGGTATAAATCCCAAGGGTTAATAGAGATTCTATACATGTATATAATAAATATTTGAGTGCATAGTAGGGTTGAATATTTGATTGGAAGTGTGATTTTCGAAGCATCAATGCTCTCGAAGCAGAGAACTCAATTCAAACCCAGAAATTTCCATTCCACAGTTGAAGAACTGAGGAACTGTTTAGTTAACTGTGTGCAGGTGCGTTAGACGCACGTTATGAGAAATTTGGTGAAATCACGATTAGAGTAACCCATAAACGCAACAAATATTGAAGGTGAACGTAATTGAAGTAGTGAGGGCCAATGGATTCCCCGCTGGCTCGGTCAAAGGAACAGAACACTGGTACATAAGAATCGAACCTATGAAGGCATTTAAGTGAGGAATGAAACTGGATTGATTCCATTAAATAAGGTGACACAGGGTCAGGATAAAGGTTTAAAGTAGAACTGTGTGTCAAGGGGAGACGAATCGGAACCAAACGTTATAAAACAAGAGTCGAAAGGAACAGCAGAAGAAAAGAATTATGCATTTAGAACAGTAATGGTGTGGCGATCGCTTACTGTTGGAGGCAGAATGTGGAGCAGAACTTTGAAAAAGGTGGAGCCGTGAAGATCTGGGATTCGAAGGAAATGGAACTGCGATTGTGTGGAACAGGGAAAAATTAATATAGTGGCGGAAGAATCAGAATTAGAACTGTGCGACAGAGCAGTTTGACTATAAATGAAACGTTGTTAAAGAACACGATGGAACCCTGAAGGAAGGAACAGGACCTCGAACGCAACTAAATGGAACCACGAGGTGTGAACAGTGACAGTGGGTTTGGAACACCCGACGGTTTTCATCGCACCGCCTTTGTGTTGTAAGCGGTATTTCCAATTTGAACGCGATCAATGCCATAGGCTGACACGTGGCCTTAAGCAGTTTGGAGATACCACTCTAATCGCGAGTTAAAAGCCCATGAATCTAAGTCATGCAATATTTCATTGAGGACGTCGAATCATCTGAAGCAGTGCGACGTTTTGTCTGTCGTCGGATGAGATGGGTAGGTTAACACTGGGACCCAGCTCATCGTGTGAGGTTGGAGTGATAACCTCCAGACTGTGTGACTGCGCAACTACCGTTGGATAGTCGAAGGGTAGCGCGATAGACTTGTAGCCCTTGGATGAGGGAAATAGTTAATGTATCTATTTTGTGGTCCAATATTATTGTATTGTTCGCGATTGATTTGTTATCAAGCCGGGGCTATGTAATAATGAATTTATAGTGCGCGAAGGACCATACGATATAGTTGATTTATATCTGGATACTTTGGTATTAAATCAACTAATCTGATCTGGGAGATGTGTTATATTTTGGGGTTTGTCCAAAGCCAAAGAAACGCGTGAAGAACCTTGGCTTATTGGAAATCTGGGTGGTGATTCGATTTACTTTGGATTGGATCGTAATATGAGACCCAAGGCTTATCTAAATTCTTACAACATTTGATTGCGATATATGAATATAAAGTGGCCAATACATAATGTGATTTATTATAAAGGTCGAAGGTCAATATGGCTTGTGGTGCGGGCTTTAGACAAAAGGTGAATACTTATTCAAAGAGGCAATAGAAATGTCGACTATAGTTGAATTAAAAGGAACCCTTGGCTATGAGAATTATTTGGGTTATATAGTGAACACTGTATATGCGTTGAATGGATTTTAAAGTTATTGAAAAATTTGGATGAGTGTTTTAAATGTGCAATATAACATAAGAGTGAGGGTAGCTCGGACATCAAGGAGCTTCCGCAATGAAAATATTATGCCCAAATATAAAATTATTTGGCTTACAACAATGATTTTAACCTCTGATGGAGCAGCTTCAACATTGATTCAAATTGCCAGTGCAGAAATTAAAAAGCACTGAAATTGCCTAGATTGACAGTTGTATTGAGTACAAATTTGTTGTATCCATTTTATATGCACAGAGAGAGAGAGAGTATGGGGCTGACAGAGGTAAACAAAGATTGTGGGTTTGAAAGGTGTACATGCACAGGTGCACACAATTACAGTGAACAGAGTATGGAGAACAATTATCTAACAGCAGCAGAAAAGACAAAGCCAGCAAATCCAAAAGTGAGAAAATGGGCTGAGTAAAATTGTTTTTATGTAACTGAAAATATGAATGTTTTAATTGATTTATATTTTTGTGATGCATTGGCAAGTCTCCAGAAGAAAACAAAATTCCCACTGTAATATTAAAATTAATACATACAGCTATATTTTTCTGAGTGAGCTGGAAAAGAAATGAGAAGACGGAGAGCTAAGAGGTGTGGCTATTCATTTCGAATTCCCTGAGGAATACAGATAGTCATAAGAAAATATCTATAAATAATATCATCTTGATATGCATAAGAAGTTAGAGAGAGTGAGGTAAGAGAATGCATAAATGAAGCAGTGAGGCAGAGAAGAAGGAGGATCTGATAGAGAATCTGAGAAGATGCAGAGATGATACAGGGTAGATATGAGGACTGATGGACAGCAGAAAAGAAGGAACAGAACAAAGCTGATATCTAAGGTAAATTAGCAAGTGTTTTCTTTTGAAAGAGTAAGGAAGTTGGAGCTTCCCTATCAAGTTGTAGCTTGATAGATGTCAGTTGTAGCTGACTGAGGTAGGAGCCTCCTGTCGGTTGGTGCCTGCAGAAAATAGATGGGATTTGGTGCTTCCACATCAAGTTGTAGCTTGATAAAATGTCAGTTGTAGCTGACTGAGGTTGGAGCCTCTTCTAGGTAGGTGCCTGCAGAAAATTGAAGGGAGTTGGAGCTTACTTTCAAGTTGTAGCTTTCAAAATTGAGGTAGGAGCCTCCTGTGGGTTGAAGCCTACAGAAAATCAGTGGTGAGAGGGAGTTGGAGCTTGCCTTTGCATCACAACAATAATAAGATGTGGTTTTCTCCCTCTATGGGTTTCCACTTATATTTGGTGTCTTTGTGCATGATGTCTATGTGTTGATGTGGTTTATCTAATCTGCTTAATACTTGTTGCTTACATATTAAGACTATTGTTACATTAACAAATCTGCTTGATACTTGCTGCTCACAAATTAAGATTTCTCACATATTAAGTTGATCATGAAATGAAGGTGTAAATAAGTTTTAAGGGAAAAGTTTTAAAATTCCATGTATGTGTTAAACTAATTCACCCCCACCCCCCCTCTCAATTTAACTAAGGGTTCAACAATTGGTATCAGAGCCAAGTTCCTTTGGTGTAAGCTTAATAGCTTGAACGAGATCTGGTTGAGTCATGGACTATCAAAGTGAACCTGTGTTAAATACAAAAAACTTTCCTGAATGGAGAGATAAGGTTAAAAGAGGTTTAATGACCTATGAACCTGAGGTATGGAAGCTTGTGTGTGATGGTTACTACAAAGACTCACCCACGGTGAAAGAACAATAGAGGAATGCCAAGGCAAAATGTGTGATATATAACAATCTTCATAATGAGGACCTTGAGTTGATAATGGATTTAACCTCTGCAAAATAAATCTGGGATAGATTGCACTTCATGCATGGAGTAAACACTAAGGACTGCACTGACAAGAAGGATAAGATAATCAAGAAGAAGAAAAATTCATGTCAACAGGAAAATATTCAATCAAATGAAGTACCTGCTAGTGTGAATGGAGATAAGAACCATGAAGAAATTACAGCTGAAGAAAGAGCCAAGCTTGACACTGCTTTGACTGAAATAGAAAATTTGAAAAATGAAAACAAAGACCTTAAGACAGTGGTGCAAATATGTGATGAGAAAGAATATGAAGATAGGAAAGAAATTATTGGCCTGAAGACACAGCTTGAAGAGGCAAAGAAAGTAGAAAACACTCTGTTGCAACAAATGAGAGAGAAAAGTCAGGAATGTGAAAGATTGGAAGAAGAAGTAGTGAGCCTAAGAAAGAACTTAGAAAAAGCCCAAAGAGAACTATTAATGAATACACCTCTAATGAAAGGCTCTGGACAGTTGGACCAGATTCTAAATACACAAAGGTCACCTCTCATAAAGACTAGGATAGGATATGAAGGAGAAACTAGTAAGTCCAAGGCAGAAGATAACAAGAAGTTCATTTTTGTAAAAGCTGTAAAGGAAGATGAAGCGGCTCAGAAGATTCCCACAGAAGAAGAAGATAGCAAGAATAATATGTGAAAATAAACAAACAAAAACAAGCAGCAACATGAAAGAATAGAGAATGAGAGGATGAAACAATCAGCTACTAAAGGCTCATATGCTCCTAAGGATGAATTGAACAAATTTGGAAGATGTCAAAGAAGGTTCTTTCCTCCTATGGGAAGTGGTTAATATGTCAAGATCAAATTCGGGATATTGATGATGTTGGTGTGAACGGTGGAAATCGCAGGAAAGCTCAATAGTAGAATTTATGAAGGATGTATCAATTATGGGTTAATGTGCAAGCTGAAGTGAAATCATTGCATGATTTATCAAAGTAGTATCAATTGGTATTTAGGTACAAGAAACATGCCTATCAACAGAATACCAGGTGTTACAAGTGAAGCGACAGTATGGTATAGGTCCTTAGGATCAAGGGATTATGGCAAAAGTGCATGGTGGGGTCGAGTTTTGCATTGACATGAAAGGTCAATAATAGAGCTAAAGGATCAATGCTACATTTACAATTGAAACATTATATTAAACATGAAGAATTTTCTATTTCTATATATATAATTGCATGCCTTCACGAAGTCAATACATATCTTCAATGCCTCTTTACGAGATTGTTCATAGCTTGGGTGAAGTTTGTTAGGTGAGATATAAATTAAACAACTTGAAGATGTTTTTTGTTAGAATTAATCATGAATAGTTAAAATATCTGAATAATGAAGGAATAATCGTGATTACCATTGAAGCTCAAAATTCTTTTATTAGTTCATCCAAGCATACTTTAGTAGAAAGGAATTGCTGGTATTTCACCATTTAAAGAAAGAATGATCATTGACATACACACCCCTTATGTCGTAAATAAATTGCATGGTTGATAAGTGAGATTGACTAATACACCGAATGTATCTAGCCTCCAGGGTTTGTTTTGAAAATACAATGAACAAGCAGAAAAGTTATTTGGTCTTTCATATTGAAAGATATTTCCTATTCTCATAATAAATTGTAGGCTCTGGTTTGATTCATTGATTCACTTCAGCAACAAAGATTATTCAGTCATTAAGTGTAATATCATCACCAACTGACAAGAAAGGTGTACCACAAAAATAAAAGATATATTGGCTTCATCATAATTGAACAGATGTGTACTGAAGATGTAGTTTTTAGAAAAAGACTTACTTCATCTTCAACCTTCCTCAATAGATATGCATCATAGATGAAGATTATAATATAGACAGTAGTATAGCTGAAGCAATCTTGATATGTCACATGGAACATTCACGATCTTTAAGCTTGGATACAACTATGCATATCTGATTATACAAGTATGATTATATATGGCTGTCATCACCTACACTTTATACAAGAAAAAGGAGTCAGTTCTTTGGGATTGTATAAACTTGCAGTGTACATTCAAGATCAATAATCCTCAAAAGTGTTCTCTCAACAAATATTTTACACTATTTTGGAGCAGTAGGGTACAAAGTCAGAAGAAGAAGGCCTAATCACATCTCAAAGAGAGGAAATGCAGAGATAGAATCTACACTGAGAGATGTGCAACCCTTTTCCATTGATTTCAAAGGGGGAGGAAAAGCAGATAGGAAGAGGAAGCATTGGATTATTGGTGGATGTGTTTCCATCAATGCCAAAGGGGGAGACTATTGGAAATGTTGTCATTGATGGCAAAGGAGATGGCAATGGAGGAGCATCTGAAACAACAACAAGGAAAAGAGAGCATGAGACATGAAGCAGAGGTAGTTGTAGAAGGGTCATTTTGAGAGGCAGCAGAGGCAGCAAAAATATCAATCTAAGAGTAGCATCAAACAAGGAAAAGAGATAGCCTAGGCAGCAGATGAAACAAAAGGATTGGTTTCAGTATTATATGTATAATATTCTATGTGAAAGAGCTGTGATATGCAACTATCTGTGCATTGATGACTTAATTGCATATGTCTATCCTTCTATTTTTCTGAGTTTATGAATTTGGGGTATGTATAATGTTGTCCCATACACAGTACTTAGAAGAAGGGTTTAGTTATAAACTCTGTTGTGCATAACCTGCGAAATGAGAGTGAGGTTGAGGACTATTTGGGGGTGCTGTAACAAAAAATTTGAATCTTTTTTTCGGGTAGAAATCCCAAGGGTTAATAGAGATTCTATACATGTATATAAGAAATATTTGAGTGCATATTAGGGTTGAATATTTGATTGGAAGTGTGAGTTTCGAAGCATCGATTCTCTCAAAGAAGAGAACTCAATTCAAACCCAGAAATTTCCATTCCATAGTTGAAGAACCGAGGAACTGTTTAGTTAACTGTGTGCAGGTACGTTAGACGCACGTTATGAGAAATTTGGTGAAATCATGGTTAGAGTAATCCATAAACGCAGCAAATATTGAAGGTGAATGTAATTGAAGTAGTGAGGGCCAATGGATTCCCCACTGGCTCGGTCGAAGGAACAGAACACTGGTACGTAAGAATCGAACCTATGAAAGCATTTAAGTGAGGAATGAATCTGGAGCGATTCCATTAAATAAGGTGACACAGGGTTAGGATAAAGGTTTAAAGCAGAACTGTGTGTCAAGGGGAGATGAACCGGAACCAAACGTTATAAAACAAAAGGAGTCGAAAGGAACAACAGAAGAAAAGAATTGTGCATTTAGAACAGTAATCGTGCGGCGATGGCTTACTGTTGGAGGCAGAATGTGGAGCATAACTTTGAAAAAGGTGGAGCCGCGAAGATGGGATTCAGAGGAAACGGAACTGCGATTGTGTGGAATAGGGAACAATTAATATAGTGGCAGAAGCATCAGAATTAGAACTGTGCGACGAAGCGGTTTGACTATAAATGAAACATTGTTAAAGATCACGACGGAACCCTGAACGAAGGAACGAAACCTCAAACACAACTGAACAGAACCACGAGGTGTGAACAGTGACAGTGGGTTTGGAACACCCGACGATTTTCATCGTACCGCCTTTATACTGTAAGCGGTAATTCCAATTCGAACACGATCAATGCCATAGGCTGACACGTGGCCTTAAGTGGTTTGGAGATACCACTCTGATCGCGATTTAAAATCCTATGCATCTAATTCACGCGAGATTTGATTGAGGACGTCGGATCATCTGAAGTAGTGCGACGTGATGTTCGCCGTCGGATGAGATGGGTAGGTTAACACTGTGACCCATCTCATCGTGTGAGGTTGGAGTGATAACCTCCAGACTGTGTGACCGCGCGACTACTGTTGGATAGTCAAAGGGTAGCGTGATAGACTTGTAGCCCTTGGATGAGGGCGATAGTTAATGTATCTATGATGTGGTCCAATATTATTGTATTGTTCGCGATTGATTTGTTATCAAGCCGGGGCTATGTAATAATTAATGTATAGTGCGCGAAGGACCATACGATATAGTTGATTTATATTCAGATACCTTGGTATTAAATCAACTAATCTGAGCTGGGAGATGTGTTATATTTCGGGGTTTGTTCAAAGCCAAAGAAACGCGTGAAGAACCTTGGCTTATTGGAAATCCGAGTGGTGATTCTATTTACTTTGGATTGGATCGTAACATAAGACCCAAGGCTTATCTAAAGTCTTACAACATTTGATTGCGATATATGAATATAAAGTGGCCAATACATAATGCGATTTATTATAAAGGTCGGAGGTCAATATGGCTTGTGGTGCAGGCTTTAGACAAAAGGTGAATACTTATTCGAAGAGGCAATAGAAAGGTCGACTATATTTGAATTAAAAGGAACCCTTGGCTATGATAATTATTTGGGTTATATAGTGAACACTGTATATGCGCTGAATGGATTTTAAAGTTATTGAAAAATTTGGATGAGTGTTTTAAATGTGCAATATAACAGAAAAGTGAGGGTAGCCCGGACATCAAGGAGCTTCCGCAATGAGACTATTCTGCCGAGATATAAAATTATTTGGTTTACAACAATGATTTCAACCTCCGATGGAGCAGCTTCAACATTGATTCAAATTGCCAGTGCAAAAATTAAAAAGTTTTGAAATTACCTAGATCGACAGTTGTATTGAGTACAAATTTGTTGTATCCATTTTATATGCACAGAGAGAGAGAAAGTATGGGGCGGACAGAGGTAAACAGAGATTGTAGGTTTGACAGGTGTACAAGCACAGGTGCACACAATTACAGTGAATAGAGTATGCAGAACAATTATCTAACAGTAGCAGAAAATACAAAGCCAGCAAATCCAAAAGCCAGAAAATGGGCTGAGTAAAATTGTTTTTATGTAACCGAAAATATGAATGTTTTAATTGATTTATATTGTTGTGATGCATTGGCAAGTCTCCGGAAGAAAACAAAATTCCCACTGTAATATTAAAATTAATACATACAGCTATATTTTTCTGAGTGACTGGAAAAGAAATGAGAAGACAGAGAGCTAAGAGGTGTGGCTATTCATTTTGAATTCCCTGAGGAATACAGACAGTCATAAGAAAATCTCTATAAATAATATCATCTTGATATGCATAAGAAGTTATAGAGAGTGAGATAAGAGAATGCAGAAATGAAGCAGTGAGGCAGAGAAGAAGGAGGAGCTGAGTAGAGAAGAAGGAGGAGCTGATAGAGAATCTGAAAAGATACAGAGATAATATAGGGCAGATATGAGGACTGATGGACAACAGAAAAGAAGGAACAGAACAGAGCTGATATCTAAGGTAAATCAGCAAGTGTTTTCTTTTGAAAGAGCAAGGAAGTTGGAGCTTTCCTATCAAGTTGTAGCTTGATAGATGTCGGTTATGTGGCGAGGGTAGGAACCTCCTATAGGTTGGTGCACATGAAAATAGATGGGGAGTTGGTGCTTCCATATCAAGTTGTAGCTTTATAGAAGTCCAGTTGTAGTTGGCTGAGGTAGGAGCCTCCTGTAGGTTGTAGCCTACAGAAAATAGATGGGAGTTGGAGCTTCCTTTCAAGTTGTAGCTTGCAGAATTGAGGTAGTAGCCTCCTGTAGGTTGGAGCCTACAGAAAATCAGTGGTGAGAGGGAGTTGGAGCTTGCCTTTGCATCACAACAATAATAAGATGTGGTTTTCTCCCTTTATGGGTTTCCACTTATATCTGGTGTCTCTGTGCATGATGTCTATGTGTTAATGTGGTTTATCTAATCTTCTTAATACATGTTGCTTACATATTGAGACTGCTATTACATTAACAAATCTGCTTGATACTTGCTGCTCACAAATTAAGATTGCTCACATATTAAGTTGATCATGAAATGAAGGTGTAAATAAGTTTTAAGAGAAAAGTTTTAAAAATTCCATGTATGTGTTAAACTGATTCACCCCCCCCTCTCAGTTTAACTAAGGGTTCAACAATTGGTATCAGAGCCGGTTCCTTTGGTGTAAGCCTAATAGCTTGAAGGAGATCTGGTTAAGTCATGGACTATCAGAATATACCAGTGTTAAATACAACAAACTTTCCTGAATGGAGAGATAAAGTTAAAACAGGACTATTGACTTGTGAACCTGAGGTATGGAAGCTTGTTTGTGATGGTTACTGCACAGACTCCCCTACGGTTAAAGAAAAACAGAGGAATGCCAAGGCAAAATGTGTGATATATAACAGTCTTCATAACAAGGACCTTGAGTTGATAATGGATTTAACATCTGCAAAAGAAATCTGGGACAAATTGCATTTCATGCATGGAGTAGACACTGAGGATTGCATTGTCAAGAAGGAGAAGAAAATTAAGAAAAAGAAAAATTCATGTCAAAAAGAAGATGTTCAATCCAATGAAGTACCTGCTAGTGTGAATGGAGATAAGAACCATGAAGAAATTATAGCTGAAGAAAAAGCCAAGCTTGACATTGCTTTGACTGAAATAGAAAAATTGAAAAATGAAAACAAAGACCTTAAGACAGTGGTGCAAATATGTGATGAGAAAGAATATGAAGATAAGAAAGAAATTATAGGCCGGAAGACACAGCTTGAAGAAGCAAAGAAAGTAGAAGACACTCTGCTGCAACAAATGACAGAAAAAAGTCAAGAATGTGAAAGATTGGAAGAAGAAGTAGTGAGCCTAAGAAAGAATTTAGAAAAATCCCAAAGAGGACTATTAATGAATACACCTTAATGAAAAGCTCTGGACAGCTGGACCAAATACTAAATGCTCAAATGCACCCTTCATAAAGGCTGGAATAGGATACGAAGGAGAAACCAGTAAGTCCAAGGTAGAAGATAACAGGAAAATCATCTTTGTAAAAGCTACAAAGGGAAATGAAGCTACTCGGAAAATGGCTAAAGAAGCGACCGGCAGAACATGAGGTGTAAAGAAACTAGCAGAATCAAGCAGCAACATGAAAGAACAGAGAATGAGAGGATGAAACAATCAGCTGCTAAAGGCTCACATACTCCTAAGGATGAATTGAATAAGTTTGGAAGATGTCAAAGAAGGTTCTTTCCTCCTATGGGAAGTATCACCTATTTCTCTTTCCACACACCCGGATATGATGCAGCACATTGTAAGAGAAAGAGAATCAATGTTAACTAGCAAAAGATGCTGCAAATGAGAAGAATACCTCAAGCAAGCAAAGGGAAAAGACAATCTTTCACCAGGTACACAAATCATTTCCATGGCTATTGTTATGCATGCAATAATTTTGGACATAAATTTGTTGATTGTAAATTGTATTCAAAAAGGGGAATAAAATATTATACATCAGCTCAAACATACCCTGGAAAAGTAAGATGTTATGTATGCCTCAAGCTCGGTCACAAAGCAAGAGACTGTAATCTGCCATATACATTAAAGAACTGTAGACAGATGATGGGATCAAAACAGATCAATCAAAACTATGAATCTAAAAGAAGAGCAGACATTATGATGATCCCCAATAAAGTATGGAAGGAAAAGAGAAAGGGGGAGCCTATTATCTCAATAACATAATGAAAACACCATAGTCTCAGGGGGAGCTGCTCTAGAAAACAAAGAAAATATCCAACCAGTGATAAATATGAAGCAACATCCCAGGGGGAGAGCAGTTCATAAATAGTCCCCTCAAAAGTAGTCTAAGAAGAGCTCCTTGGAATGAGGACAGCTATAAGATCAAGAATGCACAGGACAATTTTCTCCAACAGAGAACTATAGAGGAAGAAGAACACTTGAAGCACACAATAGCCAACAGGTTGATGGAAGGAGAGAAAGCAGCAAGAAGCCTTGGGAGTAGAGAGAACATCAGCCATGAACATGTAAGCTAAGGAAAAATCAGCACATTAAGTGATGATCACATTGTGCATCATACTGATAGAATTAAAAAATGAATCACATTAAGAAGGATTAGTAAGAGAAGTGCCTATCATCATTATGTCATGACATCATTCATCTTTGAAAATTCCCCTTGGAGGTAGGCAGTTAAGAGAGTGACAATTCTCTAAGTGATCAGCCCATGAAGATTCATAGTAAAGAAGTTGAAGATGTCTTTCCGAAGATCTTTATATTAGAAAAGTTGAATTGATTATAAAGCAGCAATGATTATGGAACAGTCCTAGAAAGGAACATGCAATGGCTTTCCTTTGAACAGAATGACAAAATAAGAAAATGGTTAAGATGTCAAGATCAAATTTAGGATATTGATGACTGTTGATGTGAATAGTGGAAAGCTTTATAGTAGAATTTATGAAGGATGTCTTAGTTATGGGTTAATATGCAAGCTGAAGTGAAATCTCTGCATGGTTTATCAAAGTAGTATCAATTGGCATTTAGGTACAAGTAGCATGCCCATCAGCAGAATATCAAGTGTTATTATGGAGTAGCAGCAGTATGGTATAGGTCCTCAAGATCAAAGGATTATAGCAAAAGTGCATCAAGGTGAAATTCCCAGAGTTATCTGCATTCAGCATGAAAAGGTCAATAATAGAGCTAAAGGATCAGTACTCTATTTACACTTGAAACATTATGTTAAACATTGAAGAAGTCTTTGTTTCTGTATATATAATTGCATGCCTTCCTGAAGTCAGTACATATATCTTCAAGGCCTCTTTCTGAAGATTGTTCATAAACTGGGTGAAGTTTTTTAGCTGAGATATAAATTAAACAACTTGAAGATGTTTCTGTTAGAAATAATCATGACAGAATAGTTAAAATATCTTAATAATGAAGGAATAGTTGTGATTACCATTGAAGCTCAAAATTATTTTATTAGTTCATCCAAGCATACTTCAGCAGAAAGGAATTTTTGGTATTTCATCATTTAAAGAAAGAGTGATCATTGCCATACTCACCCCTTATGTCATAAATAAATTGCATGGTTGATAAGTGAGATTGACTAATACACCGAATGTATCTAGTCTCAAGGGTTTGTTTTGAAAATACATTGAACAAGCAAGAAAGTTATTTGGTATTTCATATTGAAATATATTGCCTATTCTCACAATAAACTGTAGGCTCTGGTTTGATTCATTGATTCACTTCAGCAACAAGGATTATTCAGTCATTAAGTGTAATATCTTCACCAACGGGAAAGAAAGGTGTACCACAGCAATAAAAGATATATTGGCTTCATCACAATTGAACAGATGTGTACTGTAGATGTGCTTTGCAGAAAAAGACTTACTTCATCTTCAACCTTCCTCAATAGATATGCATCATAGATGAAGATTATAATATAGACAGAAGTATAGCTGAAGCAAGCTTGATATGTCACATGGAACATTCACGATCTTTAAGCTTGGATAAAACTATGCATCTTTGATCATACAAGTCTAATTATATATGGCTGTCATCACCTACACTACATACAAGTGCAAGGAGTCTATGCTTTGGGATTGTATCAACTTGCAGTGTACATTCAAGATCAATAATCTTCAAAAGTGTTCTCTCAACAACTCTTTTACACCAGTTTGGAGCAGCAAGGTACAAAGTCAGAAGAAGAAGGCCTAATCACATCTCAAAGAGAGGAAATGCAGAGATAGAATCTACACTGAGAGATGTGCAACCCTTTGCCATTGATGTCAAAGGGGGAGGAAAAGTAGATAGGCAGAGGAAGCATTGGATTATTGGTGGATGTGTTTCCATCAATGCCAAAGGGGGAGACTATTGGAAATGTTGTCATTGATGGCAAAGGAAATGGCAATGGAGGAGCATCTGAAACAACAACAAGGAAAAGAGAGCATGAGACATGAAGCAGAGGCAGTTGTAGAAGGGTCATTTTGAGAGGGAGCATAGGCAGCAAAAAGATCAATCTAAGAGAAACATCAGACAAGGAAAAGAGACAGCCTAGGCAGCAGATGAAACAAAAGGATTGGTTTCAGTATTATATGTATAGTATTGTATGTGAAAGAGCTGTTATATGCAACTATCTGTGCATTGATGACTTAATTGCATATGTGTATCCTTCTATTTTTCTGAGTTTATGAATTTGGGGTATGTATAATGTTGTCCCATACACAGTACTTAGAAGAAGGGTTTAGTTATAAAATCTATTGTGCATAACCTGCGAAATGAGATCGAGGTTGAGGACTGTTTGGGGGTGCTGTAACAAAAAATTTGAATCTTTTTTTGGGGTAGAAATCCCAAGGGTTAATAGAGATTCTATACATGTATATAAGAAATATTTGAGTGCATAGTAGGGTTGAATATTTGATTGGAAGTGTGAGTTTCGAAACATCGATGCTCTCAAAGCAGAGAACTCAATTCAAACCCAGAAATTTCCATTCCACAGTTGAAGAACCGAGGAACTGTTTAGTTAACTGTGTGCAGGTGTGTTAGACGCACGTTATGAGAAATTTGGTGAAATCACAGTTAGAGTAACCCATAAACTCAACAAATATTGAAGGTGAACGTAATTGAAGCAGTGAGGGCCAATGGATTCCCCGCTGGCTCGGTCGAAGGAACAGAACAATGGTACATAATAATCGAACATGTGAAGGCATTTAATTGAGGAATGAATCTGGAGCAATTCCATTAAATAAGGTGACACAGGGTCAGGATAAAGGTTTAAAGCAGAACTGCGTGTCAAGGGGAGACGAACCAGAACCAAACGTTATAAAACAAAAGGAGTCGAAAGGAACAGCATAAGAAAAGAATTGTGCATTTAGAACAGTAATGGTGTGGCGATGGCTTACTGTTGGAGGCAAAATATGGAGCAGAAATTTGAAAAAGGTGGAGCCGTGAAGATGGGATTCGGAGGAAATGGAACTGCGATTGTGTGGAACAGGGAACAATTAATATAGTGGTGGAAGCATTAGAATTAGAATTGTGCGACGGAGCGGTTTGACTATAAATGAAACATTGTTAAATGGCACGACAGAACCCTGAAGGAAGGAACGGAACCTCGAACGCAACTAAACGGAACCACGAGGTGTTAACAGTGATAGTGGGTTTGGAACACCCGACGGTTTCATCGCACCACCTTTGTACTGTAAGCGGTATTTCCAATTCGAATGAGATCAATGTCATAGGCTGACACGTGGCCTTAAGCAGTTTGGAGATACCACTCTGATTGCGAGTTAAAAGCCCATGCATCTAAGTCACGTGAGATTTGATTGAGGACATCGGATCATCTGAAGCAGTGCGACGTGATGTCCACCGTCGGATGAGATGGGTAGGTTAACACTGGGACCCAGCTCATCGTGTGAGGTTGGAGTGATAACCTCCAGATTGTGTGACCGCGCGACTACCATTGGATAGTCGAAGGGTATCGCGATAGACTTGTAGCCCTTGGATGAGGGCGATAGTTAATGTATCTATGTTGTGGTCCAATATTATTTTATTGTTTGCGATTGATTTGTTATCAAGCCGGGGCTATGTAATAATGAATG
This sequence comes from Pinus albicaulis, assembly GCA_034641835.2. Taxonomy (NCBI): domain Eukaryota; kingdom Viridiplantae; phylum Streptophyta; class Pinopsida; order Pinales; family Pinaceae; genus Pinus; species Pinus albicaulis. The sequence goes on along the minus strand of JAXQQM020090599.1, from coordinate 190,900 downwards.
TATAGTGCGCGAAGGACCATACGATATAGTTGATTTATATTCGGATACCTTGGTATTAAATCAACTAATCCGAGCTGGGAGATGTGTTATATTTCGGGGTTTTTCCAAAGCCAAAGAAACGCGTGAAGAACCTTGGTTTATTGGAAATCTGGGTGGTGATTCGATTTACTTTGGATTGGATCATAATATAAGACCCAAGGCTTATCTAAAGTCTTACAACATTTTATTGTGATATATGAATATAAAGTGGCCAATACATAATGCGATTTATTATAAAGTTCGGAGGTCAGTATGGCTTGTGGTGCGGGCTTTAGACAAAAGGTGAATACTTATTCGAAGAGGCAATAGAAAGGTTGACTATAGTTGAATTAAAAGGAACCCTTGGCTATGAGAATTATTTGGGTTATATAGAGAACACTGTATATGCGTTGAATAGATTTTAAAGTTATTGAAAAATTTGGATGAGTGTTTTAAATGTGCAATATAACAGAAGAGTGAGGGTAGCCCAGACATCAAGGAGATTCTGCAATGAAAATATTCTGCCCAGATAAAATTATTTGGTTTACAACAATGATTTTAACCTCTGATGGAGTAGCTTCAATATTGATTCAAATTGCCAGTGCAGAAATTAAAAAGTACTGAAATTGCCTAGATCGACAGTTGTATTGAGTACAAATTTGTTGTATCCATTTTATATGCACAGAGAGAAATATAGGAAGCATTTTAGAGTCGGTCTTTACATCCCTCCGTCAGAGATCATTTCTCTTATTGCATTTCATTTTTTAGGTGTCTCATTTAGCTCATTAATCTGCATTCCATTAGGGGCATGCCATTATCTGACAGAAGGGCTTTGTTCTCTCATTTTCCCTCATGTTTGTACCTTCTGGGTTGGTCAAAATTTATCAAAATTCATCAAAGCTGAGTTCATGTCATTTACAGTCATAGATGGTATTTTGGTCAAAAAAGAGTCATTTCACTTTCTAGGTCTAGGGTTTGGTTTTCAGAAATGTTAAATAATGCCTGCAGGCCATGAGGATGTCTTCAATAAGTTTTCATTTCAAGATCTTCATCGTCAACAATGCTTGAGGATGTTTCTTCTTCAAAACTCTGTTTTGAAGAAGAAATTGTCAAATTTGTTTCTTGTAATAAAATATGTATTTTAAATTTTTCCGCCATGAATTACTTCAAATGCAGACTCTAGTCATCCTTTTCCGAAGTCCAATGCCACCATCCCTACAAAAATCAAGCAATTTCATCATTCGAAACTCGAGAGAGGTGGTGAGGAAACAAAAAGACGAAGTTGTATTAAATGCAAAAGTGCCAAAGTCAATAACATTACAAAATGGGTTTGAAAGTAAAAACTAAAACCATCTCTTTATAAGATATTTCTCAAAGTTATTAATTCATTTGCATCAAGAGATATTCAGAAAATCCAAGAAAGAGTCGATGTTGAAGTTTGGAGGACGAACTTTGAGTTTAAAGGGGGAGGCGTTGTGTGATTGAATTGAGCGCGATTGCATTGGAGTAGGGCGCGGCGCACACACACGACGCGGCGCATAGGGCCCGAGATTCATAGTGTAATTTCAACGAGACGCGGCGCATCCACAGGCGCGGCGCCCAGCCAGGCTGCCAGGCCTCAGAGCCAAATTCATTTCCACTCCATAAAAATTCAATTCGATTCAACTCATTTTTCTCCAAGTAAGTTGACAAAGCCTGTTCAGTGATTTTAGTCATGTGTGGTGTGGTTTAGAGGCGAAGACATTAGAGTTTGGTTGGTGAAAGAATAAACCCTATACCCATATTAAAATCTGCTCCATAGGGTTTGAAAAGAGGTGTTGAAATTTGATTATTGGTGCTTAAAACTCCCACCCCATTTTCATTTGTGCTCTCATCACTGTTATCATACTGTTATCATAATCCCTTCTCCTATTCCCACTATCCCATATCCCTTATACCCTTTGTTCCCATGTTTTAATCTTCAAACCCTATCACTTGCCATCACTTCCCTCCCTTCATATCATTGATAAAATCCTCATTTCCAAAACATTCAAGGACTGTCTCTATATCCTTGATTTCACTTAACCCAAGTATATTTTTCCATTTCATTTACTCTTATTCCTAAAAACTACCCCCATCACCATCTCTCACTCCCATATCACTTATAAAATGTCCAAATCCTGAATTCCCTCAAGCAGTAAGTGATTGTACTTCCACTCCAAATTCACTTGACAGTCTATTGTATTCATTGTGATATTTCCTCACATCACCTTATTTCATATGTGGCACACTTGGTATTGAAAGACAAACTTTTGTTTTCACCACCTACATATCAGCATAAACACCTTGTTTTCAGCACCATGTCAGAGACAAATTCATCATATGAGCAGGGATATGAGCAAGACAGTGACTCAACCACCGAGCTAAATGCACTGAGGAGGTTTCATAAAAGTGGCAGGCACGTCAGGGAGGAGCCCACTTCTTTGGCTCAATTGCAAGCCTGCCCGCTTGCAATGACATGCTTTCAGCAACATTCATGTTTTCGGTATTGTGAGATGATTTCTCAGATTCAACATCATCAGGAGTTGGTTCGCTTATTTGTCCTACATGAGCGTGATGGTCATGTAAACCTTGCTAGAGTGAACTTCACCTTGACACCAGAGACCATTTCTGAGGCAACCGGGATACCAAACATAGGTGAGGAGTGGAATAAGAGACAACAGCTGGATAGAGCATATTATGAACCTTACATCAGGCCTAGATATTTGAGGCAGTTGAGCAGAGTATTTCCATTCCGGTTTCTGAAGGAGTCCTATGCACCATTAATGAAACTCATCATTAGATACTTCAGCTGTGAGGGTAGATTCTCACGCCTTTATGCATACCATATCATACTTTTGATGCATTTCACGAGAGTGAGGCTGATCAATATTCCATACTTCATGTGCCGAAACATATAGCGGATGACTACCCTTGTGCAGAAGAAGAATCCAAAGCAACAACATAACAGCATTTATCATTATGCGCTCATTAATTTCATTGTAGTACATCAGCTTGGATTGCAGGGCATCGCATGGGATGAGTTCATTTCCCTTGATTTCTTTGCAGCCCCTCAGCCTCCTCCAGAGATTCACGATGTAGGTGAGCCTTCACATCCGTTTGAGGTTCCTGAGACAGATCCTATCAGTGTTCCAGTGTGTGTTACCTATCAGAGAGGTACCAGAGCATTATTTGCAGCACCATGACGAGTACTATCTCTGCCCAGGGTGGAAGGGGTCTCGTTACCTTCGATAGCAGCGCGAGTACTATCTCCACATGGCATGGAAGGGGTCTCACCTTCTACATCAGCATAGGTACAGGACAGACGCAAGAGGCCTATGCATGATGAGGGCCCTTTAGGAGGCCAAGACACTGATTTTATACTCATCGATGTTGATTCGAGCTCTCCCAGGTCAAAGCTGAAAGAAATCATCCAGGAGCAGAAAGCTGAGATCGACACGCTGACCGAGAAATTGCAGAGAGCTCAGTGGGTTATAAATTACTTGGAGCAGCGGAATAAACAGTTGGAGGATCAGCAGACACTCATAGAGTTGCGGAAAATCCGTGAAGACCGTGAATTGGCCCGAAAGAGACCAGGTGACATGACACCATTTGAGCGAGAGACTTGCCTTACGCACGTCAACATTCATCTGGAGAAGCTCTTGGCGAAGGCCAATAGGGACAAAGACATGCTCAGACATATGAAAAACCACTATTGGGCCCGCACACACGTTTGCAGAGCGAAAATGAAGATCTTGAAGGCGAGGTTGAGAAAAGCACTAAAACGTCGGAAAAGGGCGGATCCACTACAAATCTTGGCTGAAGCTTCCTTGGCTGAGCATGAGACATGATGGGAGACCTTCACTCCAAATTTTAGCAAATTTGGAGAAGATTTTGTCATTTTTGAAAATTTTGGTTGCAAAACAGGTTTTTCCGCCCGATGCGTCGCGCCACCCGACGCACGCTTATGATTGGGACATCTTCACGGATGACAGGAAAAGTGACATTTTGGGTTGTTATGGTAAATTATGCATTCTCAGGAATGGCTGAGAGATTTCATGAAGTTCTGGGTGGTCTTAAAGGTCAAAAACACTCCAAAAATGGCCTTTCTGCCACTTTTTGCACCAGCAGGAACCAGTCTTGGGAGATTGCATTTTTGGAGGAGAAAATGACATCCAAATTGAAAAATTACACTTGGGTTGGATAGCAGACAAACAGTTCTTTCCAACGAGCTATCATGAGCTCAATTTGGACTTCAGGAAGTGCCCCAAAAACAGGCTCAAAGTGGCGCGGCGCATTGAGTTTTCTGGCGCGGTGCATAGAGGAATTTTGCCCAATTTTCACCTTTCAGCTTAGAAATTCGGCCAGTTTGACTAGTTTCACTTCGTGATGTAATTATTGTTCTATATTGATGTAATTTTATGGCTATGATTTAAATTTGGCATGTTTTTTCTTTTTCTAGAGGATTCATTCACAAAAAAGTGAAAATTAAGTGAATGGATTAGTTTCCCAGCATATAGAGGCAAGTTGTTTGGCTGCCTAGATTTCAGTTCCATGTTTAGAATTGGTTGAAACAGCTCCTAGAAGGATGAGCTCGACCCCTAGAAGCATGGGAAGGGGTTAGGATGGTCTATATATTGTATTTTCTGAGACATTTTTAGGGTTGGACTCTTGGGAATAGTTTGGCACCTCATTGTATATTCATTTCAGCATTTTTGGCAAAGGAAAGACCAGAGTTTTGCAGCACTTGTTGGGATCCTTGTGGCTCTGAGTTTTGATGATGTTTTTCTCCATGTATCTGTAAGTTTCATTAATGTTTTATGTATGCCATTTCCCTTCTCTTTGCTTCTGAATTAAACAAATGAGTAACTAAGGTAGAATTCATTAGTTTGCTGGTGCTCTGCCTTAAACTTTTGTTTAGTTTTATATGTTTTCCTCCGTTTGAAGAGGATCCTTGCACCTTCTTGCCCTCTTCAGCTCCTCAAAAATCTTTTCTATCCATTCATTGAATCTAAGACATCAAAGCCATTTCCTTCCCTGCCCCAACTTGAACTCTGCAAGAATTTGGCCTCATCCCCAAGCCCAAAAATTGCCTTTCCCTTTTTCCAGCAAAAACCCTAAAAATCAAAATCAAACTCCTTGATTCATATACCTAGCCTAAAATTAGCATTCATTTCAGTCATCTCAAGCCCTATTGATACATTTTTCCTGAGATTGACCCGGAGAGAGCCCTCTCCTGTTCTGGTAGGGCTAGCTACCAGACTGAGCGTGGTTTGGTGTTACCCTGAATCTCGCCTTCCTTCAGCCTAAGGTGGATTTGGGCAATAACATAGTGGCGACTCCACTGGGGAAGAAAATGGTTTGCTTGTTGGTGTTAATTGTTTTATAAGATACAGACGGAGCCTGAAGTTATGCCAGGAAGCCTTCGAAACGCTCTTGCTTTGCATTAGCGAAAGTAGATAAACGTTGCTTCAGTCAATCTCCGGTCTAGCTTGTGAACGTGACACTTGACTTGTGGATTGTCTTGCCCCAGTACATGTATCAAGTTCAGATCTGATGGTTGATGGTGGACAACGATCAGACATAAGAAGGCTGAAATCATTCACCTGGTGACTCCAACTCAATGTAGAGACTCCACTGGAGGACTAACTCTTTCTCTGAGAAAATGGAAGGATCTTACACAAAGTTCAGGTATCCAAAGTGGAATGGTATTCGGGATCTAGTCTGCTTTCTTGTAAACTATTTCTTTGCTGTTCTTGAAGCTTTCCTGAAATTTTTTCAAAATTTGTTGTATGATAAAGGTGATCAAAATCTTCACTCGACCTATTCAAAAAGTGTAAATACTGAGTTTCCCTTTGATCCTGGTCTCCTTACTTTTCCCACATCTTATGATGACTCTCTTCAGAGTGATGAGCCTAAAGAAAACGAGACTGATCCCGTAGCTCTTGTATATACTCCTACACCTTATATAGTCCCAGATAGGTATAAACCTCTTGTTTTACCTTCTGTTCTTCATGCTTTCCCTAAAAATTATGACCTATATCTACCAAGATTTGACGGTGAATGTAACAATGTCAACGCTGAGCAACATGTGCAGAATGTTGAGACTTTTCTAGACCTTTTTGAAGTTGATGAAGAAGATGTTAGTATTAGGATTTTTGCTCTTTATTTGCGAGCCAAAGTCAAGAGTTGGTTCAAAGCCCTGCCAAATGCGAGCATCTTAGATTTCCAGCAGTTCGTCGAAGTTTTCCTCGATAGGTGGGTGGTCGGACATAACCTTTTCTTGATTATAGAAGAGTATAACTAGCTGAAAAGATTGCCAGGGGAGACAGTACAACAGTTTTCTGCCAGATTTAACCAAGTATATTTTTCAATGCCAGCTGATATAAGACCTTCTCCTAGATCTGCTCTCTTGCACTACCCGGGTGCCTTTGATCCGGAAATGGAGTTTCAGCTGAGAGAAAGGAATCTTGCAACACTTCACGAGATGCAGAACAGTGTAGTAAATGTAGAGGCTCATTTGCTGATCCGAAAGGCAATGTTGAAGGAAGAAGAGATGAAAAACATAGATCCGGAGAAATCGAAATCTCTAGAGGTAAATCTTGACGTGTTAGTAAGTGCAGTAGAAGAGATGATGCAAAAGAAAACCACAAAGAATGAGTATAATGTTCAAGCCCATGGCTCGCTGATTGAAGAAGAACAAGTTGTTGATCCAAAACATTTTGTTTCTTATCCCAGTTGTCATAGATCTGATAATGATTGTTTTGTAGATCATCTTGGAGAAGAGAGATCTGTTGATATGACATGTATGCTTGATGATGTGTTTTATACTAATGATTTGCCTCAGTTTGATCGGTATGATGATGATTATGTTCTCCAAACAGAAGCTAATCTTGCAGACAAATCAACAGCTAGTTTGTGGAAGGAGGAAGTTCACTTTCAACAGCTCGAGTACAGTGATCAACCGATGCATATCAGCTATGACAATGATGAGGAAAGTGCAACAAATTTTGAAGTAAGTGAAGGATCTTTGCCTTTTTGTTTTGATTCATTTCAGTTCATCAGAGACAACTACCATGCAATCAGAAATCAAATGTCAACAAGTCTTGATCTGGACCATCTTGAGCGCAATGAAAACCTTGTTCAAGACTTCTCATATTCAGATTTTCAGCCCTCGAAAGCCATTGATTGTCAAGTTGCAGATGAGGACATGGAAGCTGGTACATATGATCAAATGATACAAGGTGACTCCGTACCATTTTGTTTTGAATCATTCCAGTTTTTGAAGGGTAAATTGCATAGTAAATCTTCAAATGAGCAGCCTGTAAGAAATCAACAATCTCTCAGTGTTAATGTTGAGGATGAGACAGATAACGAAATTCTTGAGCAAGTTGTTGATGAGAAATCTTCCCCTGGAACAACTGATGAAATCATTTTGGATACAAAATTCTCCCTAGCACCAGATTTACAGCCACCAAATGAAATTGAAGGTCAGATTACAGATGAAGGCGTGGAAGATGAAATACATGATTTAATGATGCAAGAGGATTCTGTACCCTTTTGTTTCGAAGCATTTCAGTTTATAAAGCAGAATCTTCGTAATATCTCTAAAGAAAAAGCTGGACAGTCAGTAGGGTGTCATACAGTTTCAATGGATTCATCGCAGCAGCCTTCTCAAGTTTTTTATGATCCTATTGCTCATGTGTTGGATGATGTTTGTTGTAAAAGTTCTTCTTCATTGGCTAACCATGTGATAGAAAAGAATGTTGACAATAATCTTGTTCAAAAGTCGCCTTCATTGTCTTGTTTAACATATTTTTTACAAAGCTCACACCAATGTTTGCAGTCATATGAGGGGATTGATAAAAGAGACTTTTGTTCTGTTTGGAATCAGCAATAGAGTTTGGTTATTCATGAAATTCAGGATCCTTTTGACAGCTTGTTGCAATCACCAAAGAAAGCCAGCACAGATGTGAGGAAAATCTTAATATCCAGCTATGAATATTACTTGGACCAGAGCAGTAATGTGTTAATGGAAATAAATAGCTATGTTTATGAAGATCCTTTCGCAGTATTCTTGAAGTCATCCAGTCAATTCATGCTTTGCAAGTTTACTCAGTGATCAAATTGATTAGGGATTTCATGGGAGTTGGCTTTGAGTTATTCCCTTTCTGACACGTGAGAAAGCATTTGGGAAGAAATCAAACAACAGCAGGCTAACACATGGTTGCATTGGTTGTTCCATTTCATTTGATCGGTGATGAATGGCTGTTAAATAGGTTGTATTGAATAAGCTCTATTTTGTGCATCTTTTTGATTTGTAGATTTGTACTATTTTTAAATATCGGATCAGTTTTTAGTTGGTGAGGTCAACTTGTGTCGTCAAGTCATTAGTTTTCAGTCATTACATTTAGTTTGAGTTTTTTACTCCATTTCCCAATGAATGAAGGCATTGTCTTGCTAAGCCCAAAGTTCTCTAGTTCTTGGCACTCTGAGAGCTACCATCCCCATTGGAGCCAATGTTAGAGTCGATCTTGTCATCCCTCCGTCAGAGATCATTTCTCTTATTGCATTTCATTGTTTAGGTGTCTCATTCCGCTCATTCAACTGCATTCCGTTAGGGGCATGCCATTATCTGATGGAAGGGCTTTGTTCTCTCATTTTCCCTCATGCTTGTACCTACTGGGTTGGTCAAAATTTCTCAAAATTCATCAAATTTCATTTCACGTCATTTACAGTCATAGATGCCATTTTGGTCAAAAAAGAGTCATTTTAGTTTCTAGGTCTAGGGTTTGGTATTTAGAAAGGTTAAACAATGCCCGCAGGCCATGAGGATGTTTTCAATTAGTTTTCATTTCAAGATTTTCATCGTCAACAATGCTCAAGGATGTTTCTTCTTCAAAACTCTGTTTTGAAGAAGAAATCGTCAAATTAACTGTTTGTAATAAATATGTATTTTTAAAGTTTTCCTTTTGAAAGAAACTTCAAACGGAGACTACGATCTTCTTTGCTGGGTACAAATTCCCACCATCTGCCAAAAATCAACCAATTTCATCCATTCAAGCTCGAGAAATTCGGTGAAACAAGGCAGAAGTTGTATTAAATGCAAAAAGTGCCAAAGCCAAAAACATTACAAATGAAGTTTGAAATAAAGATTAAAAACATCTCTTTATAAGATAGCTATAGAATTCAATAATTCATTTGCATCAAGACAGAAAATCGAGAAAAGTCGATGTTGAAGTTGAGAGGACGAGATATTGAGTTAAAAGGAGCCAAACCTACGATTGAATTGGCTGAGCGCATTGGAATAGGAGCACGACGCACCCACGAGCGCGACGCATTGGAATAGGGCACGGTGCCATAGAGCGCGATGCATGGGGCGGGGAATTCATAGTGTAATTTCTACGCTGGGCTGAGCATCTGGTCATTGCTGACCAATGCATGGCGCCTGAGCCTCCCAGGCCAAATTCATTTCCGCTCCATAAAAACTCAATTCGATTCAGCTCATTTTTCTCCAAGTAAGTTGACAAAGCCTGTTCAGTGATTTTAGTCATGTGTGGTGTGGTTTAGAGGTGAAGGCATTAGATTTTGGTTGGTGAAAGAATAAACCCTATACCCATATTAAAATCTGCTCCCTAGGGTTTGAAAAGAGGTGTTGAAATTTGATTATTGGTGCTTAAAACTCCCACCCCATTTTCATTTGTGCTCTCATCACTGTTATCATACTGTTATCATATTGTTATCATAATCCCTTCTCCTTTTCCCACTATTCCATATCCCTTATACCCTTGGTTCCCATGTTCTAATCCTCAAACCCTATCACTTGCCATCACTTCCCTCCCTTCATATCATTGATAAAATCCTCATTTCCAAAACATTCAAGGACTGTCTCTATATCCTTGATTTCACTTAAACCGGGTATATTTTTCCATTTCATTTACTCTTATTCCTAAAAACTACCCCCATCACCATCACCCATTCCCATATCACTTATAAAGTCTCCAAATCCCGAAGTTCCCCAAGCAGTAAGTGACTGTCCTTCCACTCCAAATTCACTTGACAGTCTATTGCATTCATTGTGATATTTCCTCACAACACCTTATTTCATATGTGGCACACTTGGTATTAAAAGAAAAACTTTTTTTTTCACCATACATATCAGTATACACTTGTCAAACACCTTTTTTTCAGTATCATGTCAGAGACAAATTCATCATATGAGAAGGGATATGAGCAGGATAGTGACTCAACCACCGAGCTAAATGTATTAAGGAGGTCTCATAAAAGTGGCAGGCACGTCAGGGAGGAGCCCACTTCTTTGGCTCAATTGCAGGCCTGCCCGCTTGCAATGACATGCTTTCAGCAACATTCATGTTTTAGGTATTGTGAGATGATATCTCAAATTCAGCACCATCAGGAGTTGGTTCACTTATTTGTTTTACATTTGCGTGATGGTCATGTAAACCTTGCTGGAGTGAACTTCACTTTGACACCAGAGACTATTTCTGAGGCGACCGGGATACCGAACATTGGTGAAGACTGGAATAAGAGACAGCAGCTGGATAGAGCATATTATGAGCCTTACATCAGACCTGGATATTTGAGGCAGTTGAGCAGAGTATTCCCGTTCCGGTTTCTGAAGGAGTCCTATGCGCCATTAATGAAACTCATCATTAGATACTTCAGCTGTGAGGGTAGATTCTCACACCTTTATGCATACCATATCAGACTTTTGATGCATTTCACGAGGGTGCGACTGATGAATATTCCATACTTCATGTGCCGAAACATAGAGCGGATGAATACCCTTGTGCAGAAGAAGACTCCGGAGCAGCAACATAACAACATTTATCATTATGCGCTCATTAAAATCATTGTAGTACATCAGCTTGGATTGCAGGGCATCACATGGGATGAGTTCATTTCTCGTGACTTCTTTACAGCCCCTCAGCCTCCTCCAGAGATTGTTCACGATGCAGGTGAGCCTTCGCATCAGTTTGAGGTTCCTGAGACAGAGCCTATCAGTGTTCCAGTGTGTGTTACATATCAGAGAGGTACCAGAGCCTTATTTGCAGCAACACGACGAGTACTATCTCCGCCCAGGGTGGAAGGGGTCTCGTTACCTTCGACAACAGCGCGAGTACTATCTCCACATGGCGTGGAAGGGGTCTCGCCTTCTACATCAGCACAGGTACAGGACAAAGGCAAGAAGCCTATGCAGGATGAGGGCCCCTCAGGAGGCCAAGATACTGATTTTATATTGATCGATGTTGATTCGAGCTCTCCCAGCTCAAAGCTGAAAGAAGTCATCCAGGAGCAGAAAGCTGAGATCGACACACTGACCGAGAAATTACAAAGATCTCAGTGGGTTATAAATTACTTGGAGCAGTGGAATAAACAATTGGAGGATCAGCAGACACTCATAGAGTTGCGGCAAATCCGTGAAGACCGTGAATTGGCCCGAAAGAGACCAGGTGACATGACACCATTTGAGCGGGAGACTTGCCTTACGAGAGTCAAAATTCATCTGGAGAAGCTCTTGGCGAAGGCCAATAGGGACAAAGAAATGCTCAGACATATGAAGAACCACTATTGGGCCCGCACACACGTTTGCAGAGCTAGGATGAAGATCCTGAAGGCGAGGTTGAGAAGAGCACTGAAACGGTGAAAAAGGCCTAATCCACTCCAAATATTGGCCGAAGCTTCCTTGGCTGAGCATGGTAAATGATGGGAGAAATTCACTGCAAATTTCAGCAAATTTGGAGTAAATTTTGTTATTTTTGAAATTTTGGTTGCAAAACAGGTTTTTCTGCCCAACGCGTCGCGCCACTCGACGCGCGCTTACGTTTGAGAGATCTTCTCGAGGAAAACTTGATATTTTTGGGTTTTTTATGATAAATTATGCATGCTCAGGAATGGCTGAGAGATTTCATCGAGTTCTGGGTGGTCTTAAAGGTCAAAAACACTCCAAAAATGGCCTTTCTGCCACTTTTTGCACCAGTAGGAACCAGTCTTGGGAGATTGCAATTTTGGAGGGGCAAATGAACTCCAAATTGAAAAATTCCACTTGGGTTGGATAGTAGACAGACAAGGATTTCCAACGAGCTATCATGAGATCAATTTGGACTTCAGGAAGTGCCCCAAAAATAGGCTCAAAGTGGCGCGGCGCATTGAGTTTTCTGGCGCGACGCATAGAGGATTTTGGTCCAATTTTTACTTTTCAGCTCAGAAATTCGGCCAGTTTGACTAGTTTCACTTTGTGATGTAATTATTGATCTATATTGATGTAATTTTATGGATATGATGTAAATTTGGCTCATTTTTACTTGTTCTAGAGGATTCATTCACTAAAGGGTGAAAATTAAGTGAATGGATCAGTTTCCTAGCATATAGAGGCAAGTTGTTTGGCTGCCTAGATTTCAGTTCCATGTTTAGAATTGGTTGAAACAGCTCCTAGAAGGATGAGCTCAACCCCTAGAGGCATGGGAAGGGGTTAGGATGGTCTATATATTGTATTTTCTGAGACATTTTCAGGGTTGGATACTTGGGAAAAGTTTGGCACTTCATTGTACATACACTTCTGCATTTTTGGCAAAGGAAAGACCAGGGTTTTGCAGCACTTGTTGGGATCCTTGTGGCTCTGAGTTTTGATGATGTTTTTCTACATGTATCTGTAAGTTTAATTAATTTTTATGTATTCCATTTCCCTTCTCTTTTCTTCTGAATTAAACAAATGAGTAACTAAGGTAGAATTCATTAGTTTGTTGGTGCTCTGCCTTAAACTTTTGTTTAGTTTTATATGTTTTCGTCAGTTTGAAGAGGATATTTGTCTTCTGCCTCTTCGATTTAACAGTATTTTACTGTCCATTCATTGAATATAAGACATCAAATCCATTGCCTTCTGCCCCAACTCGAACTCTGCAAGAAATTGGCCTCATCCCCAAGCCCAAAATTGCCTTTCCCTTTTTTCCAAAAAAAACCCTTAAAAATCATTCCAAACTCCTTGATTCATATACCTAGCCTAAAGTGGCATTCATTTGAGTCTGTCCTAAAGCCCTGTTGTGGTTCTTTTCGAGATTGACTCGAAGGAAACCCTCTCATGTTACGGTAGGTCTAGCTACCGGATGAGTGCTGATGATATTCTGAATCTCGCCTTCCTTGACCTAAGGGTAGATTTAGGCGATAACGGGGTCTATGGAAGAGCCTTCATACTTAGAATATAAAAATAAATACATTATCCTATGGTTTTTCAAAAGTGCCAAAAACAAAAAAGGAGAGGTATCTCATGTGCGATGATTATGAGGATGTGTTTCTTATCCCATATTCAATAATAATGTTGGGACCTGAAATTTGTTTGTAGAGTAGGGCTAACGCAATAGGAACATGGAGTGTGGAAAGGATAAAATAGAGCATAGTAGAGGGATGGTGCATGAAGCGGGGGAGAGGGAAATAAAGGGGAAAACACAAGATGTAGGAAGTAATAGAGGGTTGGTGGAAATGGAGCTGATAGCTTCAGAGTTGACGCCATGTAGAAGGAGGAAAATTACAAGTGGAATAAGAGGGATCATGCATAGGATATTGAACTTTAGGATTTTTTACACGGTGACCAAGGAGGGCGTGGATAACAAGTGGTTGTAGATATTTTGAGGCAGGTAATCAATTGGTGGAGTGGAGTTGAGATTGGGAAGAGGATATTTTGGACAACTACACCATCCATGGGAAACTTAAGAGGAACCAAGGTAAATATCCCAACGACGTGTGGGATAGATGAGACGAATCGGCAAGCAAGGAGGGAGAATTTGAGAACAAATCCTAGACATTATAAAATGGCATATCCAAGGGCGGGGAAGGCTTATTGTTGGTGATTATTTGTTGTTCTTTGGGTAATGGTTGAGGAAATTTATTAGGTAGTGTTTTGTAAGATAATTCGGAAGTAAGTTTTTGCACCAATGATGAGTAAGTGTAATTTTAGAACCATGGTTGAGTTTGTCACTTCTCATCGGTAACAATAGTTGTTAGTCATGGAATATATAATTTTTTTTTGTTCTAGATGGTTTTCAATCTTGTGTTGATGGTACCATAAATGGCTGGAGTGGTATTTGGTAGTTTTATATATGTAACTGTCACAGGTATATATATATATATGAATTAGTGTTAAACCATTTTTTGGTCATCTAACCTATTATCATTAGATGGACCAGTACACCATGTAAGACCAATTTTACCTAAGTAAAATTGCCTTCCTTATGTTAAATAACTTAATAAACCACATTTATTAGGTTGTTTATGGCCTAAACGGGAAACCCCGAAAAGGAAATATTAAACAAACCTATATTTGTTTGATTTTCCTCATGGAATATTAATTAAACCATACTTTAATTATTATTCCTAGTCATGTTTAACCCAAAAACAAAGAAATTAATTAGATAAACCTTTATTTATCTTATTATTTCCTAGGAATAATTATTTAAATCTTATTTAGATAATATTCCTTGTTAAATATGACCAAATCACACACGAATAGTTAAATAAATCATTATTTATTTGATTATCTTCTAACGCGCTTCCTTAAAAGATAAATAAATCATTTATTTATTTATTTTTATTGAAATAAAGGGATTTGACCCAAGTCAAATACTTTTTCCCTCCAACAAATATAATAAAATATTCCATAAAAGTTGGATCTATATTTGGTTAACATTATTTTTAATCATGCACAAAGAGATCTAGAATGACCCAATATTTTGTTATAAATAGGATAGTTTTCACTACCATTCTTCACCTTTTGTTGCCTATTAGATCACTTTGGATCTATACACTTAGTCATTTCTATCATTTCTTGTGTGAGCTCCATTGAGCTCTATTCTTTGCATTGGGTTTTCTACACCAACAAGAGAGAAATCTTACATACGAAGTCTTTGAGGACTTCAAGAACCATCCGTGAGGAGAATTGGATACGCCTTCTTGTTTTCCTCTAGGTACTGATTAATACAAAAAATCTTTCAAAAATTGTTCTTGTCTTGTACGATACACATTGGGATATGGAGCAAACCCTTGTTTTTTTCTTGCTTAATGTCTTTCCATGCATAGATGTTTGGTTTTTTTGTAGATCTTTTCTTGTTCAAATAGCAACGGATACGAAGATATTAAGCGACCACTTTTGTTGTTAGGGCTATTAGTTATGCGTAGCTAAAAGAGTGGTCCTTTTTCGTACACTTGAATAGAGAAAGTTCATACTAACAAATGGCGGCTACACGGGTTTTAAATTACGGCCATTGTCGTTTCATATTCACCGCATATCCGGCTACTTAGGACCTAGGGTTTCTTTTTCGGTACATTTATTTTTCCTATTTTTATGTTGTTTTTCTCACATAAAACCTAAAACATTAAAATTTCTAACTTCGGGTGTGTTTACGGCTATTGCCCCGGTAGCGACACCCGGCCCCGCAGGCGAGACGGCAAATTTTCCGAAAATCTGCTGTGAGACAACGGAACGGGGGAGGTCGCACTTTTAGCCCAAAAGTTGCGACACGGACCTCCGGGTCACACTTTTACGCCCATTTTCTGGAGCACATGGCAGCTTGAGTTAGAACTGCGACCACTGCCAATTTTTCGGTGGTTTTTAACGAATTTTTTTAAGGTTTTTTTCTTGAAGCTTCGTCGGGGTTTTCCGGCCTCTATCTCGGCCAGCTTTGACCTGGATTACGTCTGTTTTTACTCATCTAAGAGGGAACCCTGGCCCACAGGGCCCGGTACCCTCCACTTTTTGTGGAGAAGAGTTTTATTTAATTTCGGCCATATATTTTTAGAGTTTCGACCTTCCCTTTTTCGGATACGAGGCACCTCACTCACGGATCCCTTTAAATCCAGTCTTTCTTCCTTTCAAATCACCTCTTGTCGTTTTGTTTGGACCTCTCTTTAGGACCTCCTCTGTCCTTTCACGCTTTTGCTGATTTCCTCCCTTTTTCTAGCCACCTTGCCTCTTGTCTACGCTATGATCTACACCTCTTTTCGGTAGCTTTATCCTTTAGATCACTGTCCTCAGGCCTTAGATCTATTGGCCTCTTTTGAGTGTGTGTTTTGACTTAGATTTTTTCCCCTTTTTTCGACTAGTTTTGAGGGACCCGCCTTCTTGGGTTAGATAGATGCAATAGTAGCTGTTAATTTTATGTTATTTCAGCATTATATACTGTTCTCTGCAGATTTATTTTCAGTTACGCAGCACACTTTTTTCTTTCTCTAAAAAACGGAAAGGATTTAAAAATTAAAAATTAAAGCACGCCACACACTGACCCTAAGTGAAGAAGCGCCTAGTTAACACCGCCTGGCAAAGACTCTAAAATCAATTTTCACTATACCTTTTCTGCCCTTGACCTCACTTGATTCTGTCCCTTTGTTCCCTTGTCGGTTTCCTTCTTCCCGTCATCATTGCGCCCCCAAGGCGCCTTTCCCGGAGACTTCTTGGCCTTCACCCTCAGTTTCCGGTTGATCGACCTGCTCCGTCCCGCCGTCATCGATCTAGTCCCCCTCCGAGTCCGCACTCCGACTCCTATTCTGATTCATTGGGTTCTCCTTCTCCTCCTGGTTCTCCCCTTCTCACCTTCACCATGTCTGGTCTAGGGCCTAATGTTAGTGGTGCTCCAGGCCCTAATGCCGGAATCACTACTAGTGGAACCGCCACAGGAACTACCTCGGCTGCACCCTTGCTACCATACATCTCAGGCCTCAGCCTCCCCGATTTCAATCAGTTGATCAATGAACCTATCCGCCACGATGTTGGTTGGCTTGCTATGCCAACCAAGCTCCCCTCCAACATCCCTAAGTTCGAAGGCCTTGCTGGAGAAGATCCAACCAACCATGTCCGATCTTTCCACATGTGGTGTTCCTCCAATTCCATTACCGATGATTCCATCCATCTTCGGTTGTTCCAACACACGCTTACAGGTGAAGCTTCTAAATGGTATGTCGACCAAGCCATCGCTTCCCATACCACCTTTTTGACCATTGCCCAAGCCTTTCTATCTTACTTCCATCTCCCTCTGCGATACGATACTGGTACGGAGCTTTTGACCTCTTTCAAGAAAACCTCTTCGACCCGCCTTTCCGCTCATGTCTAGGAATGGCGACGAAGACGAAGCTTATGTCGAGCTCCCCCCTTCGAAAATCGGATCTATATGGACTGGTTCCTTCGCTCTCTCTTAGCTCCCATTGGCAAAGATGTCACCTCTGATTTCCCTCAAACTGAAGAAGCCGCCCTCCAAATAGCCTTGAAATATGACCTGATCTATGCCCAGTCTGGTTATGTTTATACCGTCCTTCCTAACCTCCCCAGGCCCGGTGGCGCTAACGCCCCGGGGGCATCTCATTCCACCGACGGTATCATTGGAGACCTTTCCCATCCGTATGCTCAACCTCCTATGGGCTACGGTCTCCCTCACGGAGGGGCCAGAGCCTCTAGCACTATTCCCCCTCCCGGTAGCATGTACCCAGGATACGGCATGCCTCCTCCTTTTACCCAACCTCCTGCTTACCTCAATGTTGCCCAACCTAACCATTACCCTTATCCACAGCCTGGTGTGCCAGCTCCTCCAACATATGTGCTTCCACCTCCCTTACCTCCTTAACCCCAGCAGCAGCACCTACAACCCCCTTCAGGGCAAGTATTTGCACAGCAGGGTGCGACTAATCCCCCTTCTTCTCAAAGAAGGCGGAGAGGCAATCCAAATCAATCTTCCCCTGGTACTCGTGGACCCAATCCTCAACGTTTTGACCCTAACACTGCTAACCAGCAACAGGGCACTCAGCGCAAGCCGGACATGCCTCTTCGTACCAACAAGCCTTGTTCGTGTTGCGGTGTTTATAGTCATTACACCCACGATTGTCCACTTTTACCACAGATGTGGCAGATGTGGGAGTCTCAAGCCACATTGCGCGGACAACATGCCTCCCCTCACGCTCCCCCTAATGTGGCCACTACTCAGCCAGTTGTGTTTACTGATCCTTTCCCTCAGCAAGGATTCGTGGCTACCCAACCACCTGACGAGCGGGTCTCCACTCCACCCTCCATTTCTGGTTCCTTCGATTACCAGATCCTCATGATGACCTCTGAACCATCCCCAACCGTCGACCTTCACCTTCAAACTCGGTCTCGCCAGTACCCCAAGCCTCCTGCTCAGTCTGCCCCCGAGCCTCCTTCTTCAGGTTCTACAAAGCCTCTTTAGACATCCAGTGGCCCCTTACATATCCCTCAACCCAAAGTTGAGGTTCATACCAAGATTCCTAAGGGACCCTTACGTCGAAACGCTGCTTCTGGTCGAGCTACTCATTCGTATAGCATAGTAGATGATTTGGCGCAATCTCCTGCTGCCATTTCCACACTGGATCTCCTCCAGTCGTGTCCTTCCCAAAAGAAGGCTCTACTATCTGTCGTGGGCACTGTAGATCTTGCTGATGACCAAATGATTTTTTTTGATGCCACTCAATCGGACCATCCTCCTCTCCCTCCTTCCGTCGCCTTCCAAATCCCAATCAAAATCCGGAATGCCAACGTTTCCTGGTGTATAATTGATGAGGGGGCATCCACCTATGGTATGTCCGCTTCGGTTTGGAAGCAACTCAGATCCCCTGAGTTGGCCCCTTCCATGATCACCCTTCGAGCGTGGGACAGCCATGCCTCCCATCCCATTGGCCTATTCGTAATTTTCCTATCACCCTCGCCGGTAAGACTGTTTGCGTTGACGTCGAAGTCATAGACGCCCCACTAGACTACAACATTCTATTGGGGCGAAGCTACACCTATGCTATGTTTGTTATCCCATCCGCGGTTTTCCACAAGATGTCTTTCCCCTATAATGGAAATATAGTCACCATTGACCAGTTGACATATCATGAGCCAAAATCTCAGACCTCACCTAAGACGACCATCTCTTCTGTAGCCAACAAGCAAACCGTCCACTCCTTGACCAGTGTCTCCCCCGGCATCTACAAATATTCCTCTTTGCTCGGAACCTTCCCTCGTCTTCCTCCTCCTATCTCTGACCCCAGCTTATCGAATGTTTGCATGATGCAATCGTCTCAGGCTGCCCTTAAGCGGCCTTCTTCAGCTAGTCAGCAACCTCCCCCTCGCCCTCCGCAACCCGCTCCTAGCCATTCATCTCAGCCAGCCGGACCTCCTCCTTCTGGCCCTCCCCCCACAGCTGGTATCCCTGAACCCCTTTATCCTCCTGGATCGGTCCCCCCAGGCCTTAACCATCTTGGATCCGTCCCTCCTGGTCATTACCCTGCTAGGCAGATACCTTTCCTGGCTCCCCCTCCCGGAGTATATTCTGTCCCCGTCATGGCCACCCTCTCTCTCCCTAACCTGACCTTGGGCATATAGGTCTGGTACCTTGATCCTCCAGCCGCTACCCCTCCTAGTCACCCCAAACCCTACATGGCTTTGACACCAGTTCAACTGGTCCCCCTCGCTTCCTCCTTTGCCACTGTGCCCCCAGCACCTCCACAAGACCCTTCTCCTATCGTGACGGCTCCCGGGAAGAAAGGCAAAGCTCGCAAGGGGGCACCCAAAGACAAGACCACCACGACTGACCCAGCCCCTCCTCCGCCCGCAAAGCCTTGTGCCTTGTGTGATGTCGCCGTTCATGCCACCCATGCTTGTCCCGAGTTGCCTCGTATTCATCCCATGGTTAAAGTCACGTTACCCTTATCTACGGTCCCTGAAGCCTCCATTCCTTCTTCGTTCGTAACCAAGAACCCCAAGACTCTCCACACCAACAAACCCTGTGCTTTGTGTGGTGTTCATGGCCATTACTCCCACCATTGGCCTCACCTGACGCATTACCGCGCCTCTTTAGAGGTAGTCCGAGAGTATGAGGTTGAAAAAAATCAATGCGCCTCTCCCATACTCGCGCAGTATGCTTCGGGCCAGCCTGAGGATTCCCCCGCTCCCATCGACATTCCACCCCCTGATGTTCAGATGGCGGAGTCTACTACGACCATTCTTTACCTATCCTCCTCTGCGAGACACTTGGAGCCCAGTCCCCCTGCATCCTCCCCTGTTGTTTCGCCTAACCCCCTCTTTTCTACCCATACACGAGATCACTCCACCCGTATCTCTGTTGACCTCCGCAGCCTGAGTCCTCGCCATACTTCCGATAACCCTCATATACCACCCTCTAGTTTGTATATGAGTCATAGTCATCCTGCTCCTTGCACTTCCTCCCGCAGTTGCCGCTCGATGTCTTTTGTACACTCACGCTGTCATCATTGTCTCTCCTCCCCTCATTTGTTGTCTTGTAACACCATTCCGCAGGACCCCCCGTCCACACCCTTTATCGGTTACGCCGATGGTGCCAGTCGTTACTCCCGGAATCTAGCCTCGGCAGGTTGGGCCATCTTCACCCCCTTGCATGCCCTCGTTCTCTCCAACGGAGTCTACATTGGTTTGCCACCAACAATTAGGCCGAATATGATGTAGTGCGTGGTCTCTTAGGCGATGCCCTCTTCCATCGCATCCTCCATCTGCATGTTCATTTGGATTTCCTACTTCTTGTCATGCAAATAAATGGTGTTTATCGTGTGCATAATCCTGTGTTGTTTAGACGCTATTTACGAGTGAAACTCTTGATATGTGCATTTGAAACCATAACTTTCAACCATGTACCTCGAGAACAGAATCACTATGTAGATAGAATTGCAAACCATGCTCTAGATTGGCATTTATCACACGCATTTCATACAATACAATAACATTTATAATCATTAAAAAACGATGCATATCCATAATATGTGTCGCAAAACATGTGTTTAGAGTCCATCTACTACGAAAACTACGATACATATGACATGCCCATAACATGTTACAAGAAGCACAAAAGCGGGAGCTGCCACTTGCCCCTACATACACCTTGGGGGGGCACCACATGCCCCAAACCTACTCACTATCTCGGATACGAGCAGTAAACCTGCCTACGACCCATAGATCACGTATGCCTTGGTAGGCCATCGCCTCACGCATGACACCTCGCCGTTACGAGGGAAGACCAATGCATGCCTCCACGTGCGAGTCGTCTAAGTCTTTGCCACCGACGCTGCGAAACTCCGGTCAGCGATGTCTCGCATCTACGACGGATTTCCTCCGGGAGGACGGCTACATCCTCCTCTAGGAAGGCGGCCGCATCCTCATTACGCGCTTCTCTTGACCCACTCGGCCCTGCAGCTCCCGAGGCTGCCGGGCGTCCCATATATCCGGTCGGTTTTACCGGAGCTATATCTGCATACCAAAAGTACATGAATCAATACTATATCTACTATTCAATAACTTTAACATGCCCATACAAGAATAGTTACTTATCACTTACCATTGGGCCCCCATACCCGAGCAGGCGGAAGTGGTAGGTTCGGATCGCCACAATAACTCATCCCACTATAGGGATAGTTGTCTATTTATAAGGCCATATTATCCCAATGGGCAAAGAACTCAGGTCGAAACACTCGCCCGACCGCCCCTCCTCCTCCTCTGTAGGGTAGCCGCCCCCACCGGCGCATCCTGGGCTCTCTCGGGCCCCCATCTGGGAGTTGTATACGAGGCCGCAAGGCCAGGATCTTCTCAAAGAAGAAGGTGCACAATAAAGTCCCATACGAGAAATCATGGTTCACTTGCCGCTTGCAGAGCGACAACTGTCGCTTTAGCGACGCCAAAATCATTTGGGCCCACCCATAGTAGGTCCCACTAAACACACTCTCTACAAGCATCATCTTCCCCCCGGTGATGTGATGGAATGCCTGGTTGCCCAGGATATGTAGCACAACTGCGGCCACTGCAAGGGTCTGTAGCCTCTCTAGATCCCTGATCGGTATCCGAGTCCCCTTGACTTGGAGACTCGGTCGACAATGTCGTTCCACAAACTCCATGATATGCCGCCCCCGCGGTATCACTGGCTGCGTGTTTCCCACCATCCCCAGTGGTGGGAAACCTGTCAAGAAATACACATTCTGGACTGTCAGTTCGATCCTGTGCCCCTGAACCAGAAAGACCTCATGCTCTGGATCCCAGTAACTAATAATCTGGGCCAACAAAGGCTCTCCTGCTCTCATCAATGGGTTCTCCAAAAACTTTAGAACCCCAAACCTGGCCAACACACGATGGACACCTTGATCCACCTGAATCTCTGCCCGTAATGTACCCAGGTCCCTCTCTCTCCAGTTAACCCATAAATCTGCCATACCTGCACAAAAAAATCATCTTTTTCAGCATGCAGATCGGGAATACCATACCCAAACACAAAAACCCAACTCTCAGCCATAAAACAACACCAAAACCCCTCATCTCCCGAATTCGCATTTTACGCCCCAGTGCAGGACGGAGTCACCCTTTTTCCACAAAACTTGCTTCCCGAGGTTGCACTTTTGGCCCAAAAAGTGCGACCCGGCCGTAGAGATGAAGGAGGGGTTGTTTCTGGGATTCTGGGCCCTAAACTGAAAATTTAATCCATCAAAATGCAAGAGAAAGGTTAGACCTCTTACCTGCAACTGACGAATCGCGATTCCAACGGTCGGTTTGTCTGCTACGTTCACCGCAAGATTTAGGGCCTTCTCTCCTCTCTACATTCACCACAACAACAATAGCAAATGAGTGATTTTGGAGGGAAAACTGCCTTATTAAAAGAGAACCCCCGTTTCTTCTTTTGACTACTGCGACCACACCGTAGCCCTGTTTGACGAACCGTCTGCACCGTTGGAAATCTCTCACCGAGCCCTCAAATGGGTATCTATTAGTTTTTTGTGATCTGATACTTCACCAGGACACATTTTGTCCAAGAAGGGTCACTTCACCTCTCCTTAAAATCAAATTTCCTCACTTACGACACTTGTACTTGGGGCACCATTTTGCCTCCTTACTTGTCTTTTTTCGTGTCGATTTTCGTCATGAGTTACCATCTTGTGCTCATGTTTCCATGGTCCCCCATTGGGCCTTTACTGTGTGGCAGCACCATCGAGTCGCCCTTGTTTAGAGCATCCAAGTTGAGTCATCATCGCATTCATGGAGTCTATCCCGAGTCCCTTTGTACCCCGCTATAGCCCTCCATCCTTCATTGCTTGGTCTGTCTCTTATGTCACACATTCTGACCTTCAGTCCCACTGTCCCCTATCCCTTATGATATTGTTTCAGTCGCTGCCATGTCATTCATGCCCTTTATTCTCTAACAAGGGAAGTCGTCCATTCGCTACTCAGTCCTTTCCATTTCACTATCATCATTAGTGTCAGTCTGTCCATCGCTCTACTATTTTCTCTCGTGCCTTAGTTGAGGATATCTCATTGCCTTACCTATGGCGGACCTCCTTCTGTCGACATCAGCTCATTCATTCCAGAAGCCAGGTCTAGAGGGCGGTGTACCTTGGTTCCAGCTTCCACTCTTGTTCGGTGCCTCGGATCAGGCAAAGGGATCTCTCATTTCCCTTTGAATTGATTGTTTCTCCACTCCAACTCCTTTCAGCATGACCGAAATCCGTATACTTGATGGTTCAGTGATACAGCGGCAAATCTTGATGATTCCCGGGTGTGTGTGAGATGTATCAACCCTCATGAGGGGGTGACCCTGCAGGTAGCCCCCCACATGCCCGAATGACCTCCTCCTTGCAGCCTTCGATGCAGCTCCAGATATTTGATGATGATGGCCTTAGCCACTTGCAGCGCCTCTTTGATTTGCATGTATCAGTCAGATTTTGTGAGCCCTTCCCCATTTACAGGGGGCATTTGGGTTGTATTTGTATCTCATGTACTCAGATATTATTGTATAAGTCCTGGCTATTATCCCAGGCACAACATGTATGTGGGATTCCTCATTGTATTTTTATCTGGCTCATGATTATGCTGGCTGTACTTTATGGTTCGGTCCCTTGTTTACTGGACACACTATTCTTTTTTACTTTGTCTCGGCGGGCATAGGTATGCCTCCCCCGCCGCCTTCAGCACAGGTACCCTCTCATAAAAAGAGACTTGTTGCACCTGCGAGTCTCGTCTCCTCAGGGTCTAGTTCTTCAGCACACTATCTACCTTGCCTTTCTCTCTCTGACTTCCCTTTTGTTGTCTAGTGATTGAGTTCTTACAACGTACTTCGGTCATACGATTTGCTCCTGACACTCGCACGCTGGGGGGCAATCTGTTACACCATTTTTTGGTCATCTAATCTATTATCATTAGATGGACCCAAGTACACCATGTAAGACCAATTTTACCCTAAGTAAAATTGCCTTCACTATGTTAAATAACTTAATAAACCACATTTATTAGGTTGTTTATGGTCCAAACAGGAAACCCCAAAAAGAAATATTAAACAAACCTATATTTGTTTGATTTTCCTCATGGAATAATTAATTAAACCATAATTTAATTATTATTCCCAGTCATGTTTAACCCAAAAACAAAGAAATTAATTAGATAAACCTTTATTTATCTTGTTATTTTCTAGGAATAATTATTTAAATCTTATTTAGATAATATTCCTTGTTAAATATGACCAAATCACCCACAAATGATTAAATAAATCATTATTTATTTAATTATCCTTCAACCACTTCCTTAAAAAGATAAATAAATCATTTATTTATTTATTATTAACAAATAAAGGGATTTGACCCAAGTCAAATACTTTTTCCCTCCAACAAATATAATAAAATATTCCATAAAAGGTGGATCTAGATTTGGTTAACATTATTTAATCATGCACCAAGATCTAGAATGACCCAATATTTTGTTATAAATAGGAGGGTTTTTCCTACCATTCTTCACCTTTTGTTGCCTATTAGATCACTCTGGATCTATACACTTGGTCATTCTTTTCTACCATTTGCTGTGTGAGCTCCCTTTGAGTTCCATTCTTTGTGTGGGTTTTCTACACCAACAAGAGAGAGAAATCTTAGATCTGAAGTGCTGAGGACTTCCAAGAACCCATCCCACTGAGGAGAATTGGATACGCCTTCTTGTTTTCCTCCCAGGTGCCCAATTAATACAAAAAATCTTTCAAAAATTGTTCTTGTCTTGTCTATTGGTATATGGAGCAAACCCTTGTTTTTACTGCTTAATGTCTTTCCATGCATAGATCTGGTTTTTTGCAGCTCTTTTCTTGTTCAACTAACCGCAGATATGAAGATATTGGAAACCACTTTTGTTGTTAGGGCTATTAGCTATGCGTAGCTAAAGTGGTCCTTTTTCGTACACTTCAACAAAGGATTCATACTAACAATTAGTGTTGAAGGAATCACTATACTCTTTTGTGGTTATAAACTATTGTTGGAAATACATTTTGTTCCTTTTCTTTTACTGTTGTATGAGTGTGTGGATTAATTTCATAACTATATGAATGTTATATATATATATATATATATATATATATATATATGTATTAAGCAAGGTATTTTCTTGTTATTTGATACTCAACCATAATGTCACTAAAGGATTATAATTTTGTTAATTAGTTCTAATTCTCATCATGATTATATGATTTTTCATGCTGGTTTATAGTGATGATTTGGTTTTATATTGTCTTATAGAATTGTGGTTATTAAAATAGATCGAGTAAGCACAAGTAATGTTTAATTTTTAGAGTAATAATTTTATGTCGGTTCCATATATGTCAATTATGGATGTGTAATTGTCCACACTTACCAGTGTGTTTAAGGTTCACTAGGTTCTACCGGGCCGCGCATGGTCATGGCAGGTTTGTACAGTAGATAGATGAACTATTGTTGGCCACTATGAACTACCCAAAATAGAAATAAGGTATTGGGGTATGTGTTGTTTAGGAACCACGAGTCATAACTCCAAGAAAATCTTGTCATATTGCATAAACCTAGTTCTAACAGTGACCCATTATTGTCTCAAGTGAGACTTCACTAACTCTGTGGATGTTTTCGAAAGGGTTGATGATAAGAGAAATTTTTTTGTCCATGGTGTCACAAATCCCAGGTCTGTCAAGCTAGCTTCTGCCAACAAACGGTTCTATTACTATGACTAGAATGGTTCCGTGATGGGATTGCCTTTCAGGGATGTGGAAACCATGGAATCCTAACAAGAAGGAGATGACCTGCTGGTTTTAGTGAAAGTAACACGAGTTTGTTGCGAAATAAATAGGATACAAGGGATAGAGCATAAAGAGATGGATATAAAAGTATATGCACAC
Organism: Pinus albicaulis; assembly: GCA_034641835.2. NCBI lineage: Eukaryota > Viridiplantae > Streptophyta > Pinopsida > Pinales > Pinaceae > Pinus > Pinus albicaulis. Next base: position 164,684 of record JAXQQM020090599.1, on the reverse strand, counting down.
TAATTTTCATTAGACATTTTTTGTAGAATTTCATGATGTTATGACGGAGTGGGTCCGAAGGTTGAAAGATAATAGTACCACATATTATCACAAGGGTCTAAGGAGGTGTACATTGGAAGATGTAGGTCAGATGGAAGTGGTAAGAAATAATACTTCATGTTCTGTTGATTTCTATTTTGAGAGTGTGTTAGAATTATATAATGTGGAGTTTGTAGGATAATCGATGGTGTCCTATACTACAATGGAGCGAAATTTCCTCAAGGGGCTGAGGAGTAGATTTATAAAATCATTTTCGTTGTTGATTAAAATGGCGTTTGTATGACCATAGTGTTTTTCCACTGGAATTGGATGCCATGAGCAGCTAAGTAGCCTGCACAGATGAGGAAGTGGGGGAGACCCAAGAGGTAGTATGAGGAATGAAGTACATAATGGAGGAAAAAAATGGTGGTAGAAGTTTTTAGTGGGTCCTAAAATGCGCATTAGAAAGGAAAGGAAAATGATGGACCAAGAGAACTACGAGGATGGAACATTGAGGAGCGGAAGAAGATATCGATGGGGTGGCATGGAAGGAGGCTGGTTAGCATCGCTACCAGCAAAAATAAGGATCCCAGAGGGAGTGACCAGGAGAGGTCATTAGAGGACATGAAGTAGTTCCATAAACCAAAGTTATGAAGAGATGTAGTTTGGGATGCCACATATGGAGGAAAGAGAAAGATAATATATAATCCCGCACACTATAGAGGATTCAAATTCGTAATAGCCAAACTAGACCATCACTGGGGTTGAGCCCACCACCCTGCAAGCATCTGCATCCCAGGAGGTAAGGACTTAGTGCACTAATTCAACTATTGTAGGAGGTATTCATAGTCAAGGGGAAGGAAATAATAATAGTAGTGAAGTTGGCCTGGTTGTAGGGGGAGCGACACAAAATATTTAGATTCAGAGTGGTGCACATACAGGCACACAAATTTCTAGTAGTATAATGAGCACGGGAGGGAGTAATTCATCAGGGAGTACTGTGCATACCACTATGGCATGTGTAGAATTGAGGATGCCCATGTGTCATGGTGTTGGGACTGGTTACCCAAACCACTTGTGTTCATGTGTGAAGTTGTTTGGAACACTACGAATTTCTAAGATGAGGCCACTAAGATTGTGCAACTGGAATCCATGTTCAGGGATCATGCACTGACTTGGTACATGAAATATACTGAGTGTGACGCGACCAGGATAAAATAATACTTTGGTGGACATTAAGTAGATACAGATCAAGGAATTTGAAAGGCCCAATTCAGAGTCCCAATGCATCATGGAACTCAAAGATATTAAGAAAAGTGTATGAAGATCAATACTGGGACATTGACCAAAGGTTTAAGTCATTTAAGGATAGGCTCACATTTGAAATTCTAGACACACAACACAACTACTTGTTTATTTGCGTATTGTTGCAACATATCAGAATACAGTTGAAGCAACAGAGGATTGGTATGAAGTAGAAGGTTTTAAAGCTAGTGTTAAAGTTATAATCCTCACCAACAGGAGGGAGTGAGAGTAATAGGATGGTGTAGGTGCAGTCCTAATTGAATGCACTAGCTTTACAATTGCAAGATTTTTCAAAGGGGAAGGAAAAGTAAGAAGAAGTACGTTGTGCCATTTAATAGATGGAGGGTCACCATAGAAATGAATGCAAAATATCTACCAATTATATGGAAAATGGCGTCGAAAAGCTACTTGCATAGGGAAGGAAAATGTGGTGTGATATATATAAGCTATGGGGAAATATATCCTATATTTTCCCGATGATGCAAAATATTGAGGCCAAAACATGAAATTTGTTTAGTGACTTCTACAAATCAGTTGGGAACAATATTCACCACTTTTGTGCAATAGAGCTAATGCACGAATCGACTTTTCACTCCTTCAAAGTGTAGGGGCTTGAAGGGTCAAAAGATATGACAAATGGACTTAATCAGTGAGGGTACACTCAAGGTGGAAAGTTTAATCATCAAGTTCAAGGGTGTGATATGATGGCTAGAGGACCTGGAGGACTTGGTAGGGGGAAAGGAGGATTTGGTTGAGGGAATAGTACCATAATTTTTTGTTGGACACCTAATCCTCTACGGGTAGGTGTGGAAGGGGAACAATCAAAGAGGAGTCCAAATGACCTTGGAATGTGGAATCCAAGGGTCATGCCAATGTAATATAAATACATATCTATGGTTAATAAAATAGAGTCTCACACTTATCTTCATTTCCTTGTGTGTGTTATCCATGAATGTTTAACATGGTATCAGAGCCATGATGACTGGCCTTCTTCCTCATTGTGCGTTTGTGTTAATGTGTTAGGTTTTCTGCCTTGCCTTGAATAACACTGGTATTTATGCTAGACAACCTACTGGTCTCTAACGCTCATCCTTCCTAACCATCTGTCAGATTCCTCACTCCTTTCTATGCATTTTCCTCTTTTTGTGTCAGGTCTGTCAGGCAAATTCAAATAACCATTTATCTACCCACTATAATTCAATTAACGACATGCACAATCGACCCTAAAATCCATGCAAGAGGATAACACTACAATAAATAGTTCAAAATTTGTTCTTGGTCGCAGGATTTGAATTTGTAATGTTCATGGGAGTTGAAGTGGTGGAAACTAGAGTGATTTCACTAGATTGGGTGAGCTTCTGTAGATGAAAAAGTAACTGTGACTGTTGGCCTCACTAGATTTCGTTATACCACACAGTGATACGCTCTAGGACCTCTACATGTTGCGGACTATGATCCTCAACTTCCCACAACATATGTTCCCCACAGTATACCACTGTGCAGTCCCCATTGCACCATTTACCTCTATCCTCCTCCTCACACCGTTTCCAACAACCCTCGCCCTCACACCTGCGTCGGCCTCCACACGTTTCCCTCGGGCCTCTCTCTACCTGCGCCCACAATGCTGCATGAACAACACTCCCACGCTCACATTTGGCTCCGTCGCTCTACTGTGTGGTGTACCTAACGTGAATTCCCAACTAATTTATCCATTATAGCATTTATTGTCTCAAATAAGTTTCCTCTAATTCCTGAATATTGTGAATATTATGTCATTACTGGGGAATTTATCCACGCTCGTGTTAATGTGAAATCACAATAATGCGATTCTATTTGATTAAGAATTACATGTATGATTTCATATATGACGTATATGAATTTGTTTGAAAGATTATAAGAGTTTCCATATCGCCATGTTGGGTATTTCAAAGTTACATTTCCAAAGGGAATGAACAAAAATGGTGCCTGGCTAATTTGAAACGACAACCACCATTGTTCTGGAATTACGGATTTGTGTGGCATGTTTCTCTCCTCTATGGATTTATTGAATGAAAGTAACACCATATTGCATGATTATATAACACATACACCTCAGTAAAGTGTTATAGTACCACTGGTCCTTCTATACTTCCAATAGTGGCATAGCCAGCAGCATTACCTTCTCCTCTCACATGAGAGCTGCATGCTTCAGCTAAAGAGATTCCTAATACCTGTGACCAACAGAGCAAAAAGATCAGTGATATACATTGAATATGGTGCTTCATAGACCATGGTTCTGTCAACTCTATGCATGATTATTTAAATAAATGTGAATACTACATAGATTGTGTCCGCCGCAACACCTCAGATGCTCTTCACCTATTGTTGTGTGCTTAATGAGATAGTCACACCCATTAGATATCTTATTCTGTATATATGTGTATTGGTGGATTTTACAATGCAGTCAATGCCGTATTGGTGTAATGGTTATGCTCCATTTTCATTCTGAGCACCAGATCTAATCTTCTTTGCACTTCTTCTGTGGTTCTCATATTAGACTCTTCTTTGCACTTCTTCTGCGGTTCTCATAGAGAAATATTTGGAGAAGGGAACTAATGTGGAAAGGGAGGTATTTGTAGGTTGATAAATTTTCTTTGTGCATTGATTATATGCACATTGGTTCATTCATATGCCTCTTCCATTGGTTCATATGTGAGTATATATGCTACCTATGTTGGAACCATTTTGTTGTAAGTTTCATATCATAGTGACATACATTGAACTATGTCTGAGTGTTGCATATTCATCATAGTTGTGATCATAAAATGACAAAATTTCATGAAGTATCAGAGCTTATTCCAGCGTATAATTATATATGCGCTATATCATTTTGTTATTTGTATTACAACTAATATTTTTTAACATTCAACAAGATGGGATTTGTCTAGCCTTAATAGAGTGTTTAGTATTTATTCTGCTCAAAAAATGGCTCAAATACTGAAATATTATAGTTATTGAATACTATAATACGTTCCACTAGTCATGATATAGTGAATATAAGAAAGAAATCCCTCTCTAATATTATAACTTGCTTACATGCTGCACAAGAAAAGAATGAGTTTCTGCAACTAGAATCTCAACTTCAGCGAGAAGAATTAAAACATATTAGTCATCATTCTGAACCTGTTTCTGTTCAGAATATTGAGACGGACTCCCATCAACAACAAGAATATAGAGTTGATATTGATTGACATTCAATGCCTATTTCAAGGGCAGATATACATGCAGGTGTCCAAATTCAGCCTACGCTTCCCAAGACTATCATCAGACCTTGGGAAGAGCTTGTCCACAACAAGAACAGAACAGGTCTTGGATATGACAAGGAGTTGTCCTTTCATATTCCGGACTACTCCAAGCCCATCAAGTTTCAGAGTGTCATATTTATTCATGATAGCTCACCTACAGCTATTCCAGATCTCGCTCCTCTTCCACAACAACAACAACAACAAATTGTAACATGCCAACATTGTGATCGATTTGGCCATATGAAAGATCACTGTTTCAATCTTCACCCATGCAAGCACCATGGTCGACAGACCCATTCTTCACATAGATGCTTCAGAAACAATCCTCCTGCAAGAACAAATATTCATCTTGGATGGATGGTCTCTTGGAAACGGGATCAACAACCAAGAAGATGTTTAATTCATATGTCAGAAATTGTTCTAGAATATTGAACAATCTTGCAGTTGAGTTTTCTCCATCATCTTACCTTGTATCTGACAGGGGGGGAAATTATGGTCATCTACAAGATTCAAAGCCACATCAAGCGAGCCTAAGCCACAATCTCTCATTCTAGATTTAGAGTTGTAGCTAGAGACATAACAGTTCAAGCAAGCCTGAACCACAATCTGTCATTCCAGATTCAAAGTTGTAGCTAGAGACATGGATTCCCATGAGCATGCCTTTAATTGGTGGTCAGCATTAAACCATCTATGCGAGGCTGAGCTTCTCTATAATATTCCAAAAATTTAGCCTTAAGCTAAATGGAATATTATAATTTGTTTTATCACTAGGTAGGTGAATAAATGGGTAGGAAGGCCCATAAGTCTCCTAAGCAGCAATAAAACACTTCAAGTGGGAAAGGAGACCATTTTAGAAGCTAAATAAAGCACCTCCAAGTGTGAACATGGGTTGGATCATGTTGATTCAGTCAAATTTGACCAAGTCGACAATGCTCTAATGGAGGAGTGGAGATTAAATGAAGAATAACACAGTTTTGGAGGGAGATGGATCTCATGAAGGAAATGAACTAATTGATTAGGGCCAAGGGAAAGTAAGCTCATATTCTATTTAAGGAAGAGGATGGTATCCATATGAGCTCATGTTTTGGATTATTATTTTGTATATGTGCTGTTTAGACTTTGCATTCCTTTGCTATTTAGCAGGGTTGCTGTGCTGTTTAGCACCGGGTGTTCCCGAGTGGGAATCCCACCTTTTTCCTTGATAGGCCTCTTGGAATAATATTGTATTCATTTCCACATTCAGGTTTTCAAGCCAAGCTACAAATTTCTTCATTAGTGCATTTTCTGCAGGTTATTCTGCTGTGTTGCAGGGTGTTGCAGTGGAGGGGTTAGAAATTCACTTTCTAAGCTATTTCCTCATAATAGGAAGGTTTCCTTCTCTTGGGAGATCCGTTTGGAGAGCTCTTGGGAATATTTAAAAACTTTGGCATCAGACCAACTATTTCCCATCATTTCCAATGCTGTTCCAGCTAGGGATTGCATTATTTTGGCAAGTATCTTCAGTGAGGGATCTTGTGGCTCCTTTGGAGTCTTTTCTTGTGATTGAAGGGTTCAACCTTTCATGGGAGGAGACTTTTTAGGGGATCTACATCAGATCTATTATATTTCAGCCTTCTAAACTCATGTTCTTCAGTTTTTAGTGAATATTCAGCCATTGGGCTTTAGATCCCATCTTGTATAGAGTGTATTTCTGAAAACCCTTTCCGTGTTCTTCCAGGAGTTTGTATTAAGCCTAGATTTGTATTGGGCATATCTTTTGAGGCATATAACAACCCTACATATTTTTACATTATTTTTTTGTAGCAATGTGTTTTAAACTACACTGTAGAAGTCTACTAACATTTTTGTATTGTGACAACAGCTCATTTGTGGAGTGATTGTTTAGGGGAGGCTTTTTCTTTCATTGTACATGACTTATGCCTCACTATTTATGATGATTTTCTAATCTAATACATGATGTTTTGTCTCCATATTGGTCTCCAATGTTCATAATTTTATTTACACTGCTATTTCCAGTTTTGTGTTCATATATTGCTGCATTCCACATTTGAGAATATTACAGTTGTATCAGAGCATAATCTTGGCTTAGCCTGTGGATCTCAGCCATTATGCTATCAGGAGAATAAGAAGAAGAAGAGATGTACATAAAAGACATAGAGAAGACTCCATTATTTGGAGGAAGGAAGGAAGAGAGGCTCTCAAAGCTTCTTTTTCAATCTATACAGAGCATTAAAGGAGATCTCAAGAAGATGAGAAGGGAGAGGGAATCTACAAAGGAGTTTGGATCTAAAGCTAGCTCTAGATTATCACATGATGAGTGTGAGCATGTAGCCACACACTATGATTCACAGCACAGTAACATGCCTAGATCTTCTATGAGAGAGATGGAAAAAGAAGAAATTCCTAAGAAGGAGACTCTCAGGGATTATCTGCAAGAATATGAATCTCAAACTGAGAAGTTTAGAGATCATATCACTTTCCAAGATTTTTCCAAGATCAAGGTGGAGAGGAGAAAGCAGAATGGAATGGGTGGATTTTTTCTATCTAATTTTGATGGGTCACCAACATGTTCATCTAGAGATTGGGTAGAGGTGCTACACACCTATTTGCGTCAAAACCAAGTTTCTGAAGGTGAAGCCATCAAAGTTGCAACACTTCATTTTGGAGGTAAGGCTTATGCTTGGTGGATCTTTGAGTATTTTTATTTAAGAAATGAAAAAATTTCTTCTTATGCTAGGTTCACTAAGAGATAAGTGGAAAGGTTTGATCGAAAACCTAAAACATCATTGGTGGAACTAAATAAACCAAAAAAAACAAACCCTTTGCATATGTTGGAGGAATCTAAAACTATTGAAGAGGCTAACATCTTGCATAATACCTTTCTTGAGGCAAGACCTATATTTCTTGAAAAAGAGGGCATGGAGATCCCTTTTTCAAAAGAGGATCCAGTTATTTGAAGGTTTCCCTTTTATATTGAAGAGGAAGAGAAGGTTGAGGGAAATACTACTATCATATCTAGAGCATATCTAGCACCTCAAGTAGAGGTAGATGGAGCACTTGCTCTAGCCAAAGGGATTCTTGTATCATTGCAATGAATTCCCCAAGATCTCATATATGGAGGTCAAGGCACAATCAATGAACAAAATGATTGTGAAACATTGCAGATTGAAGGAGAAGGTAGGGAGGAAGGTAAACATCACATGATGAAGAGCACACACCCCTATCTATTTCAGAAGGGTGATGCACAAAAGAGGCGGACTGATTTGCACAATAAGGGTAGGAACAAAGATATCAATCCATATGTACAGTATACTCTTGATATTGATGTCTCACTGCATGGAGGCATTCCACCTGGGAGACCACCAAATCTGGAGATTATGAGAGATGCTTCACATGGGGTTGCACCACTCTTAGATCCTGGAGGGGTGGATAATTTAGAGGGTTCCATTACAACACAGATATTTTTGGATAGAATCAAGGAGGAGGGAGACATTCTTCCATTTTCAGCATTACCCACTCTCACTACACATACTGCGGTGACAAAATTTACTGCAGTGATGGAGGATTGCACCACCATGGTGAAAGGGAGCTGCTCCATGGATTTGGAGAAAAAGAGGGTACTTCCTTTGAGGAAGGAATCCTCCATACATTGGAGTAGATGGAGGCCACTCATTCTTATATTGGCCAAGATCAGGAGATTCTTTTTGGATGGTAGCTTCTCATGGGAGTCCAACTTCCAAAAGTCACCACTTCTATTTGAGAATGAGTAGCTACATGATGGGAATGGAAGCATTTTTGAGGATGAATTTGGCATGAGGGATGTAAAAGGAGAAGACAAAAACATGTGGGGAGCTTCACATTTCAGATATTCAGCAATGTCTCTTAGGAGGACTGATCCATATTGGAGATCTCAACTCTTGGTAGAGTACTCCAAGGATATTGGTGCTTGCATGATTCTTGATGACCCGGAGGGAGATGATAGATATATGGTGGATGATGTGGTCACCTATTCTTATGGTATAATCTTCTTGACTAGATATTCTGGGCTCAAGGATAAGCTGTTACATGCAGCACATGAGGACTTCCTTTCTGCACACTTTGATGCATATCATTACTTGATGGAGAAGTTCACTTGGGAGGGCATCCATCATGATATATTTTAGCATATGGAGAGATGCATAGCTCGAATGCTGATGGAGAGATGCATAGCTCGAATGCTGATGGAGAGGTTGTCACAGCCACTTCCCTACTAATTGAGAGTGAGGGAGAACTTTCCGATGAGCCATTTCAGCTCAAAGAACAAAGTACATAGTAGAGAAGGTAAATTTTTGCATTATCATTTGCACTTATTTATTTTATATGAGCAGCATGTTGTATTAAAGAGGGTAATCCCTTATTATACATTATATTATGATGTACTTGAGGCCAAATGTAGCATTGATATTGGCTATCCTATTGGTGGTTTGTGGGGGAAACCACATGATTCTTGGTGTGCATCATCGACACCACATTTTACCTTCATGATCCTATCTTATAGTATGATTATGGTAGAAAAAAATTGGATAGGAAAGCACTTGTTGTTCTTTGATTTGAGGTAGGAAAGGGATGCACTGTGCTAGTTCCATGTGTGGAACTATGATCCACATTCTGGTTGTCATATGGCAACTTGTTTTCATTGGTTTTTGCTTCCATATGTTGGAGATGTTCTCATGTTTATGGGAAGCTTTGTTTGGAGAGTGGCACAAGAGTTGGAGGTGCCCATTGGGGGTATGATTCTACCTAATTTACATGTTTCATGTTTCAGGAGAAACAATGGGAAAACCATGATTACCATACTTCATCTCTTTTCTTCATGTGGGAGGAGCCATTTGGAGGACTTGAGTTTCTCAAGGAGGCACTTCATGGCTAATTTATTTGGTGGGGTAGCTTGGGCCATTCTTGGAGGCCATGAAATTTCAGCCCAAGACTAGTAGCAACACCATACATACCTTAAATGGAGAGAGAAAAAACTTGGGTGGAAGAATTTAATCTCTCCATACAGCCCCAATACATTACATGAACTGGGGGTTGAGGATTATTTTGATGAGCTACCTAGAATGGCTCATTTCATTTGGATGATAGCACGGGTTTGGGAGTTTCTCACTTGGAATGAGATCCCATATGCTTGTCATAACTCCTACCATGAGAAGGCCATTGGACAGCAAGAAGGTTTCCACTTACACCTTCCACCTTTTCATGATGTGAGCCATTTGGTTTTGCATACTTGGGAGGAAACATTGGAAGGCAGATTTATTGCATATTATTTTGAGAAGTGGTCGGGACTATTGATGAGGAGGCCACAAGAGGATGAGGGGAGGAATTTTTCTCTCCTTATACAGTTTCTTGAGGACAAGAAAAATTTTGGAGGGAAGGACTGTAATATTCCAAAAATTTAGTCTTCAGCTAAATGGAATATTATAGTTTATTTTATCATTGGGTAGGTGAATAAATGGGTAGGAAGGCCCATAAGTCTCCTAAGCAGCTAAAACACTTCAAGTGTTAAAGAAGACCCTTTTAGTAGCTAAATGAAGCACCTCCAAGTGTGAACAAGGGTTGGATCATGTTGATTCAGTCAACTTTGACCAAGTCAACAACGTTGTCATGGAGGAGTGGAGATTAAATGAAGAATAACACAGTTTTGGAGGGAGATGGATCTCACGAAGGAAATGACCTAAATGAGTGGGGCCAAGGGCAAGTAAGCTCATATTCTATTTAAGGAAGAGGATGGAAGCCATATGAGCTCATGTTTTGGATTACTATTTGGTATATGGTCTGTTTAGACTTTGCATTCCTTTGTTGTTTAGCAGGGTTGCTGTGTTGTTTAGCACCGGGTGCTCCCGAGTGGGAATCCCACCTTTTTCCTTGAGAGGCCTCTTGGAAGAGTATTTTATTCATTTCCAAATTTAGGTTTTCATTCAAAGCTATATATTTCTTCATCAGCACAGTTTCTGCAGGTTATTGTGCTGTGTTGTAGGGTGTTGCAATGGAGGGGTTAGAAACCCACTTTCTGAGCTATTTTCTCATAGGAGGAAGTTTTCCTTCTCTTGGGAGATCATTTTGGAGAGCTCTTGGGCATATTTCAGACCTTTGGCATCAGCCCAACTATTTCCCATCATTTCTAGTGCTGTTCTAGCTAGGGATTGCGTTATTTTGAGGGAAACTTTAGTGAGGGATCATGTGGCTCCTTTGGAGTGTTTTCTTGTGATTGAAGGGTTCAGCCTTTCATGGGAGGAGACCTTTGAAGGGATCTACATCAGATCTATTATATTTTAGCCTTATACACTCATTTTATTCAGTTTTCAGTGAATCTTAAGCCATTGGGCTTTAGATCCCATCTTGTATAGAGTGTATTTCTGAAAACCCTTTCTGGGTTCTTTGTAGGAGTTTGTATTAAGCCTAGATCTCCATTGGGCATATCTTTTGAGGAATATAAAAACCCTACATATTTGTACATTATTTTTCTGTAGCATTCTGTTTTAAACTGTTCTGAGCAGTCTTCCAGAATTTTTGTATTGTGACAACAACTCATTTGTGGAGTGATTGTTTAGGGGAGGCTTGTTCTTTCATTGTACATGATTTATGCCTCACTATTTATGATGATTTTCTGATCTAATACATGATTTTTTATCTCCATATTGGTCTCCAATGTTCATAAGTTGATTTACACTGCTATTTCCAGTTTTATGTTCATATATTGCTGCATTCCCCATTTGGGAACATTACATTCTCCCTCTTCAAAGAATTTGGGACACCTCCTCTAACAGAAGACTTCAGCTTCTTGCCATTTTTGGTAGAGTTCCAGGAAATTCATCAAGCATTCAAGAGTTGGTGGTCAACCTTAAACCATCATAGGTTGTAGAGCTCCCTTCTTCTAGGTGGAAGGTCTCCCTCTTCAAAATATGAGTAGCACTTCCTCTAGAAGAAGACCATTGCTTCTTTCCATATTTGGAAGAGTAACAGGAACTGCACTAAGAGTTACAGTGTTGGTGGTCATCCTTGTTTGGCCGAGGATGTAATATCCCAAAAGGGAGAATGCAGTAATACTAAAACACAATATAAGAACCGCAAAAAATTAAACAATAAATCTAAATACACATCAGAATGCACAGAAATAGCTGAGCCATTTTATTGTATGGGAGGTGAAAAAGAAAGGACCAAAGTGCTCAAAATATGAGGCACTCAAGCCAAAGAGATGGCCTATAATGACCCTGTAATGATCCCATAAGACGGAATCTGTAACCATTGGACTGCTCGAAGGTAAAATGTGTCGTCCCTACTGCAACTGTTGGGACTACAACCGCCAAAAATATTGAGAATCATATCTAGGTAGAATGGGAGCTCTGATGATGCTGAAAATAGAGATTCAGCTCTATGATGGATACCCAAGATAACCCAGAAAGGGTTTCTCATATCTGTCAATCTAAGAAATCCACCCTCTTAGGGCTTCAGATATATGCTGCTAGGTATGCAGATCTGACGATAGATTTGATGATATGATGGTTGCAATGATGCACAGTCAGATCTATGCAAGAAGGGTTGATCCATTCACTAGATATTTGGGCTAAAAGCTTAAGATCTAACTCCTCCAATCTCCTCCACTGAAATTAGCTGCTGGATGAACAACAACTTCAGAAAACTGCACTATAATAGAGGGAGGTTCAATATCCTACGGCTAGATGTGTCAAAGCTACTCCTAAATGATTGAAATAATAGATCGAATGTGAGGAGATGATCCCTCACAGGATTTCCAGCTTAAATACTAGAAAATTCCTTCCTCCAATAGCTCTACAGGTCCGGATTGGGCAATCCTTGAAGGGAATGCTGCTACATGGAGGTAAAACCCAATGGCCTAAATGCCGAATATAGATTTGTTGCTCTTGGAAGAATGAAAAACAAAGCGGTAGGATGAATCCACCACCAGTTTGCTAGCTAAATTATAGAAAAAACCTTTTGAGGATGGCACCAATGCCTAATAAGGAATGTAGTACAACCCTCTTCCTTAGAGATCACTTAAGGGAAAAGGTGGGATTCGCGCTCGGGAACACCCTATGCTAAACAACATTGCAGGCTTAGCTAAACAACTCAAGAATGCATAGAGATGTCCTAGGGCAAATCTAGATCTAAATAGATCAAGAAATGAATAATCCAAATCATGCCTTCTATTGTGCCTTCACCTTCATTATATAGATATGAACCATCCATAGCCTAGGCCCACTACAAAACTATGATGTACATGTTGACATAAGTCTCCATGGTTTACTGCGCTATTTCTCCATGTCCTCCATCATGTTCATATGGGGTGATCACCCTCTCCATCATGTGTGCATTAAATGCATCACTTCCTCCACTAACTTATCATAAGTTCTGTATGATCTTCTTTGAATGCAATATGATCTCAGTTGACCTTATCAAATATCCTCATGATTTTACATTTAAGATCCATGATCTTATTTTATTTTTTCATGATCTGTAATCTATCTCATAAATGAGACATGATATCCATTAATGGAGCTGCTCCACAACTCCATGATTTTAGATATAGATCTAGAATATCCACATAAACACATTAAAAGTGAATTTTATTCATCTTTGAGGTTTGTGGGTCCCTCCACCCTTTTTATTTACTTAATTAATTAAGAAAATCAAGAACTATAATATTCCAAATATCATGTGAAAATCTGGGAATATTACCGTCCTCCCAGCCAAAATGTAGCTTGTCCTCAAACAACTGCAAAAGTAGATGCAAAGCCATCCATTCCCCTCCAAATGGCATCCACATAAGGAAGGCCTCCTCCATTTTCTCCAATGTGTCGTGCATGTTTGGTTCCAAATTTGTCTCTCAAGAATGCATAGAATAACCTCCAATTTTATAGTTATATGCCCTCATTCCACCATGAAGTACCAAGTGACAACCACATGATTTCCAACATCATCATAAATACATGAGATACATAAAATAAAGTGTTTCTTTCCACAAAGGAAAAGCTCCCTCTCACAATACACCTTTGCATACCATGCTTTATGAAGTAGATTGAGCATTTTCATGCCCTCATCCTTAGCCCTATTGGCCTTGTTGGATCCAAGCATCATTAAAACATAATGCAAAAGAAGAAATAGAGATATATGGGTAGACAAAGATGTCAAACTATATTCTCCCAATAGTAACAACCGGAGTAAGGCCCTTTTCTTCCATCCTCCATCTTCCCGATGCAAGATGGATAAGCCAAACTCCCCCAAAAGCAACCAAAGAAACAAGAGATCTTGCTCCTTTCTCTCCTCCTCATGTGCATCATGGAGTAAAAACATACTGATATGCATGTGGAATGTCACATCATCCCAATACAAGAAAACACCATCAATACACATCATGAGAGCAATATGCCAAGTTCTACCCAATACAAAACACATAGACATAGGAGATGTCATGTGATGGCCAAACTCTCTCAAGGGAAAACAAAATGAGCATGCCTTATTTTGCTGCATTCCATCATTGATACAAAAGGAATGAATTAGAAAACTATGAGCTATTGGGTGGTAACCATACTCACTCAAGAGCAGCCAGCACACTCACACCTCCTTCTTCAAAAACATAAGTGTTTTTCAAGGCATGGACCAAATATATATGAGCCTTTTGGTAGTAACGAAACTCACCCAAGAGAAACCAATGTAATCAAGCTTCTTGCTGGCCCATGTCATATATCTGCAAGTGGTCATGCAACCCGTTTCTTATCATCCTCACCCACTGATCCCCATGTGGATGATGAATGATGTATTGCATAAACATGGTATCCTCCCTCTGTAGAATACCATCCTCCCCAAACCGATGAAGAAATTTGCACTCCATGAAATTTTGAAGTGCACCTCTAATGAGATCTCTTGATGAGACCTTCTTCTCATCAATGGCCCTCCAAAAATAATGACGTTTTGGATCTGTTATAGGTAGTGTTAGTCATCCATAATTTTGAATTTATCCAAAGATGAGTAAATTACCAATCCTGGATTTCTAGAAACAATATTTGAAGAAACATTGTGAGTTATAGAAATATCACTACCTTCATTAGCCTAAGTCCATCATTTCACTATATATCTTCATCTATTCCTTCTAAAAATTCACCTTCTGTTTCAAAAGGAAACTTGTTTCAGGCTATATTCTCCATTTCCTCTGCCAATTTTCACTCATTTAATCCTATCCCAACAGTCATTTTCCCCTTCAAAAGGACCTTTTTAATTTCATTAAAAACTCCATTCCCTCTGAAAATCCCCTCTTTCCCCTTCTCATTTACCCTTCATTTCCCTAAAAAACCTTCTAAATACCCTTTTTAAACCATAAAAACCCCTTTTTTGGTTTAAAATATCCATATTTTTACCTATCGGAAGCCTTTAAAAAGAAAAAAAACCTTGGTTTAGCCTCAGTCTAATTTTTTATAAAATTGGACGTTTTAAAGCCCCTTTGGGCTTGAGCCTCAGCCCCCTCTCCTTCACAAGACCCAGCGCCGTCACCGGGCGCTAGACCTTGGCCCCCCTTCCACCTTAACACCTGGTCCTTTGCTCGACCCATAGGACCGCACCTCTCTGCTCTTTCCTTAGCCCCTTTCCCTATACTCTGTCATGCACCCTTTGTTTTCTCCCAAATAGATCCCAACCGTTAAAACAAATAAATCCTATCGCGCTCGCCGTGACTCCTCCCCTATCATCCAATTCATCTCCACACGACATTCTAGACCATAGATCAAAGGCCTTAGGCCTAGATCCAATGGCCATCATGCCCCCGACTCATTAAACCTCCCTCACCCCACATTACCTTTTCTCGATCCATTCTCGACCGTAGATCAAAGGCCTTAGGCCTAGATCCAACGGCCCACATTTAACCCCGCCAATCTCCCAACCCACGTTACCTGAAAAATAGTTGACGTCACGATCTATGGCCCACCTCCCACTACTCTGATGCCCGTCCAATCCCCGTCTGACTCCTGGCCTCCACTATCTCCCGCCATTGCGCACCTTTCCCCATCGCGTGCCCTCTCCGATGTTGGATCTGCAGTCCCAGATCCAACGGTCCACACGCTTTTTCACGCTCGTTTCTCCAAAAAATTAATCGCGCGTTATCGATGGGAAATTGGTGGCTTCAGGGGGACACGCGTCACCCTCCGATGCGTATCGCATTCAAAACGTGCAAAACCGCTTACCGCCGATTGTCAACGCGAAAACCACCGTGGTTTTCACCAAAACCACTTTCCATTCTCGTGCCCAAATTAAAAATTCCTATGCATCTCCACCTGTTTCCACCTTCAAAACCCCTTCCCTTTGCTTCTCCCTCCTTCTGCAACGTTCCTCCGACTGATATACGCCCTCATAAACCTATGAAAAACAGTTTTTCCCCAAAATCTCGTAGGTTTTAAATTGATAATTTGTTTATTTGTGCAGGTTTAATGGTGGACGAAGGCCGAAATGTGATTTGATGGTCATATTCAATGACTGAGGCCTCAGAATGATGATCTGAGGGCCTGAAACAAAGAAGGAGATCCATGGTTTCAACAAAAGGTGATTTATAAAGGCTTAAGGAAAAATCAAAGCCTTGAAGAAAATTAATTAAAATTAGATCAAGGCTAAAAGGCCTAAAAGATGTGATTTATTGATGAAATTAATGAAACTTGGGCCGAAATATTGCCTCGGATAAATCAACACAGAGCAGTTATTCGCTTGATAAATCAAACTGCCACCTATGGTCTGCTTTATGTCCTAAGGGGCAAATTGACAGTTATAACACTAAAGAAGATATTTTAAACTGTCAGAACAGTTAATGTAAAGATAGAAAAAGGCCTCAAAGTCAATCTTTTCAACTATTTCATCCTCAGGAAGTAAAGACAGATTTATTACACAGAGAAGTAGTTGGGATACATTCCTACCTTATGCCTTGCATGGTTTTTAAGGCTAGGAGTGCATTTAATATGTCATTAATAACATTTTGAACCCTAGATGGTTATACCTCCTCAATTGTAGTATAAATACTGCTATGGAACTCATTTGTAGTGTGGGTTGTTGGCATTCGAACTCTTTGAAGTTGTACATAGTTTGGATGAAGATTAAGAAGAAATTGAAGTATTGGAAGATTGATGATGTTTTGACATGTTTTGTTAATGAGAAGGCTCTATCATTGGATCCCTGAGCATGGTTGTTGGTGATGTATTCTAATTTGATAATGTTATTTCCTGTTTTCCATTCTGTTCCATCATTCTATACTTATAGTAGAGTAAAAAGTTTAGGCTAAGAAATATCTCCTAGAAGCACCTTAGACCCGTTTGCTATTCACTGTCTTTATGTTTTCATCTGTTGAAGGTTTTATTGAGTAGTCTGACTGCTTTCCAACCCTTCAGCTTGTTTATTTCAGAAATAATTTAAATAGTTGGTCTCAAGAATGATTTATGGTTTTCCTTGCTTACTTGCTGCCACTTGAAAACTGTTTCTGAAGTCTCCCTTTAAAGTACCATTGTTTACAATCTGCTAGAGAGGTCTGTTTTGATCATACCCTCTATTCTTGCTGAGATAGTTATTTTGAAGGTATTTATAATTGTAGTCTTAGATGTCTAGGAGTTCCCTCTTCTATGAATGCAGTTATTTGTGAATCTTTAATGTTTTCTTATCCATGAAAGTGAAATATTTGGATGAAATAGGGCATTCCCCAACTCTTAGATTTCATATGAATAGTTTGTCGTGGAATTATTATTTTCTGAAGTGTGGTTTCTTGAATTTATGGTTAGCCCTGTCTATGGAATGCCTCTTCATGTTCTGATAATGTTTTAAGTCCCTTTGTTGAGAAGTACATATAATTAAGTATTCTTAATTTCCCTTAGTTCCGCTTCTCCTTCTAAAAACCTTAATGTCCATTTAATTTCATCCACCAAACCCAAGATCCACTGGCCAAGTTAGATTTTCCCTCTGATATCCCATATCCATTGATTGAGCTTGTTATAAATTCTTCTTGACTCCATTTCCAAATGGCTCTGACGTTTCCCCTTTCTATCTATACTTCCTAGATCATTCATGCCCAATCAACCAAACCCAAAACAAACAAAATTGCACTTAGTGACTAACCTAAAATAAACCCTTAAAAGCATCAAGCTATATCCTTACAAACATATTGAGAAATCCCTCTCTGAGACTAGGAGGGCTAGATCCTAGAGCTCTAAATATTGGTTTATATGTTGCCTTGTCATTTGGTTTTCCAGTTAGCCAAATCATAGGACCCCAACATTCTGGTGATCACGGTGGGACTTCTGAGTACATAGTTGCCTAGCTAGCCCTTATAGACTCATTAGTCTTTCAAAAACCACAGAAACTTAGAAAACCCCAAAAACATTTTAGATCGGCTTTCATCATAAACATTGGTGGTGGACCATAAAACATTTTACCTCCAAAAGAGCTAAAAATTTCCACCTGGAAACTCCATTGGCCTCCAGTAGGCCTATTACTTCACTAGTCATTGTAAAATCCCTTGGGAATGCATTGAAAAAACCCAATCATGCTGATGGTGGGTAGAAAAGTTCAAATCTTCCACCTGGTGACTCCACAACCTCCAAAATACCTAATGATTCCACCAGAAGAAGACTCTGAACTGGTTGAAAAGATACAGTGACCTCTTTTTTATAGACATGGATCCAAGTATGGACAGAGAAGCAAAAATAGATACATTATTGGACATAATGGAAAAAATGATGTACATACTTGATAGGTTGATACAGATTTTTATTATCTAGAGCAACCTATGTCTTTCCCTGATCAAACACAAATTCAACCACTAAAAGACATAAAAAACAAAAAAAATATGTATGATGAGCAATATTACAGAGAAAAAAATGAAAAATATTGTCAAGAAGGTATTGATTGCCTACCTATACCTTGTGTTTTACTGTTAAAAGAACTTTATGAACAAGTTGTAAACATAAACAAGGAACAATACCCTGAGGAAACAATCAGCCATCTTGAACTCACAAAATCTAAAATAGGAGAAGAGACAACACAACTAGAATCTTTGCCTTTATTTTATAACTCATTTCAGATTATTAAGGAAGAATGGCATCCTGACAATCCATTAGAAACAACTCATGAATCCCATATTCAAAATGACTATCAAAAATATCAAGAGGAGTTGTTTGAGAGTGAAAAAGATCAGGAAATAGAAGAAAATCATCAGGATCCAACAGAAAACACAAGTATTCATTCACCTTTCCTTCTAGGTGAGGCTCAAGAAGACATCTAGCATCAAAATCATCATTCACAATAGAAAGAGGACTATGGTAATTTTGCCCAAGGCCAAATAAAAATTCCTCCTCTTTTGACAGAAGGAGAAATTGATAAAATATTAAATAAACAACCAACCCTCAAAACTTCATTTGAACAAAACACTTCTACTCATATACCTACTAAACCTTGTTGTCTTGAACCAGAAAAGAAACTTGTAGATCAACTTAAAGAAAAATAGACTGATAACCAAATATGCTTGATTGGTGAAATTGTTTATACTAATCATTTTCCAATTTTTGATCAATCTCATGATGATGATGATGAGCTCCAAATAGAAACTAATCATGCAGGGAAACCAGTATTGGATTGGTGTCATGAAATTCATTATCATCAGCATGAAAGCAGTAATCAAACAAAGCATCCCATCAGAAATAACTTTCACATAATTGGGAATCAACAATCTATCAGTTTATGTTGAGGTTGAGAAGAAAGAGGAATTTCGTGAGTAGAATGAAGATAAGGAGCCTTCTCTTGAGAGGGTTGAGGTAATAAAAGATACCCCTTCTCAAGAATATGATGATCTCTTCACAGATTACAGTCCATTGAATCAGAGCATACCAGGACTACAAGAGGACAACACTACAATATATGATGAGTCCTCCAATTCAGATAATAATGAAGATGAGGAAGAAGTTCTTTCTCAAAAGAGTCTTAAGCTTGATCCAGTGGAGGAAAAAATAAGCTTGGTTGAAACCTATCTTCCAAATATTCATAACCAGGCATTGTTTCAAGATCCCTATGCTCATTTCTTGAAGATATTTGAAGAAGGGATAAAGGTTGTTAGGAGCAGTGTATTACCAAAAGCAAGAAAATTATTTAGCACTGCTGCTAAAAAACAAGGGAAATGGGAGTGGCCCTGTTTTTCCAGCATGCTCAAAGAGATGAGAAAAGAATAGTCATGGAACCATCTGATTAACTGGATGTATTGGAAAAGATAATTGGTCATCTAAACATGTAAATATTCCAAGTTAGATTAGGTTAGATAGGAAAGCAAATAAGCTTAGCGTGTAAGCATCTAGTTAGTTTTTTTTTTGCTTTGAAAGAAAAATAAAAAATACAAAAACAATAGAAAAGAGAAAAGAGGGAAGATATAAAAGAAGAAAGGTACAACCCCGTACCAAAAAAGAGAAAAAATCTGAAAGTGTGCAAGCTTAAATTCCACTTCTAAAAGAAAACACTGCTATTTAGTCATACAGTCTAATAATGACTAGATAGATTTCAATTTACTGCTGATAGGTTAGTGAAGAAGATTTTCCAACTATTTAATCTTGGCTTATCAGTAGAATAGATTAGGATAGAAGAAAAATGGTTCAAACTTCAAATATGCTCAAAATCTAAACCAGGAATCAAAAGAAAAGATGGCTCTAACATGATAAAAACTTGAGCCAAATAAGGAAAGAAAGGCTGGTTCTAAAATGCCAAAAATTTGAAGCCAAGAAGAAAGAAGGATGTCTTTAATTTTCAAATCTTAAGCCTTCACAATTTTGTTTTAATTTTCTATAGTGCAGCTTGTACATATAGCCATAGAAACCATAGCAAATCAGAAAGTCTAATCCTAATTTGAATATGTTTAAATTTCTTGTTTTAGAAAGATAAAATAAAATCTTTCAAACAGCTTAATCTTGACAGATAGTGTTGGGAAAAATACTGAGAGGGGGGGGGGGGGGATGAATCAATATTTAGGGCTGAACAATCTTTCTTTTCTTTCTCTTATAACCTTATGTTACAGTATTGCATCCAACATGTATGTCCAGATATCTTAGTATGTCTTTACTTAGAGAATTGCATCAGATAAGCATTAAGCATGAACAAAAATAAGATAACAAACCATCAAACATAAACAACATATATGAACACCAGGATTTAAGGTGGAAACCCAATTCAGGAGAAAACCACCACCGTTGTAATCTCAGTCTTCAATATTTATTATAGAGAAAAATTCTTACATTATATGCTGGTGCAGACTTATACCAGCACGCAGGCACCCACCTGCAGAAGGCTACAACCTTCTCTCATTTACCAGCCTCTCCTGGAAGGGAGCTACAACCCCGCTCTCGTTTACCAGCTACCACTAGAAGGGAGCTACAACCCCCTCTCTGAAGGCTTCGACCCTCAGCACCACTGCGGAACACATTTCATCAATTTTCATACTGGATCCACCAGTTTCCATACGACATACCTTGCTGGTCATCAGATTTATCTGTATACTCACACCAGTTCTTCATGATTTCGTCCGTCATTCAAACTAGAGATTCATCATTGTCAGATCATTCTATTCATGGATGCATCGTAGTTTCAGATTTATCAGTTAAGAACAGAGCTCGCCCATACAGATATTCTTTTGAGAAACTTTATTCACAACCCTTACAATGCACACCGTTCTCTATTTTTTTTCTTCTCCTTATATAGTTTTGCCTTTATTAAAACCATGAGTCAAAACCACGAACCACTAATGGTATTCCTCTATCAGCATTCCTTTTAGTTTATCCCACGGGGCTTTTTGATCTCCTTTTAATTTTTATTTATCAATTGATAAATAAATATATTTACAACTTTTGAATTCCCAAGCCTTATGTCTAAAGTTTAACCCTTCGGATTTTATAGAAATATCCAACGCTTCTAAATAAATTAATCTTACGATAAACCTTTGACCCCGGGCCCACATACATAGTCAATAGCCAATCCAATATGCCCATCGTACCACAGTAAACTCCACGCAAGTCCATCGTTCGATCACATTTAGATTAGCAAGCTTCCATATCAACGGCGTATATACATATCGCTCGACCTTCGATGCCGAACGTTAACGTGCGATGGTCCGATGTACCTGTGTTAATCTTCGCGCATCTTCAACAAATGACGACCGTCCGATGACCCCTTCCCAGATCAACGACGCTCAACGATATCATTGGGCATCCTGGGTCGAACTATAACGCGCGATGGCGCATAGTGAAAAGTGGTTTTGTAAAATCGTGCAGGGACGCGTCTCGCCCGTTCTATGGAATTGCTCCCCACCTCTTGAATATCGCTTGCCCGTTGAAAGCAGTGCGATGAAAACCATAAACCGCCTTCACTGTTCCTCCTTCGTGGTTCCGCCCTTCGCTCAAGGTTCCGTTCATGATTCCAAAGGGTTAGTCTGGGTTTGCACTATATCTCTGGTCTATCTTTGGCAGGATTTCCAATAATGAACAAACAAATGTAGTTTTCTTCTGACGGGATTTCCTTACAAACATTAACTCATGACAATTCAATGTCATTCTTCAATTCTGCTATGGTATATATGTTACACTAAAAAATTTCACCTTGACATTCTGCTGACTGTATGAGTTCATTAAACACTCATACATACCTCCTCTGCAAGTCTTACAACCTTTGTTCCTCATTCCAAACCTTGAAAATCAGAGAAAATTTCCTAAAAATGGAGGAAAAACCCTTAAAACTCAAAAAAGCCTTGGGTACGCAGGTAACATGAAGCCTGCATGCGTTTTTAGCTAGGGTACGCAGGTAATGTGAAGATAAACTGCGTTCTAGAATGCATTTTTCTAGTGTAATGCCTACGGTACCCCTGTAAAGTCAAAAAGCGCGAAAGAAAAGATTAAAAAGTTGATTTTTGGTCAATTTTGGAAGGTTCTAGATGAGATTTTTTGGGGATGAGTACGCTTTGGTAAGGTGCATGTATCCCACACCTTAAGGAACTAATCCCTTGATGTGAGGAGCCTATCCCTTTGAAGGAGGGTTCTATCCATTTAAAGGTGGAATCCTAACCTCCTCATCTGCTCTATAAAAGGAGGCATTGGGTAGCCTCAAAGGGTTAACAAGATTGGTTAACAAGGGTAAAGTTAAGAGAAGTGAAGTTTTGATGGAGATTTTGGAGATTGAGGATTACAGTTCAAGCTTTATGTGTGATTGAGCTGAAGTGCTGTTGAGATTTAGACTTCTTTCTGCTAAGCTTTTGAGAGGAAAGATCACATACCTCTTTGTGCTTCTGGAGGAAGAGTGCAAGACTTATCAAAGTAGAGGAGATTCCTGCTTCGGACCCCGGGAAGGCCTTTCGAACATCAAGGCTAAGGTTGTAAGGTTATTTTGTATATTTTAAGATTAATATAATCAAGTTCTGTTTTTCTCAATAAATTGTCGTTCGATTGTTTATTTCAATAAGCTGTCGTTTGATCATTTATTTCATAGATTCCTTGATCACTATGACAGGTATGTTTTATGATTATTTTTTATACAGGTGCTATTGATATTTTCTTGTTTGTGATTGCAGATCAATGAAAGATGGTACTTTATTGCGACAAAAGAGCTCTTGTTGCGACGAAGGATTATTGATGCGATGGAAGCACTACGACCACAAATAAGCATTTGGATCTAAGGTAGGATCGACACCTTCATAGCATTTATTTGTAAAACAAATATATTTAGAGAAAGACAAACTTAGTTGTTCGTTTGTTTCTAGATTGTCTTCTGACACTAGGGAGATCGGTCTTGTCCGCAAGAACGATTTATCCGGCCAACAAATTGGCGACTCCACTGGGGAAAGAAACTTGTTGTTTTTGGTTCTCTTTTATTTTGATTTGAGGAAAAGTTTTTCCTGGTTTTTAATTGATGGATATCTGCCTGGGTAGCTTAGTTTTTCTTTTTCTTTTTTTTTTTAAATTTTGAAATATTTTATGTTTTTCTTGAAGTTTTCAGGGGACCGCACTTTGTATTCACACACAGTGCAGGCATCTCTGCACTTTCCTTAGGTAACCAGTGCGGGACCGCACCTGTTATTTCTGGGACCTGCGGACCTTGTTAAAAGTCTTGAAAAACTTAGATTTCTTCTTTCAGTTTAGTTTAGATTTAATTTAGGATTCTTAGCATCTACCCAGATCTGTATTTTTCTGTCAAAAATCTCTTGTTTCTAAGTTTCTTTTAGCAAATTCTTCATCTCATTAATCTCCATTAAGTTAATTGGGTGTTTTGAGTCTCTTTTTTGAGAAATTCTTAATTTGATTTCCTTTGGTCATTAATTGAAGGTTTGTCTCAGTATTTTCACAATTTTGCATCTTTTTGCTTTTGTGTATGAGTGTTAATCGCCTTTGAGTGTTTTTTGATCTTTGGAACTCTCACCCGATTTTCTTGACTTCCACTTGATTGGTTCTTAGATTACATTAGAATCATCTTGTGTTTGAGAATTCTCTTGCATATATCACACTTACATAATTAGAATTCTCATTTTCAGAATATGAATGAAAAATGTGCATAGATTACATTTGCATACTTTTCATGTGAATTGTGCATAGATTACAACTACATAGCTTACATTCTGAAAAATCAATCGTAGATTTAGATCAATTTTCTTTGATTTCAATTTAGATGTTTTTTATGCTTGCTTAAAAACACAAAAATAAAAAATTGTTTTGGGATTGATTTGCATTAGTTTTTCTTGATGAAATTAGTGCATTAGAGAATTTGTTATATTTTCTCTTATTTATCAATCTTTGCATTGTTGGAAGTGATGGAAACTCTCTCCCTATTTTATTTAGGATTCATCGAATTGAAAAGATTACATTATCATATTCGATTGCATTCAGTTTTGGTTCGGGTCATAACACCATTGGTTTCATATCCATTTACCCTTTTGAGTAATAACAGCCTAAATAACACAACGCTTAATTAAAATTCATCTAGTAATTTTTACATTTTTAGGGCTCTTTCCACCAATCTAGCTTAGGCTAGTGTCTTGAAATAAGTTTTAGTTAACTCTCCAAGACAGTAAAACAAACAAGTAGTCAATCTTGCGGTAGGAAAAATTCCAATTGTTGCATGTATGCTCTGGGAAGCTCCTCCTAAAGGAGTCAAGCACGAGATCATATCTGAACCAGTGAGGTAATCAATCCTTCCTCATTGGGAACGATAGAAGATATGCACGTATTAACAACGGTAAACCTCAGATAGACCATTGTCGAGGAGCCTGGGGTCACTTGTCGGTAAACCTTGGATTATGTCAAGGAGCCTTCAAGGGGATTGAGCTTTGTTACTCTACCCTTGCGTGTGTATCGGATCGTAGACTGTTCCCCCAGGTATATTTGTTTCTATTGGTAACCTTAGTGGCCATAATCTATAGGATTCTTTCCTAAGGTGACGGTGGAGGGAAGATCCCACTGTACCTGGAGCAGACGTCGACTAGACTCACTTGGACTCTCTGGAGGGTTATCTTCACTCGAGATGGCATAGTGGAGAAACTTGTGCCAGTCTGTTTCATTAAGCAAGTTGTCGGGGTAACTGTTCCAACTGCCCTTTCTGTATTAAATTCTACGATGTTGGATTTCATCACCAACTAGTGTTTTTAGTACGGGAAGTTACTGTTTGTGTGTGGTTTGACTCCTAGATTTGATAGCGCGTGTTAATTTGTTTGTTTTTAATTTTAGAGACCATAGGTGTCAATCGTGAATTTTAATTGTTAGGTGTGAATTTTTAATTGGTAATTGTTAATTTTAGTTTTTAATTTGTTAATAAAATTCACTGAAGTTGAATAGAATGGCAACTGTTCCGGAATTTACCAACCAAGGAACCCCTCTTAACGAGAATCCTAGTACTTTTCCTTGCTTTGGAAATGTCGGTCCTCCTTATATGGCTACATTGTCATTACCTGGATTTACAATAGGTTTACCAATATGGTTATTTTCAACTTCGTTGGCCCTGAATACTCCAATTATTCCACCTCAACCGAATGCTTCACCTAAACAGAGTTCACCATCTCAACATCACCAACCTTCTGTTGACCCTTTACCTTCTTCGTCTAATATTTCTTCCTCCATTTCTTCCTCTTCGCCTAGTAAAAGCCTTGACGCTAGTAACCAGGTGGCGAAGAAGAAGAAGAAGAAGAAGAAGAAGCAAGATAAGAAAGAAGTCAACCAACCAACCATGGCTGTAAATGTTAGTTTTGTTGAGGAAACCTCCAACAGGCTGTAGATTAGAAGCACTGAGTGAGGAGAGTTCCTTTTACTGTGTCAACCTCGTTAAAAAATGAATCAGTGGGTCTGAGGATAGTTCCTTTTACTGTTTCAACCTCGTTAAAAAATGAAACATTTAGGTGGGGATAGTTCCTTGTATTGTGTCAACCTCGTTAAAAAATGAATCAGTTAGTGTGAGGAGAGTTCCTTGTACTGTGTAAACCTCATTAAAAAATGAATCAGTGAATGAGGAGAGTTCTTTTTACTGTGTCAACCTCGTTAAAAAATGAATCATTGGTCTGAGGAGAGTTCCTTTTACTGTGTCGACCTCGTTAAAAAATGAATCAGTGAGTGTGAGGAGAGTTCCTTTTACTGTGTCAACCTCATTAAAAAATGAATCAGTGCGTTTGAGGAGAGTTCCTTTTACTGTGTCAACCTCGTTAAAAAATGAATCAGTGAGTCTGAGGAGAGTTCCTTTTACTGTGTCAACCTCGTTAAAAAATGAATCAGTGAATGTGAGGAGAGTTCCTTTTACTGTGTCAACCTCGTTAAAAAATGAATCAGTGAGTGTGAGGACAGTTCTTTTCCTGTGTCAACCTCGTTAAAAAATGAATCAGTTAGTCGAGAGCATAGTTCCTTTTCTTGTGTCAAGCTCGTTTAAAAAATGAAACAAGCTTCCATGAGGACAGTTCTTTTCCTGTGTCAACCTCATTAAAAAATGAAACAGTAGGTAGATTGTAGAGAGTAGATTGGTAGATTAGAATAAATAGTTTATGAGGACAGTTCTTTTCCTGTGTCAACCTCATTAAAAAATGAATCAGTTGGTCAGAGGATAGTTCCTTCTACTGAGTCAACCTCATTAAAAAATGAATTAGGTATGAGGACAGTTCTTTTCCTATGTCAACCTAATTAAAAAATGAATAGTAGGTTATGTAGGTAGATTAGAAATAAGTAGTTTCTGAGGATAGTTCCTTTTACTGTGTCAACCTCGTTAAAAAATGAATCAGTGTGTCCGAGGAGATTTCCTTTTACTTTGTCAACCTCGTTAAAAAATGAAACACGTTTCCATGAGCATAGTTCTTTTCCTGTGTCGAGCTCGTTAAAAAATGAAACAAATCCTCCCCTAATTGAGTCGAGTCTTTGACTAGACCTCGTAAATGTTAAGTCATATTTAGGTTAGTTTTTTCATAATTTTCTTAGTTTTTAGGTCGGGTCTTTCATATGATCTCGTAAATGAACCTTCATTCCATCGAGCTATTAATTAACAATAGTGTACTTAGTTGAATGAAATGAAGCTGGGGGGGGGGCATGCGCTCTAGCAGTTACGCTTAGGGGGCATCAAGCACAGTTTTCTCTCTGTTTCAAGCTTGTGTAAAAATGAAACCACTCTGAAGCATAATTTTTCTCTGTTTCAAGATTTTGTAAAAATGAAACCTATCTTGAGTCAATTTCGGTTATTTTCAAGACTCGTTAAACTCATGAAAATCCCAAGATTATTTTGCTATCTTTCATTCTCGTAAAACACATGAAAATGCCGAGTTCTTTCTGTCTTTTCCTGCTCGTAAATTAAATTGAAAGTCGGCCATAGGAGTATATTTTTATCCCTTTTTCGAACTCGTTAAAACTTACGAAAAAGTGAAAACCATGAGTACATTTTTATCCCTTTTTCGAACTCGTTAAAATTTACAGAAAAAGTGAAACTACTGAGTATACTTTTATCACTTTTTCGGACTCTTGAAAATTACGAAAAAGCGAAACCTTGGAGTCCTCTTTTAAGCCCTTTTCAGACTCTCTAAACATGAAAATATTGCCGAGCACTTGATTATTCGAACTCGTTAAAGTAAATGAATGATCGTCCCTTCAGTATAAGTTTACCCCTTTTACGGACTGAAATGGACTATTTACGAAAAAGGTATACGTTGACTAAATACGATCAATAGAGTTCTCTCCCGCATTATTTTATCCTTTTTCGGGCTCGAGAGACCAAATTTACGAAAAAGTACACCCATGGAGTTTTCTTAAGTTTTTCTTCAGACTCCCTAAAATTGAAAAACACCGAGTTTCTCCTATACTGGACTCGTTAAAAATTAACAGTAAAGGACCTGTTTAATTTGCAACAGGAACGAACCACTCCTTCTTAGGGTTTGAATCTTAAACTAAGTTGGACTCATCCGAAGGATGAGCTTATAAACAAGCAAATGTTATCCTCCTCAAGCTTGTCAAAAATAAAGAGGTACTTGCCAGAAATGGTGGGGGAAAAGAGAGAAAAACGAACCTGTTTGTTACATCTTGATTATTCAGAAAACTGTTAACCACTCTTGAACACGACGCTTTTTGTTCACCTGGGTTGGGAAATCCTTTACCTAACAGTTAATCAAACCACATTGAAAGTCTTCAGCTGGTTTCTGGGTATTAGCTTTGGGTCAACTGTCACCAAGCCATCTGCAGTGTCTTTATGTGTTCAAGAGGATAGTTCAAATAAACCATTCATCTGCAAAATATCTGTCATCCATTTTTGACCATCCCTGAGTCAGTCCTTGCCAAGATATTTTCAAAACTTGATCTATGATTTCGTGTTGTGGGCTTGCCTACAATAGATCACTTTTTATCAACGATAGCTCATTATCTAGGAAGTTGATCCAGAAATCGTCAGTACCTTGAAATCTGCATGCCTCAATGGCAGGTTTCTCGCCTTCGACGACAGGTCGCATCATTGACCTTCGATCGAAAGATTCCGTGACATGTTCGACTTCAGCTGATTGATTCACATTTCATGGATTGTATTGAGTACTTTGAGAGCCATTGAAATTACTGGTGGTTACTCTCACACTTGTTAACAGTTCACATCATTGACTGGTAATCAAGTGGTTTCTATCATGTTCGACTTCAACACATTTATTCACATGGATAGAATCGTACTAGTTCGAGATGCGGAAATCAAGACCCTGGATCTAGTTTCCACCATCCAGGCTGCGAGGAATTTTGTTATCATTCATACAATAGACTATTTATAAACAGATGGCTGCGTCCATGCTGTGTCTACACATGTCTATACTGTGATGTATTCAAAATCATTCCTGTATCAGAACAGTTTAGATTAGTTTCTAGTTAGTTTTGATCTGAGTATGGGAATGCCTACCTCAGCGATGATATGATTACACATATATATATTTTGCATTGAATGTTTTTACAGGTTCCGACTGGGGTGTCCACAGGATGATCCTTGAAATGATAAAGTACTTCACTCTTCATATATGACAGACTTCATCTTCATCTATTTCAGACTTCGCACTTTAGGGGGCAATCTGTTACACTAAAAATGTCACCTTGACATTCTGCTGACTGTATGAGCTCATTAACACTCATACATGCCTCCTCTGCAAGTCTTACAACCTTTGTTCCTCATTCCAAACCTTGAAAATCAGAGAAAAGTTCCTAAAAATGGAGGAAAAACCCTTAAAACTCAAAAAATCCTTGGGTACGCAGGTAACATGAAGCCTGCTTGCATTCCTAGCTAGGGTACGCAGGTAATGTGAAGAGGAACTGCATTCTAGAATGCAATTTTCCAGTGTTATGCCTGCGAACTTCCTATAAAGTAAAAAAAGCGCGAAATCAAAGTGAAAAAGTTGATTTTCAGTCAATTCTGGAAGGTTCTAGATGAGATTTTTTGGGGATGAGTATGCTTTAGTAAGGTGCATGTATCCCACACCTTAAGGAACTAATCCCTTGATGAGAGGAGCCTATCCCTTTGAAGGAGGATTCTATCCCTTTAAAGGTGGAATCCTAACCTCTTCATCTGCTCTATAAAAGGAGGCATTGGGTAGCCTAAAAGGGGGTTAAGAAGGGTTAAGAAAACTAATGGAGGATTGAAGAGGTCAAGCTTAAGAAGATGGTTAAGTAAAGTTAAGATTTTTGGGGTTAAGATTTTGGAGATTGAGAATTAGAGTTCAAGCTTATGAATGATTGAGTTGAAGTACTGTTGATATTTAGACTTATTTCTGCTGAGATTTTGAGAGGAAAGATCACATACCTCTTTATGCTCCTGGAGGAAGAGTGCAAGACTTATCAAAGTAGAGGAGACTCCTGCTTCGGACCCCGGGAAGGCCTTTCGAACATCAAGGCTAAGGTTGTAAGGTTCTTTTGTATATTTTAAGATTAATACAATCAAGTTCTGTTTTTCTCAATAAATTGTCGTTCGATTGTTTATTTCAATAAGTTGTCGTTTGATCATTTATTTCATAGATTCCTTGATCACTATGATAGGTATGTTTTATGATTATTTTTTATACAGGTGCTATTGATATTTTCTTGTTTGTGATTGCAGATCAACGAAATATGGTACTTTATTGCGACAAAAGAGCTCTTGTTGCGACGAAGGATTATTGATGTGATGGAAGCACTACGACCACAAATAAGAATTTGGATCTAAGGTAGGATCGACACCTTCATAGCATTTATTTGTAAAACGAATATATTTAGAGAAAGACAAACTTAGTTGTTCGTTTGTTGCTATATTGTCTTCTGACACTAGGGAGATCGGTCTTGTCCGCAAGAACGATTTATCCGGCCAACAATATATAACATATCAACCTTCCATTTCGGAGTTCTATCCTGTCACAGTTCTGCTTCTACTTGTACATTAAAAAACCTCATATCTCTGCCACCTTAAATCCTCAACAAGATTTCACTTTTAACTCCATACGCAGAGACTCATACAATGGTTTAGGGGATTCCACACAAGAATTACATCAGTCAATACATACACATATCCCTAATGATTTCATTCCTCTCCGGACACCGTAGGTATCTTCTGCCCATTATGAAATTGATCACACAGGTCATATATATTCCATATTTACTCAACCATACTTAACAAAATTCCACAGTTCTTTATTAACATATACAAATCTTGGCCAGATATTCAATTTGTCCTTCAATCTATCTCTTCCTAGCAGCTCTCTCTCATCTCCTTTGCAAACTGTATTAATCCCCTAATTCAACTCTACTGTTCTGTCTCTAATTCCTCTGTTTCATCTGCTGCCTCTGCTACCTCTCTGTCTCTTTTGCCTTATATATAGTTTAGGTGTTGCTCCTGTCTTCTCCAATTCATTTTCCATCAATGACAATATTTCCAACAATCTTCCCCTTTGGCATTGATGGAAATACTCTTCTTATGATGGCCTTATAGAAGCCCTTAGAACCCCTTTGTTTCTTTTCCTCCCCCTTTGACATCAATGGCAAAGAGTTTGAGCAAGATCCTTTGAACCGACAATGCCATGCTCCCCCTGAGATCATGCTACATCTTCAAACATAATATGACCAAAAATTCATCCTTTTCATATGACCAATGCTCCTCCTGAGCCTGTGCATTCAGAGCGCTTCACAACCAATTTAATCTTCTGTATTTAAGTAGATCTGATCCTCTGCATGGCAGAGACTACTCCCAGTTTCTGTTTGAGATATTCGAACGCTTCCCTCGGTAGAGGTTTGGTAAATATAACAACAACTTGTTCTTTGGTGGAAACATACTCCAATTCCACCTTTTTTTCAAGCACTTGTTCATGTAAGAAGTGATATTTGATGGGAATGTGCTTGGTCTTAGAATGCATAACAGGATTCTTTGAGATACTGATAGCACTTGTATTATCACACATAATGGAGATAGGAGGTGAACATTTGATTTGAAAGTCTTGTAGGGTTTGCATCATCCAGAGAAGTTGAGTGCAACATGATGCTGCAACCACATATTCTGCTTCTGTTGTAGATAAGGCAATAGAGCTTTTATTCTTGATAAACCAAGATACTAACCGGGGCCCCATATAGAATGCACCACCACTAGTGCTTTTCCGATCATCAACACTTCCAGCCCAATCTACATCAGTGTATGCATGAAGAGTAAGATCAGCATTCTTTGGATACCATAGTCCAAAGTCTTGAGTTCCTTGTAGATATTTGAATATTATTTTCACATCTTGAATATGAGACTCCTTTGGATTATCTTGGAACCGTCCAACAATCCCAACTGCATGCATGATGTCTGGTCTTGTCCCAGTGAGATAAAGTAGACTTCCTATCATAGATCTGTATTCTGGTTGATTCACTGTGGGGGAATCATCATTAGAACTGAGATTACATCCGGTCATCATTGGTGTCATTACAGGTTTGCAATCTTCCATGCCATACTTCTTTAAGATTTGCTTGAGGTATTTTGCTTGTGATAAGAATATGCCATCTGTTTCTTGTTGCACTTGCAAGCCAAGAAAGAATGTTAGTTCCCCAAGTAAAGACATTTAAAATTCTTGCTGCATATCAGAAGCAAACTTCTGACTCATAGACTCTTCATTACTTCCAAAAATGATATCATCAACATATACAACCACAATCAATAGTTTGTTATTTTCAATTTTTGTGTATAAGTTGCTATCAGCAGACCCTTTTGAAAATCCTTGTTGATGCAGATATTTGTCAAAACGATATTACCATGCCCTTGGAGCTTGTTTGAGACCATATAGAGCCTTTTTAAGTCTACAAACAAGTTTTTCATCATTTCCCAAAATGAATCCTTTTGGTTGTTCTATGTAAAATTCTTCTTCTAAATCACCATTGAGAAAAGCATATTTAACATCCATTTGATAAACTTTGATTTGTTGGAAGCTTGAAAAAGCAAGAAAAATTCTTATGGCTTCAAGTCTGGCTACAAGAGCAAAGGTTTCTTCAAAGTCTATACCTTCTTGTTGAGCATACCCCTTGCAAACAAGTCTAGCTTTATATATTATAACATCCCCATTCTCATTTAACTTGTTTTTGAATATCCATTTAGTTCCAATGACATTTTTGTCTTCAGGTCTTGGTACTAATTCCCAAGTGTGATTCTTTTCAATTTGATCAAGCTCTTCATTCATGGCTTGAATCCAACATTCATCTTTGCTAGCTTGACTAACATTGTGAGGTTCAATAGTGGATAGAAATGCCAGATTGCTAGAAGATCCCACGAGAGTCCTTCTTGTTTGCACACCTAATCCCTTTTCTCCCAAAATTTGAGATTCTGGATGATTCTTTTGAACATATCTGGATGGAGCCTTTCCAGACAAATTATCTTCGGGTTCTTCATTGGGTTCACTGTTTGTATCATTACTATTTTATGTAGAAGGATATGTGTCATCATCATCTTCTTCTGTTGTTTTCTTTTCTTCTTTTCGAGCTGCAGGAGACTCATCAATAACAACATCAATATATGCAACAATATTCTGAAGTATTTTATTGTAACATTTATATGCCCTACTCCTAGAGAAGTAACCAAGAAATATTCCTTCATCTGCTCTAGGTTCAAACTTGCCAAGTTTTTCATCATTATTCTTGATAAAGCATTTGCTTCCAAAAATTCTAAAATGCTTTATAGTGGGAGGATTACCATACCAAAGTTCATATGGAGTTTTATCACTATTTACACGAACATGTGCCTTGTTGAGAATGTTTACTGTTGTATGTGCTACTTCTCCCCAAAATGTGTCAGGTGTTCTGGAATCATCAAGCATAGCTCTAGCCCTTTGTTGAACTGTTCTGTTCATTCTTTCTGCAATGCCATTCTATTGTGGAGTGCCAGCTACAGAAAACTATCTTTTTATGCCATGTTGTTCACAAAATTCAAGGAATTCATATGATGTATATTCTCCTCCTCGATCAGATATGAGACACTTGATTTTTAGATCTAATTCATTCTCAACTAGTGCTTTGAAGATCTGAAACTTCTCAAATGCTTCATCTTTGTGTTTAAGCAGCCCAATCCAACACATTCTAGAGAAATCATCAATGAATAAGATATAGTATTCTTCACCACGTGGTGAATTTTTCCTCATAGGTCCACATATTTCAATATGAATGAGTTCAAGAGGCTTACTTGATGATCCTTCTTTGGCATTAAATTGTACTCTAGGTTGCTTACTAAATTGGCAAGATTTACATATGATATTTTCTAGTAGAGTAATATTGGGAAGATCACGAACAGATTTAAGTATGCTTGATTTGTTGGTTTGAGAGAAGCTCAGATGCCCCAACCTTCTATGCCATAGCCAATTTTCTGAGGATTTACTCAAATAACATTGTTCTTTGCAGTTCTTCAATATATACATGTTGTTTGGAGTTCTTTTTCCTTTTATAATTGCTTTACCTATATCAAGATCACGTACCACACATTCTTTTGAACTAAAGACAACTTCAGTTCCTTGATCACACATTTGACTTACACTTAACAAGTTATGCTTTAATCCATCCACATACATGACTTCATTATCTTTCACCTTATCTTTTAGAAAAACAGACCCTTTTTGCTTAATGACTGCAGGAGTATCATTTCCAAATGTAGCATTCTTTTCCTTTTCTAGAACATGTTATCATTTCCAAATGTAACATGTACCATTGGTTTTCTTCATCTTCTGCAAATAACGCTATGCCACAATTTTCAACGTGTAATTCCTTTTTTTCCATATTTTGGAGCTTGAAGAAACATGTTCTTTTGGCAGAACTTTGCTCCTACATTCAGATTCTTCATGGCCAAAGTTATTGCAATAAGCACATTCAACTTCATTTTGAAGAGGAGAAAAGTTGTTATAAATATTCTTATTTGTTTCAATATCAATCCTTTTATTTCTTGCTTCTCTTGTCATGATGGTTTTATATGCAACACATTGAACAAATTTATGACCAAAATTGTGACATGAGAAACATTGTCCATTGAAGAAGATATTTCTGCGATCATAAAATATTCTATATGAATTTTCTTTTTGATTGGTGTTTCTTTGAAAGACATTCCTGTTAGTGTTCTTTGAATTGAGATGATCATGCTTTACCTGTAAAGATTATTTATTCCCTTGCTAAGTGGCAGCATGTTGTAAACCAGCTGTAACTGCTTTTAGATAATTTGGTGTTGAGGCCTGAGAAGATTCTCCAATATATCCAAGACCTGTCTTTATAAGAGGAGAACATTCTACCTTGATAATCTCATCTAAGGTTTCAGATCCTTTAGCAAATCTAAGATTCAGAGTCTTTACTTTCTCAAGTTCTTTTCTTAGACTTACTACTTCACACTCTAATTTCTCATTGTGTTTCTCTTTTTCTTCAAGCTGATTTTTCAGAGTTTGTATGGTTATTTTACTTTCTTCTAAGAAAATTTTGAGTTTATTGTTTTCATCAAGAAAATCACTATCTTCTAGAGCATCCAAAAAAGTATCCTTTTCTTCTCTACATTCTCTTTCAAATGCCATGAGAAGTCTAAGATCTTGTTCACATTCTTCCTCACTATCAGATAACCCATCACTATCTTCATGAGTATAGTAAATCTTTCTAGTGCTACAATTATTCTTATTCCTTTTTGCTACTTCCTTCCCCTTTTTATGTGTTTCTTTATAAGGACATTTAGCAGCATAATGAACAACTCTTCCAAATTCAAAAAATTTGAAAGGAAGCTTACCTCTAAACCATCCTGTGCCAAGTTGAAGTTTCTTTACAAAGTTTATCTCATCTTCTTCTGAGATACATCCTGATCCTTCTGTTTTTTGTACTTCCTTCACTTTTGTAGAAGTTCTAAAGACTGCTTCTTTGACTTCAGATGGTCCTCCTCTTCTCATTTCATATGCAGTTAGTATGCCATGAAGTTGCACCACAGTAATACTTTGAAGATCCTGCTTTTCTTCAAGAGAAGAAACTTTTGATTCAAATTTTGTCGTTAGTGATCTTAAGACTTTCTCAACCAAAGTAGATTCAGTTATTTTTTCTCTCAGATTTCTCATACGATTTACAATATCACCAAGACATAAAAAGAAATTGGCAATGCTCTCCTCATTATCCATTTTTAGATTCTCATATTGAATTCTGAGAGTTTGGAGTTTAGCACTTTTTACCTTTGCATCACCTTCATAACTTAGAATGATTTTGTCCCATATTTTCTTTGCTATATTCAGCTACATGAATTTGACAAATTCTGATTCAGTTAGACTTCCCAACAGAGCATTGACTGCCTTTGCATTTGTTTCATAATTCTTTCTTTCTATCGGATCTGTTTGTACTGCAGCTGGATATTGATATCCTTGTTCAAGAATTTCCCATACCTCTGCTCCCAGACACTGAAGATAGGATCTCATCCTTGTTTTCCAGAAGATTAAATTATTTACGTTAAAGAGAGGAGCTCTGATAGATGTTGTTCCATCTTGATTGCTCATATTTCTTGATCTTCCTTCTAGCGGCTAAGCTTTTCAGAAGGACCTGCTCCGATACGATTTGTTGGGGAAAATACCGAGAAGGGGGGGTGAATTAGTATTTAGGGCCGAACAATCTTTCTTTTCTTTCTCTTATAACCTTATGTTATAGTATTGCATCCAACATGTATGTCCAGATATCTTAGTATGTCTTTACTTAGAGCATTGCATCACATAAGCATTAAGCATGAACAAAAATAACAGAACAAACCATCAAACATAAAAAACACATATGAAAACTAGGATTTAAGGTGGAAACCCAATTCAGGAGAAAACCATTGCTGCTGTAATCTCAGTCTTCAATATTTATTATAGAGAAAACTTCTTACAATATATGCTGGTGCAGACTTATACCGGCACGTAGGCACCCACCTGCAGAAGGCTACAAACTTCTCTCGTTTACCAGCCTCTCCTGGAAGGGAGCTACAACCCTGCTCTAGTTTACCAGCTACCACTAGAAGGGAGCTACAACCCCCTCTTTGAAGGCTTCGACCCTCAGAACCACTGCGGACCACGTTTCATCAATTTTCATACTGGATCCACCAGTTTCCATACGACATACCTTGCTGGTCATCAGATTTATCTGTATACTCACACCATTTATTCATGATTTCGTCCTTCATTCAAACCAGAGATTCATCATTGTTAGATCATTATATTCATGGGTGCATTGTAGTTTTAGATTTATCAGTTAAGAACAGAGCTCACCCATACAGAAATTCTTTTGAGAAATTTTATTCACAACCCTTACAATGCACACCATTCTCTATTTTTTTTCTTCTCCTTATATAGTTTTGCCTTTATTAAAACCATGAGTCAAAACCACAAACCGCTAATGGTATTCCTCTGTCAGTATTCCTTTTAGTTTATCCCATGGGGATTTTTTATCTCCTTTTAATTTTTATTTATCAATTGAAAAATAAATATATTTACAACTTTTGAATTCCCAAGCCTTATGTCTAAAGTTTAACCCTTTGGATTTTATAGAAATATCCAACGCTTCTAAATAAATTAATCTTACGATAAACCTTTGACCCTGGGCCCACATACATAGTGAATAGCCAATCCAATATGCCCATCATACCATAGTAAACTCCACGCAAGTCCAGCATTCGATCACCATTAGATTAGCAAGCTTCCAGATCAACGGCGTATATACATATCGCTCGACCTTCGATGTCGAACGTTAACGTGCGATGGTCCGCTGTACCTATGTTAATCTTCGCGCATATTCAACAAATGACGACCGTCCGATGACCCCTTCCCAGATCAATGATGCTCAACGATATCACTGGGTGTCCTGGGTCGAGCTATAACGTGCGATGGTGCATAGTGAAAAGCGGTTTTGTAAAATCGTGCAGGGACGCGTGTCACCCATTCTATGGAATCAATCCCCACCTCTTGAATACCACTGGCACGTTGAAAGCGGTGCGATGAAAACCATAAATCGCCTTCACTGTTCCTCTTTCGTGGTTCCGCCCTTCGCTCAAGGTTCCGTTCATGATTCCAAAGGGTTAGTCTGGGTTTGCGCTATATCTCTGGTCTATCTTTGGCAGGATTTCCAATAATCAACGAAAAAATGTAGTTTTCTTCCGACGAGATTTCCTTACAAACATTAACTCGTGACAATTCAATGTCATTCTTCAATTCTGATATGGTATATATAACATATCAACCTTCCATTTCAGAGTTCTATCCTGTCACAGTTTCGCTTCTACCTGTACATTAAAAAACCTCATATCTCTGCCACCATGAATCCTCAATAGGATTTCACTTTTAGCTCCATACGCAGAGACTCATACAGAGGTTTAGGGGATTCCACACAAGAATTACATCAGTCAATACATACACATATCCCTAATAATTTCATTCCTCTCCGGACATCGTAGGTATCTTCTTCCCATTATGAAATTGATCACACAGGTCATATATATTCCATATTTACTCAACCATACTTAACACAATGCCACAGTTCTTTATTAACATATACAAATATTGGCCAGATATTCAATTTTTCCTTCAATCTATCTCTTCCTAGCAGCTCTCTCTCATCTCCTTTGCAAACTGTATTAATCCCCTAATTCAACTCTACTGTTCTGTCTCTAATTCCTTTGTTTCATCTGCTGCCTCTGCTACCTCTCTGTCTCTTTTGCCTTATAGATAGTTTAGGTGTTTCTCCTGTCTTCGCCAATTCCTTTGCCATCAATGACAATATTTCCAACAGATAGTAGCTTAGGTAGAAAAATGAAGGGTTCAACAGTTTAATCTGGACTCTTGGAAGAAATAAGGATAGGATTAGATAGTTTATTTATGTTTTCAAAATAAAATGTAAAAGATTTTTCTAGTTCAAATGCACTCAAAAGAGAAGAAAAAATGCTAGGACAAGTAGGATTGGGTAGGTAGTGATGCTGCTTTGAAGAATGTCATATGCTGCAGATTGCTGAAAGGTTTTTCAAATCCAAAGAGAACCAACAAAGGAAGGAAAGAATGTTGCCTAATGGATTAAGGCATTGGTCTGCTGAAAGCCAGAGATTGATAAGTTGAGGTTCTAGACACCTTAAAAAGCAAGCTGTCCTCCCCAAGTGGAGCCACTATTAGTCATCCATAATTTTGACTTTATCCAAAGATGACTAAATTACCAATCCTAGATTTC
Organism: Pinus albicaulis; assembly: GCA_034641835.2. Lineage (NCBI taxonomy): Eukaryota > Viridiplantae > Streptophyta > Pinopsida > Pinales > Pinaceae > Pinus > Pinus albicaulis. The sequence continues at coordinate 125,896 of JAXQQM020090599.1, read as the reverse complement.
TAGAAACAATATTTGAAGAAACATTTTGAGTTCTAGAAATCTCACTGCCTTCATTAGCCTAAGTCCATCAGTTCACTGAATATCTTCATCTATGCTTTCTAAAAATTCACCTTCTATTTCAAAAGGAAACTTGTTTCAGGCTATATTCTCCATTTTTTTCTCCATCTCCTCTACCAATTTTCACTCATTTACTCCTATCCCAATAGTCATTTTCCTCTTCAAAAGGACCTTTTTATTTTCATAAAAACCTCCATTCCCTCTGAAAATCCCCTCTTTCCCCTCCTCATTTACCCTTCATTTCCCTAAACAACCTTCTAAAAACCCTTTTTAAACCATAAAAACCCATTTTTTGATTTAAAATATCCCTATTTTACCTATCGGAAGCCTTTAAAAGGAAAAAAAACATTGGTTTAGGCTCTGTCTGCATTTTTATAAATTGGAATTTTTAAAGCCCCTTTGGGCTTGAGCCTCAGCTCCCTCTCCTTCACAAGAGCCAGGGCCGCGACCGGCTGCTAGACCTTGGCCCCCCTTCCAACTTAACACCCAGTCCTTTGCTCCACCCATAGGACCTCACCTCTCCGCTCTTTCCTTAGCCCCTTTCCCTATGCTCTATCTCGCACCCTTTGTTTCCCCGAAATAGATCCCCACCGTTAAAACAAATAAATCCTATGGCTATCACGCTCTCCGCGACTCCTCTCCTCCCATCAATTTCATCTCCATGGGGCATTCTCGACCATAGATCAAAGGCCTCAGGCCTATATCCAATGGCCATCATGCTCCTAAATCATTAAACCTCCCTCACCCCACCTTACCTTTTCTCAGTCCATTCTCGACCGTAGATCAAAGGTCTTAGGCCTAGATCCAACGGCCCACATTTAACCCCGCTGATATCCCAACCCGCGCTACCTAAAAAATATCTAACGTCACGATCTATGGCCCACATTCCACTATTCTGCCGCCCATCCAATCCCCGTCTGACACCTGAACTCCACTATCTCCCACCACTGTGCACCTTTCCCCATTGCATGCAATCTTCGTCGTTGGATCTGCAGCCCCAGATCCAACGGTCCACGTGCTCTTTCACGCTCGTTTCTCCAAAAAATTAATCACGTGTTATTGATGTGAAACTGGTGGTTTTTGGGGGACACGTGTCACCCTCTGAGGCATATAGCGTTCAAAACGCGCAAAACCGCTTACCGCCGATTTTCAACGCAAAAACCACTGTGGTTTTCACCAAAACCACTTTCCATTATCGCACCCAAATTCAAAATTCCTCCACCTCTCCACTTGTCTCCACCTTCAAAACCCCTTCACTTTGCTTCTCCCTCCCTCTGCAGCATTCCTTCGATTTCTATATGCCTTCATAAACCTCTGAAAAGTAGTTTTTCCCCAATAAATCGCAGGTTTTAAATTGATAATTTGTTTATTTGTGCATGTTTAATGGTGGATGAAGGCCGAAATGTCATCCCACAGTCATATTCAGTCACTGAGAACTCAGAATGATGATCCGAGGGCATGAAACAAAGAAGGTGATCCACGGTTTCAAGATAAAAGTTGAAATCGATGTTTCATAGCCACTGATGTACCTTAGAACCTTCCAGCACATCAAAAAGGCCTCCTACACGTAGAAACAGAGAAAATTAATGAATTTTGGGGACCAAAGAAGAAGACATAAGATTAAAGGTCTTAACTTAGTTAAAGGGGCCAAAAGAAAATCGGGCCTAAAATAAAGTTTAAATCATGAAATCAAAGGAAGAAGATAAAGGAATAAAGGTCCGAATCAATCAAAAAGGAGATAAAGTCAGCAAAAGGTGATTTATAAAGGCTTAAGGAAAAATCAAAGCCTTGAAGAAAATTAATTAAAAACAAATCAAGGCTAAAAGGCCTAAAAGACGTGGTTTATTGATGAAATTAATGAAACTTAGGCCTAAACATAGCCTCAGATAAATCAACACAGAGCAGTTATTCCCTTGATAAATCAAACTACCACCTATGGTCTGCTTTATGTCCTAAGGGAAAAATTGACAGTTATAACACTAAAGAAGATATTTTAAACTGTCAGAATAGTTAATTTAAAGACAGAAAAAGGCTTCAAAGTCAATCTTTTCAATTGTTTCATCCTCAGGAAGTAAAGACAGATTTATTACACAGAGAAGTAGTTGGGAGACATTCCTACCTTATGCCTTGCATGGTTTTTAAGGCTAGGAGTGCATTTACTATGCCATTAATAACATTTTTAACCCTAGATGGTTCCACCTCCTCAATTACAGTATAAATAATGTTGTGTAACTCATTTGTAGTGTGGGTTACTGGCATTCGAACTCTTTGAAGTTGTACATAGTCTGGCTGAAGATTAAGAGGAAATTGAAGTATTGGAAGATTGATGATGTTTTGACATATTTTTTTAATGAGAAGGCTCTATCATTGGATCCCTGAGCATGGCTGTTGGTGATGTATTCTAATCTGTTAATGTTATTTCCTGTTTTCCATTTTGTTCCATCATTCTATACTTACAGTAGAGTAAAACGTTTAGGCTAAGAAATGTCTCCTAGAAGCACCTTAGACCTGTTTTCTCTTCATTGTCTTTATGTTTTCATCTGCTGAAGGTTTTATTGAGTAGTCTGACTGCTTTTCAACCCTTAAGCTTGTCTATTTCAGAAATAGTTCAAATAGTTGGTCTCAAGAATGATTTATGGTTTTCCCTGCTTACTTGCTGCCACTTGAAAACTGTTTCTGAAGTCTCCCTTTAAAGTACCATTGTTTATAGTCTGCCAGAGAGGTCTGTTTTGATCATACCCTCTGTTCTTGATAAGATAGTTGTTTTGAAGTTCTTTATAATTGTAGTCTTAGATGTCTAGGAGTTTCCTCTTCTGTAAATGTAGTTATTTGTGAATATTTAATGTTTTCTTATCCATGAAAGTGAAATATTAGGATGAAGTAGGGCGTTCCCTGACTCCTAGATTTCATTCGAATAGTTTGTCTTGGAATTATTATTTGCTAAAGTGTGGTTTCTAGAATTTATGGTTAGCCCTGTCTATGGAATGCCTCTTCATGTTTTGATAATTTTTTAAGTCCCTTTGTTGAGAAGTACATATAATTAAGGATTCTTAATTTCCCTTAGTTCTTCTTCTCCTTCTAAAAACCTTAATGTCCATTTCATTTCATCCACCAAACCCAAGATCCACTGGCCAAGTTAGATTTTTCCTTTGATATCCCATATCCATTGATTGAGCTTGTTATAACTTCTTCTTGAATCCATTTCCCAATGGCTCTTACATTTCCCCTTTCTATCTATGCTTCCTAGATCATTCATGCCCAATCAACCAAACTGAAAACAAAAAAAATTTCACTTAATAACTAGCCTAAAATAAACCCTTAAAAACATCAAGCTATATCCTTACAAACATATTGAGAGATCCCTCTCTGAGACTAGGAGGGCTAGATCCTAGAGCTCTAAAGATTGGTTTATATGTTGCCTTGTCATTTGGTTCTTCAATCAGGCAAATCACAGGACCCCAACATTCTGGCGATCACGGTGGGACTTCTGAGTACATAGTTTCCTAGCAAGCCCTTATAGACTCATTAGTATTTCAACAACCATAGAAACTTAGAAAACCCAAAAAAAATTCAGAATGGCTTTCATAATAAACATTGGTGGCAGACCATAAAACATTTTACCTCCAAAAGAGCTAAAAATTTCCACCTGGCAACTCCACTGGCCTCCAGTAAGTCTATTACTTCACTAGTCCTTGTAAAATCCGTTGGGAATGCATTGAGCAAACCCAATCCTGCTGATGGTGGTAGCAAAGTTCAAATATTCCATCTGGCGACTCCACAACCTCCAAAAGACCTAATGATTCCACTGGAAGAAGGTTCTGAACTGGTTGAAAATATACAGTGACCTCTTTTTTACAAACATGGATCCAAGTATGGATAGAGAAGCAAAACTAGATACATTATTGGACATAATGGAAAAAATGATGTACATACTTGAGAAAAGATTGGATAGGCATGATGTTGATACAGATGTTGATTATCTAGAGAAACCTATGTCTTTCTTTGATCAAACACAAAATCAACCACTAAAAGACATAAACAAGAAAAAAAATATGTATGATGAGAAATATTACAGAGAAAACAATCAAGAATATTGTCAAGAAGGTATTGATTGCCTACCTATACCTTGTGTTTTACTGTTAAAAGAAATTTATGAACAAGTTGTAAACATAAAAAAGGAAAAGTACCCTGAGGAAATAGTCAGCCATCTTGAACTCACAAAATCTGAATTAGGAGAAGAGAAAATACAACTAGAATATTTGCCTTTATGTTATAACGCATTTCAGATTATTAAAGAAGAATGGCATCCTGACAATCTATTAGAAGCAACTCATGAATCCCATATTCAAAATGACTATCACAAAGATCAAGAGGAGTTGTTTGAGAGTTAAAAAGATAAGGAAATAGAAGAAAATCCTCAGGATCCAACTGAAAACACAAGTATTCATTCACCTTTCCTTTTAGGTGAGGCTCAAGAAGGCATCCAACCTCAAAATCATCCTTCACAAGAGAAAGAAGACTGTGGTACTTCTGCCGATGGCCAAATAAAAATTCCTCCTCTTTTGACAGAAGAAGAAATTGATCAAATATTAAATAAATAGCCAGCCCTCAAAACTTCATTTGAACAAAACACTTCTACTCATCTACCTACTAAACCTTGTTGTCTGTAACCAAAAAATAAACTTGTAGATCGGCTTAAAGAAAAGCAGATTGATAACCCAAGAAGGTATTGATTGCCTTCCTATACCTTGTGTTTTACTGTTAAGAGAACTTTATGAACAAGTTGTAAACATAAACAAGGAACAATACCTGGAGGAAACAGTCAGCCATCTTGAACTCACAAAATCTGAAATAGGAGAAGAGACAACGAAACTAGAATCTTTGCCTTTATGTTATAACTCATTTCAGATTATTAAAGAAGAATGACATCCTGACAATATATTAGAAAAAACTCGTGAATCCCATATTCAAAATGACTATCACAAAGATCAAGAGGAGTTGTTTGAGAGTGAAAAATATCAGGAAATAGAAGAAAATCCTCAGGATCCAACAAAAAACAAAAGTATTCATTCACCTTTCCTTCTAGGTGAGGCTCAAGAAGACATCCAACATCAAAATCATCATTCACAAGAGAAAGAGGACTATGGTACTTCTGCCCAAGGCCAAATAAAAATTCCTCCTCTTTTGACAGAAGAAGAAATTGATAAAATATTAAATAAACAACCAGCCCTCAAAAATTCATTTGAACAAAACACTTCTGCTCATCTACATACTAAACCTTGTTGTCTTGAACCAGAAAATAAACTTGTAGATCAGCTTAAAGAAAAATAGACTGATAACCCAATATGCTTGATTGGTGAAATTGTTTATACTAATAATTTTCCAATTTTTGATCAATCTGATGATGATGATGAGCTCCAAATAGAAACTAATCATGCAGGGAAACCAGTAGTGGATTGGTGTCATGAATTTAATTATCATCAGCACGAAAGCAGTAATCAAACAAAGCATCCCATCAGAAATAACTTTCACATAATTGGGAATCAACAATCTATCAGTTGTAATGTTGAGGTTGAGAAGAAAGAGGAATTTCGTGAGTAGAATGAAGATAAGGAGCCTTCTCTTGAGAGGGTTGAGGTAATAAAAGATACCCCTGCTCAAGAATATGATGATCTCTGCATAGAGTACATTCCACTGAATCAGACCATCCCAGGACTACAAGAGGACAACACTGCAATATATGATGAGTCCTCCAATTCAGATAATAATGAATATGAGGAAGAAGTTATTTCTCAAAAGAGTGTTAAGCTTGATCTAGTGGAGGAAAAAATAATCTTGGTTGAAACATATCTTCCAAATATTCATAACCAGGGATTGTTTCAATATCCCTATGCTCATTTCTTGAATATATTTGAAGAAGGGATAAAGGTTGTTAGGAGCAGTGTGTTACCAAAAGCAAGAAGATTATTTAGCACTTCTGCTAAAATAGAAGGGAAATGGGAGTGGCCTTGTTTATCCAGCATGCTCAAAGAGATGAGAAAAGACCAGTCATGGAACCATCTGATTAACTAGATGTATTGGAAAAGAGAATTGGTCAGCTAAACATGTAAATATTCCAAGTTAGATTAGGTTAGATAGGAAAGAAAATAAGCTCAGCCTGTGAACATCTAGTTAGTTTTGTTTTTGCTTTGAAAGAAAAAGAGAAAATACAAAAACAATAGAAAAGAGAAAAGAGGGCAGATATAAAATAAGAAAGGTACAACCTCATACCAAAAAAGAGAAAAAATCGGAAAGTGTGCAAGCTTAAATGCCACTCCTAAAAGAAAACACAACTATTTAGTCATACAGTCTAATCATGACTAGATAGATTTCAATTTACTGCTAATAGGTTAGTGAAGAAGATTTTCCAATTGTTTAATATTGGCTTATCAGTAGAATAGATTAGGATAGAAGAAAAATGGCTCAAATATGCTCAAAATCTAAACCAAGAATCAAAAGAAAATATGGCTCTAACATGATAAAAAATTGAGCCAAAGAAGGAAATAAACGCTGGTTCTAAAATGCTAAAAACTTGAAGCCAAGAAGAAAGAAGGGTGCCTTTAATTTTCAGATCTTGAGCCTTCACTCTTTCCTTAGCCCCTTTCCCTATACTCTATCCCGCGCCCTTTTTTTTCTCCCAAATAGATCCCCACGGTTAAAATAAATAAATCCTACCGCTATCGTGCTCCCTGCAACTCCTCTCCTCCCATCCATTTCATCTCCATGAGGCATTATCAACCGTAGATCAAAGGCCTTAGGCCTAGATCGAATGGCCATCATGCTTTCAACTAATTAAACCTCCCTCATCTCTCCTTACCTTTTCTTGGTCCAATCTCGATCGTAGATCAAAGGCCTTAAGCCTAGATCCAACGGCCCACATTTAACCTCGCCGATATCCCAACCCACACTACCCAAAAAATAGCTGACGTCACGATCTATAGCCCACCTCCCACTACCTGTCTCCTGTCTAATCCCTGTCTGACACCTGGCCTCCACTATCTCCCGCCACCACGCACCTTTCCCCATTGTGTGCCCTCTCCGCCGTTGGATCTTTAGCCCCAGATCTAATGGTCCACGCGCTCTTTCGCGCTCGTTTCTCCAAAAAATTAATTGCGTGTTATTGACGCAAAACTGGTGGTTTCTGGGGGACACGTGTCACCCTCCGACGCGTATTGCATTCAAAATGTGAAAAACCGCTTACCGCCGATTGTCAACGTGAAAACCACCGTGGTTTTCACCAAAACCACTTTCCATTCTCGCGCCCAAATTCAAAATTCCTCCGCCTCTCCACCTGTTTTCACCTTCGGAACCCCTTCCCTTTGCTTCTCCCTCCCTTTGCAACATTCTTTCAACTGCTATACGCCCTCATAAACCTCTGAAAAGCAGTTTTTCCCCAAAATCTCGCAGGTTTTAAATTGAGAATTTTCTTATTTGTGCAGGTTTAATGGTGGAAGAAGGCCGAAATGTCATCCCACGGTCATATTCAATGACTAGGGCCTCAGAATGATGATCCGAGGGCCTGAAACAAAGAAGGAGATCCAGGGTTTCAAGATAAAAGTTGAAATCGATGTTTCATAGCCACTAATGTGCCTTATAACCTTCTAGCACATAAAAAATGCCTCCTACACGCAGAAACAGAGAAAATTAATGAAGTTTGGGGACCAAAGAAGCAGACATAAGATTAAAGGTCTTAATTGAGTTAAAGGGGCCAAAAGCAAATCGGGCCTATAATAAAGTTTAAATCATGAAATCAAAGGAAGAAGATAAACGAATAAAGGCCCGAATCAATCAGAAAGGAGATAAAGTCAGCAAAGGTGATTTATAAAGGATTAAGGAAAAATCAAAGCCTTTAAGAAGATTAATTAAAAATAGATGAAGGCTAAAAGGCCTAAAAGACGTGGTTTATTGATGAAATTAATGAAAATTAGGCCTAAAGATAGCCTCGGATAAATCAACACAGAGCAGTTATTCCCTTGATAAATCAAACTGCCACCTATGGTCTGCTTTATGTCCTAAGGGGAAAATTGACAGTTATAACACTAAAGAAGATATTTTAAACTGTCAAAATAGTTAATGTAAAGACAGAAAAAGGCCTCAAAGTCAATCTTTTCAACTATTTCATCATGAGGAAGTAAAGACAGATGTATTACACAGAGAAGTAGTTGGGAGACATTCATACCTTACGCCTTGCATGGTTTTTAAGGCTAGGAGTGCATTTACTATGTCATTAATAACATTTTGAACCCTAGATGGTTCCACCCCCTCAAATACAGTATAAATACTGTTGTGGAACTCATTTGTAGTGTGGGTTGCTGGCATTCGAACTCTTTGAAGTTGTACATAGTCTGGCTGAAGATTAAGAAGAAATTGAAGTATTGGAAGATTGATGATGTTTTGACATGTTTTGTTAATGAGAAGGCTCTATCATTGGATCCCTGAGCATGGTTGTTGGTGATGTATTCTAATTTGTTAATTTTATTTCCTATTTTCCATTTTGTTCCATCATTCTATACTTACAGTAGAGTAAAAAGTTTAGGCTAAAAAATGTCTCCTAGAAGCACCTTAGACTTGTTTTCTCTTCACTGTCCTTATGTTTTCATCTGCTGAAGGTTTTATTGAGTAGTCTGACTACTTTTCAACCATTAAGCTTGTTTATTTCAGAAACAGTTCAAACAGTTGGCCTCAAGAATGATTTATGGTTTTCCCTGCTTACTTGTTTCCACTTGAAAACTGTTTCTAAAGTCTCCCTTTAAAGTACCATTGTTTACAGTCTGCCAGAGAGGTTTTTTTTTATCATACCCTATGTTCTTGCTGAGATAGTTGTTTTGAAGGTCTTTATAATTTAATTCTTAGATGTCTAGGAGTTCCATCTTCTATGAATTTAGTTATTTGTGAATCTTCAATGTTTTCTTATCCATGAAAGTGAAATCTTTTGATGAAATAGGGCGTTCCCCAACTTGTAGATTTATTTTGAATAGTTTTTCTTGGAATTATTATTTGTTGAAGTGTGGTTTCTAGAATTTATGGTTAGCCCTATCTATGGAATGCCTCTTCATGTTCTGATAGTGTTTTAAGTCCCTTTATTGAGAAGTACATATAATTAAGGATTATTAATTTCCCTTAGTTCTACTTCTCCTTCTAAAAACCTTAATGTCCATTTCATTTCATCCACCAAACCCAAGATCCACTGGCCAAGTTAGATTTGCCCTTTGATATCCCATATCCATTGATTCTACTTGTTATAACTTCTTCTTGAATCCATTTCCCAATGGCTCTGACATTTCCCCTTTCTATCTATGCTTCCTAGATCATTCATGCCCAATCAACCAAACCCAAAAAAAACAAACTTGCACTTAATAAGTAGCCTAAAATCAACCCTTAAAAGCATCAAGATATATCCTTACAAACATATTGAAAGATTCCTCTCTGAGACTAGGAGGGCTAGATCCTAGATTTCTAAAGACTGGTTTATATGTTGCCTTGTCATTTGGTTTGCCAATCAGCTAAATCATAGGACCCCAACAGGTAGAAGTTTATCTTTGGGTTGTGAGATGCTCATTGAGAAAGTGTCATCTAGAAAGGAGAAAATATTTCTCATCTCAAGATGTCTACCATCTATCATCTTAACCTCCCTTGCTTCATGCGTGAAGCTACCTTCAGAATGCTCCAAGAATAATGAGGCCCCTTCATTATCACTGCTACTAAGTGACAATGTTGTAGATCTGCATGGTAATACATATGCTGTCTCAAAGAAAGGTAGAAGGGTGATCTCATAACTAGTCATTGTACATAGGATCATGCTCATCCCATTTTCTGAAACTCTACACTTCAACTCAAAGGGTTGAATGTAGTTCATCAATGAGAATCTGGGATATCTTTTCATCTCCTCCTTGATTAGATCAAGGGTCCTCTGCACTCTGATAGTTTGCTGCTTAAAATTAGCATTTTGTTCTAACCCTTGGTTATCCATTGGCCCTGATGGCATGTCCTCATGAGTTTCAATAAGATCTACTGAAACAATATGTGATGAATATGTATGCATACCTTGGAATAATTGATGTGTGGGAACCTCTTGCAAGAACACAAGAGTTCCTCCAACCGGAACAATGGTGTCTCCAACTACTGGTAAGAGTGATGGCTACTCTTCTCCAAGGGTACCAGTGCTGGAATCTACCTCCTCTTCCTCATGCATCTCCTAAATCATGCATGGGACTCTATGTGTCAAGAGCTCAAGAATATCTTGCAAAAGTGCAAGTGTCTCTTCTCTATATGCAAGTACTTCTATAGCTGGTGGTGATTGTAGTGACTCTTTCTCCAGAGTGAAAATATTGACATCCTCCTTTGTTTCCTTAGGAAATGTCTCTTTCTGGCCCATATCTTTTTTTCTCACATCAAATTTCTTCCTCAAATTGTGAAATAAATCTGAATATTTAGTCACCTTTGCATGCTCCATGTGACCAAACCACCAATCATTGGCTTCACCTAAAAGATGAAGTGTTGCAATTTAGGCAGCCTCTCCTTCAGCTATAGGATGTAGCCTGAAGAATGCATCTAACTCTTTCCTCCAAGCCTTAACAGTGATTGAGGAAGATCCATCAAATGTAGGAAAATAAATTCTATTGTGCCTCTTTATTCTATTACTGCCATATGATCTTCTTTATTCTTTGAGTTCGAAGAATTCTTGGAGAGTTAGACTCTCTTTGAATGCTCTAGACTGTGCTTTGTACTCTTCAAGATATAGACTGAGAGTTTCATGAGCCTCAAATTCTTTCCTTTCTTCCTTTCTTCATTTCTATACCTTTCATTTTCTTCAAAGAAGGTGGGCATAGTAGATCTATGAGGAGATCTATGATTCTCCGGTCTTCTTTGTTGCTGATAAGAAGTTCTTGGACCTTCCTCTTCAAATATTTTTCTTGGATCCTCCTTTTGCCTTTCCCTCTTCATTTGATTCACCTCCTTGGAGAGATCTTTCATGGATATAAAGAAAGGAGTGGAAAAACTATAATCCTCCTTCATGATAGATCTCATCTATCTGCTTCTTCTTTTGATGCAAAAGATGAATTGTCCAAAAGTTGAGCCAAAGATCATGCTATGATACCACTGTAATATCTGTTTGGTCAATTTAGTGTGTCCTAAATTGCTGCATTTAATTGTCAATCCGGGAATCGTAAGCTGATGAAGTGCGGCGCACTATATGTGCAAGATAACCTCTTTCTTAACTTTTTGTCGTTTATGGTTTTTCTAAGGTGAAATAGAAATTCTAAAGTGAAAAACAAGCTTGGTTATAATTGTTCAAGGAAGTGATATCCCCTATAATGATTTACCAATCTCGAAACTTTAAAAGCAAATTGAAATTACAAATGACAAAAAAGAAAGTAAACCGAAATGGAAAGTGTCGTTAATCTAATGAATCAAAACAAGAAACTAGTGAATATGAAAACTAAACTATTCTTGCCGCTAACCGAACACAAAAGAAACTACGCTTATGGAAATTCAAAATTGTAATGAAAGAAATCTAAATCAGATTACATCAATTCATTTTCTCTTCGACCCTTCATCATTAGACCGTCACCTATGACTCTGCGGGAAGTAATCATAAACAACTCTTCTGTAAACTTATATTTAATTTTGCATTTAGTGTAAAGTAAACTAATACTAAAACCATACACACATGATTCAATCCTCGCCATCACCAACAAGCTTTCGGAGGCAATTGAAGATGTCATACATGATTCAATATATCTAAGTTTGCGGAAAAGAAACTAATACTAAACTACACACTTCATCATGCAGCCCCTCACCATCAGTCCAGCTGTGGCTTTCGGAGGAAACCGAAGACGCTATGAGCAGCTTAATATATCTAATTTTGCAGAAAGGAAACTAATACTAAACTACACATCTCATCATGCAGCCCCTCACCATCAGTCCAGCTGTGGCTTTCGGAGGTAGCTGAAGACACTATGAGTAGCTTAATATGTCTAATTTTAACTACCGAATCAGATAAACAAAACTGAAGTGCACAAAACAAAACTGAAGTTAAACAAAGACTGTGAAAGAAAACTAGCAGCAGAATAATATCAGTTTCATATCATTAGCAAAAATACTATGAAAATGCCCCAGGCTGTCTACCTAAAACCTGCACAAGAAAACTGATCAGTATTTTAACAATCATAAAAACATAAAAGACAGGAATGCAATGGAAATTACAGAAATGTATGAACAAAAATAAAACAACTATGAAATATGAACATGTAATGGGTTATGATACAATGACTGCTTAAAGAAATGAAATGAAAAATATATACATTAATACACAGAACCTCGGCTGAGCAGGGGCCCTCTACGCAGCTCTGGTATGATCTTCAAACATGAATTAAGTTATGAAACAGAGTTTTTCACATTAAAAAGAAAGTCATTACAGGCTGGTGGTATTACGGCTCAAGGCAGCGTAATCACCACATAACAGAGTACGCACATCAACTTTAACAGATATATCAACTAACAACTATCAACTCACATTCACTAACTCTACGTGCGTATGCAAACGCTCTTTATAAAGCAATAAAATGTAACTGTCTCCTGAAGTTTATGATAGCAGCCAGCACGTAGACCACTAAGGCCACGGATTTAGGAGTATGGCCATGTTGGAAAACGGATCTATGGAAGGTGGGTGCTTGAATTCAACTCCAGAACTTTGCACAGATGTCAATTAACCTCCGCAAGCTTGGAAACGTCCGTATGGATGTTTATATGCCACGAAACAGAGTCCAGCCGACATAGAACTCCATAGTTGACTTCCACGTGGATGGCTTTGACCGCGGCTTTCCTTGACGAATTTACTTGAACCAATAGGACACGAACCATGTCCTTGTCATTCCTAGCCTGCCCATGTGGCTCGTTTCCTTCGTTGACACCCGTAACATTGATTTCCACAAAATAGCTGCGGAAAGTTGCAGCGGCTGCGGAAAGTGACAAGTTTCCGCAGCTGTATGAACAAAATCTAAATCAAATAGAAAACACACAAACATAATTAAAAACCATGTTAGATACCCTTTTGCACATGATATTGACAAATTTGGAGGTTTAGGTGAGTGAAAGAGATATGGAAAAGTGTATGGAAAAGAGACAAATTCGGGACTCAACATACCCCCACTGTGAAGGTGTTGCATGTCCTCATTCAACCAAAATTTTGACACTCTCTGTTCAATTCATGTGCCTTGATACTTCAGCCAACACATCTAACCCCCTTCTCTTCTTCTTTGGTACTGCCATCATTCTGGGTTTCTTCATGAGGCACCCGAATTTGATATTCACAAGTGCTCTGCTCAATTTTTGGCATTTCCTTTTTAGCTTCTTATTTTTCTTTTGCCAAATACCCAAATGTAACATAGTATTGTCATGGATAATCTTGTCCATTTTGCCTTGCTCTTTGAGTGTTTCATTTTCATTTTTGATATGCCGATTCAAAAGCTCAAGCTCAAAAATCTCCTGTTTTAATGACTGAACCAAATTATCCTGCAATGTATGAGGCTGAATAGAAGAGGTGCTTGGACCTGTGGCTGCCTTCTCCAGGGATTCTATATAGTCATAGACCTCCTGCTGTTTGGGGTCTACTTCCGGTGTCTTTTTCATTGGATTGTCCTCAAAATGCTGCAAGGGAGAATTATGTTCAAAATTTGGCTGAGGAGAACTTTTATCAATATTTTGCTGAGAATAAGATGGAGTACGCTCATTGTCTGATTGGGAGTGAAAGGAGTCAGGTTCACTAACTGACTGAAATGGACTATGGTCAGTTGGAGACTGGTCATATGTCTCTTCACCCAAATCAATGAAATGAGGACCTTTAATTTGTGTTTTTCTCAGTTTTCCCTTAAGCCTGCTGCTTCTCCTCACTTGCTGTGGTACATTACCCTTTTGTTCTTGTTTTCCTGTTTTTGCCTTTTTAGATAGAGATGACTGTTTTTGAAGAAAAATTAATCTCTCAGATAGAATTTGGTGATCTTCTTCTTCAGAAGAAGAAGTTTTATGGACAGCCTCAACAATTTCTTTCCCTTTTGATATTTTTGGCTTCTTAATTTTGATTTCCTTCTTCTTCCTTTTTTCCAATCTCTCTTCTCTATCATTTTTCTTCATAGTAATAGTAGAAGTATCTTGGATTTCATCTACTGTTCTTTTCCTTCTACTTCTTTTTGCTGTGCTAGCTGCGGGAACTTCCTGTGTAGGAGCAACTTGGGTTTCAACATCCATTTTCTTTCATCTACTCCTTCTAATTGGATTACCTTCAGGAATTTCCTGAGGTTCTTCAAAGAAGTTTCTTACTAAGAATTGTTCCCATGTATCTTTTCTTTCTTTTAGCTCCTTTTCAATCAAAATTTTTATAAGCCCATGATGATATAAATGAGGCTCTACATCTCCTAGGTGTTTTTGCACAGTCACAGCCATTTTCTTCAAGCTATTGAATAGGAAATAAGGAAGATCGAGAGTTTGGTTTTCAAGGAAATTCATCAATATCCTAGTATGATACATGTACATAGAGCCAAAGCGGCCTTCACATGTGATAAATTTCTGAACAATGAGTAATAAAGTGGCCCATTCATCTTTTATTGCATGCACTGGGATTCCTCTTTTGAAAACAGTGATATCCATACCTTGATTTCGGAGGATTGTTCTCCATGCCTCATCACCGATACTTTTGTTTTTGAACCACCGTTCTCCTTCCTGAAGAAGCTCTGTTGCTGCTGCTATTGATGCTTCATTAACCAAAAATTTGAGGTCTCCCACTTCTGCTTCCGAGCCATCAAATGATCTTGCAAACGCTTTGGTAATTTCTTTGTGGTAACCCCGGAATTTCTGAATAAAACGCAGCCATTTAGCTTTTCTCAACATCTCTTTTGCTTGTGGAAATCCCTCTATGAACTTCGGTCCTTCCGGCTTTGCCCTTAATAATTTTCCCATTTTACTTCTCTGTGCTTCACAGCTTGCCTCTGTGAGGGTTTTAAGCGGAAGTGGAACGATGGAATACACGGAGTCGAGCACAATGCCGTGGGGATGTTATCACAAAACGGAAATGAGCACCATACACAGAATGGAATAAGACTGTGGGTGAATATACGAGAATGAGAGTGAGTAAAAGGAACGGAATGGAGTGAAACAGGGAATGAGAATGAGTAGAGTGAGGTTTTGTAAACACGACAGAGAAACGACAAAGAAGTTAACAAAGTGTAATGCATTCGGACGCATTTTGAATTTTTGGTGGCTGTGTCATAAATATGAACACGTTTCAATCAATGATTATGGAGTTATGCGGCTTGTAAGAGTCCTTTGTCAACTCAAATACGTATCATTATCTTCGGTGGGCTATTTGAACATGAGTAAGAGTCGGAATTTCAATAATGAAGCCGTTTGTGAATAAATGCAAGAGGATATCATAGAGATCGTGGAGGGTTACGGACTGTCAATATAATCATTGCGCGTTATGGGTAGAGCTCATAGTTTAAAATTACATAAAAATGTGTCTTTTATACTATTTGAAATAAACTTTATTCATACCTTTGGAATCCTTGCTCTTGCCCTTGGTCTTCAACTGATTGATCTTCATTAGTGTCTTGAATGTCCCATTGATCCTCTCCCGCATTTTATTTCATGATTTTATGAAAACAACAACTAACTGTACATTCTTTTTGAAAACAGAGTAGTAGCAGCTGCGGAATCTGCTTCTGGCTGCGGAAACTGGAGTCAGCTGCGGAAACAGATGTCAGCTGCGGAAACTGACACAGCTTATTACTTGGCTGAAATAGAAATGAACAAATGACAAATGACCAGATGGAAATGGTCATAAAAAGATTTTTATTGATGGAATGGATGAGATGAAGTGGAATGAAGTGAAATGAAATGAAATGAAATGAAATGAAATGAAATGAAGTGAAATGAAATGGAGTGGGTGGTGAGATAAAATGAAATAAAAGACATAATTTTTTTTTGGAAAATATAGAGTGTCAGGTGTCCCTGATTTTCACCCCATATTTTCTGTATAAGACTGCCAATCGATGATTGGTTTTCAGGCTTATACCATTTTTTTCTTCTTTTTTTTTTTCTTTTTTTTTTCTTTTTTTTTTTTTAACTTGAAAAACAAAAACTAGCTTGGTAGAGAAGAAGGATTCTTCTGTACCAGCCTGATTGCAGAACTTTCTTGAAACAACTTGACAAAATCCTCTTTAGAGAGTGGCTTATGATAAACTTTCAATCTATGGCCATTCACTAAAAGAGGAGTTTGAAAATCATCAATGGTCTTGATTCTTACAGCTCCATTGTTAAAGACCTTGTCAATCTCATATGGCCCAAGCCAATGAGTCTGAAATTTCCCTTGAAAGTCTTTAAACTTGGAGTCAAACAACAATGCCCAATCTCCTTCTTGAAACTTCTTCTCTTTGATATATTGGTCATGCCACTTAGTTCTTTGATATTGAACTAGATCAGTTTTTAGAATTGCTTCTTGTCTGATCTCATCTAGCTCATTCAATTGCTCCATTCTATGCTTTTGGGCTTCTGATAAGTCCATTCCCAACTGAACTGCTATCTTTAAGGTCTTGACTTGGAACTCAATGGGGAACAAGACTTCTTTCCCATAAACAAGTTCATAGGGAGAATGTCCTGTTGTATTCCTCCATGTAGTTCTGTAGGCCCACAAGGCTTCAGGAAGCCTTTCTGCCCAATCTCTTCTATGTAGATGAACAGTTTTGGTGATGATACTTTCAAGAACTTTGTTTGTGGACTCCACTTGACCATTTGCTTGTGGATGGTAAGGAGTAGATCTTCTGTGCTTGATTTTGTATTCTTCCATCAACTTCTCCACCAAATTTGATGTGAATTGGCTCCCCCGATCTGTTACAATTTCTCTTGGAACACCAAAGCGAGTAAAAATATCCTCATAAAGAAAATGAACAACTGAATTTTCAGTAGCAGATACTAATGCTTTAGCTTCTACCCATTTAGTAACATAATCAGTGCAAACCAATATATACTTCTTTTGTTTCGATGGTGGATTAATTGGTCCAATGAAATCTAAAGCCCATTTTTCAAAGGGTTCAATGAGTACCTGTGTTTGCAATGGCATTTCATTTGAAAGGGTAGGTTTCTCTACTCTTTGGCAGCTGTCACACCTTTTGACATATTGTTTTGCATCTTTGAAGAGGGAAGGCCAATAATATCCTAAAGAGAGGATTTTATAGGCCGTCCTTTTGTCTGCAAAGTGTCCGCCGCATGGTTCATCATGACATGCTTTAAGAATATCAGGCATTTCATCTTCCCTGACACATCTTCTGATCACAAGATCTGGCCCTGTTTTAAACAATTCGTTAGAAATCCATGAATATCTTGAACTCTCCTGAATAATTTTTCGTTTTTCTCTTGGAAATAAATGTGAAGGTAGTTTCCCCGTAACCAAATAGTTAGCAATATCTGCATACCAAGGGGTCTTAATAGTTACTGCAAACAAATATTCATCAGGAAACTTATCTTCTACAGGAGAATCTTCTTTATTATTTTGAATTCTAGACAAGAAATCAGCTACTGTATTCTGTTTTCCTGGTCTATCCAACACAGTAATATTGAATTCTTGCAAAAGTAAAAGCCATCTTGTCACTCTGCCATTAGTAACATGTTTGTTCATTAAATATCTAATTGCAGAATGGTCAGTATGAATAAAAGTTTCATAGCCTGTTATGTAATGTCTAAACTTATTAATTGCATGAACAACAACTAGAAACTCTTTTTCAGTCACAGTATAGTTCAACTCTGTGGGAGTCAAATTTTTACTGGTATAATAAATGGCATAAGGAACTAAATATTTTTGACCCAACACAGCTCCTAGAGCTGTATCTGAAGTATCCGTAGAAATATGGAAAGGGAGTTTCCAATTTGGTCCTCTCAAGATAGGTGCTTCAGATATTCTTGTTTTCAAAGTTTCAAAGGCTGATTGACAATCAGGATCCCATTTAAATTCACAGTCTTTTGTAAGCAATTTGAAGAGTGGAGATGCTATTTTAGTGAAGTTTTCTATAAATCTTTTATAGTAACCAGTAAATCCTAGAAAACTTCTAACATCTCTTTGACAATTTGGAATAGGCAACTTGGAGATGACTTCAACTTTTGATCTATCAACCTTAATTCCATCTCCCGAAATATGATGTCCTAAAACAATCCCTTCAGTAAACATCATAAAGCATTTTTCATGGCTTAATGAAAGGTTTGTTTCTTTACATCTTATAAGAACTTTTTCCAAATTTTCGAATGCCTCTTCAAATGAATTACCATAAACTGTAAAATCATCCATATAAACCTCTACACAATCATGGATTAGATCAGAAAAAATTCCTAGTACTGCTCTTTGGAATGTTGCCGGTGCATTACATAACCCAAAAGGAAGCACTCGGTAGGCAAAAGTTCCCCATTGACAAGTAAATGTGGTCTTATCTTGGTCTTCAGGTGCTACCTGAATTTGATTATAGCCACTAAAACCATCCAAAAATGAAAAGTACTTTTTACCTGCTAATGTATCTAATACCTGATCAATAAAAGGCAAAGGAAAGTGATCCTTCAAAGTTGCTTTGTTCAACTCCCCGTAATCAATGCATACTCTCCATTTACCATTCTTTTTAGGTACTATAACCAAAGGAGAAACCCATCGGCTATCTGAAATTGGATAAATGAAGTTTACATTGAGAAGTTTTTGGAGCTTTTCTTTCACTATCTCCCTAAGATTTGGATTCATCCTTCTTTGAGGTTGTCTGATTGGTCTACTGTTTTCCTCAATATAGATATGATGGATGCAAGTCTTAGGATCAATACCTTTCATGTCAGTATACTCCCATGCAAATGCAATAGAATGTTTTTGCAAGATTCTGGTTAGTTCTTCTTGTTGTGACTTCTCCAGATGTTTGTTGATATTTAATGTCTTTTCTGGAAAAATCTCAAAAACAGAATTACCAAATTCTTCCATAGAGTAAAGAGACATTTGTCTTGATGATAAATATTCTATGTCAGATTCCAACTGAAATTGTGTGGGGTCATATTCAAAATTTTCTAATGTGTTCAGAATTTGACTATCCTCACTAATCTCAGAAATGGTAAAGACAGGTTGTATAGTGTTCTCATCATCGACCCATTCATTGTCTCCTATTTCTGTAATTGCTCTTGCGGGAGGATACAAATTGAATTTCTTCGTCGAATTACCATTAGAAATGTACATGTCTCCAGATCTACAACTAATAAAAGCATCAGCTGTGGCCAGCCAAGGTCTTCCTAAGATAATTGGATGTCCTCCTAGATTACTTTGGGGAGTCAAAATCATAAAGTCTACTGGATATTCCCAAGAATCTAAGGAGACTGAAATATCTTCTAATACACCATCTGGTTTAATAACCGATCGATCTGCAAGTTGCAAAAAAGTAGGTGTAAAAAGAAGGTTAGGAAGTTTTAACTGCTCCATAGTCTGTCTACTCATAATGTTGATAGCAGCCCCTAAGTCAATCAATGTGTTTGGAATTTCTATCCCATTTATATGTGTCTTGACAATTGGACTTCCAGGATCTACATACTTCT
This sequence comes from Pinus albicaulis, assembly GCA_034641835.2. Classification (NCBI taxonomy): domain Eukaryota; kingdom Viridiplantae; phylum Streptophyta; class Pinopsida; order Pinales; family Pinaceae; genus Pinus; species Pinus albicaulis. The sequence continues at coordinate 106,201 of JAXQQM020090599.1, read as the reverse complement.
GCATGGCAATTTTTCCCATCATAATGTCTCCAATCTTTCCTACCAGGTGGATTCTTCTTGTGTCCTTTAGCTTTCTTCCTGGTCTTTTGAAACTCAACTCCTTTATGGTTTTTGCTAGAATAAGAATTTCTCGAATGGCTTGTAGCAATGGAATCTTGATACAAACATTCTTCAATTCATCTAGAAAGTCATAGTTAGGCAACAAAATTTGTTTTTCCACCCCCTTATCAATTTGTAGTCTTTCCGGAAAAGGAGGTGTAGATGAAGATACAGGTTGCTCAACTATAGGAGTTGTGGATGTTAGCTTTTCTTTTTCTTTTTGAATTTTTTAATTTTGAAGAGATTCTTCCTCAAAACCCTTATTGACTTGAAGAGAGTCCTCTTCAGAGGTATCTTGCTCTTGAATGTCTATAGAAGGTTTTTCTAAAACTCTACCAGATCCGAGTTGTACATCGTTGAGAGGAACAATCATATAGGTAGGAAATTGTTGTCCTTCTACCATATAAGTAGTTTGAGGATTCTTATTGTTAGGATTTGGCAATGGCTGAGATGGAAGTTGATTTGTCTTTTGTTGGTATGGGAGCATGAGTTGATGATTTGTATTTTGTTGAGAAGGTTGATGTTGTGGAAATGGCAATGAAAGTTGTTGTGGATTTTGGCTTGGAAATTGTGGAGCTTGTTGGTTTTGAAAAGATGGAGGATATTGAAAAAATTGAGCAAATCTCCCATAAGGATTTTGCATTCCTTGTACCCATGGCTGATATGAGTTTTGATGTTGGGGCCAAGGTTGTTGCCAAGGAGTCCAAATTGGTGGGGTTTGAAGATTCATAGGGTTATTAAACCCTTGAGATTGTTGTCCCTGCCAAGGTCTCCTTGCGACAAAACAGAGAGATTCTATTGAATTTGGATCTTCTTGAAAAATAGCTTTGAGTCCAGGGATTGAAGGACAATCCTTGATTTCATGATTTTCTGAGCAAATCATACATGTTTCTACAACTTTTGCATCCAAGGGACATTCCCTTAAAGCATGTTTCTTTCTCCATTTCGGACAAAAGATGGCTAAAGCATCTGTTTCTGCTTTCTGCTTGTTTTGGATTTTAAGGGTGTCTAGTTGTTCACTAAGACCCCCTAAGATATCGGTTTTAAACTCATCAAGCATATTACCAATCTCTGCCCTACTTACTGATCCAGTTGCAGATTTGTTAGCCCTAATAAGAGAAGAATCCCTAGGCCCTTTTCCAATTTTAGATCTTCCCCTTGAGAATTGGATACATAGTTCTGTTATATCATGAAATGGGAGTTGAGAAATGTCTCCTTTACCCATCATGTTTAAAATGTCTATCCATTCATCTCTAATGGCTTTCAATAGGAGGGATTTCAAGGTTTCATTATTTAAGTTGCTCATCTTTGCTCTTTTCAAGTTGTATTGAAATCTTTCAATTAAGTCTTCCAAATTTTCATCTTCTTTTTGCATCATTTTGAATACCTCATCCTTATGATTGGTGGGCATACAATAGTCCAAGTATCTATCCAAAAATGTTTGTTTCATATCATTCCAAGTCCTGATAGATTGAGTGGCTAATCCCATGAACCATTTCAAAGCAGATCCCTTCAATGTTGAAGGAAACAGCTTGAGTTTTTGAGAATCTTCCATATAGTCATAAGTTCGGCACACTACTTCAAACTCAAACAGAAATGTTTCAGGATCTTCACTTCGTAATCCATAAAATTTAGGGAGAACAGATGGTGAAATATTTTTCATTGTTTCATGAGTTTCCTCATCAACTATAGGGAATCCAAGAAAATCGTCCCTATTTCTACCATTATTTCCTTCACCATTGTTATCTTCATTATCTCCTCCTCCTCTACCTCCACCTCTATTTATTACCTCCTCTGCCATGATAGTTTCTTTAGAGTCCTTATAGTCCTCTAGTTCTTCTATCAAGGAAGGATGAGAGAAAGTTTCTTTGTTTTCTAAGTAGGCTTTAGTAGGTGGTGTAGGAGAATCCTCTAATTCAGCTGTTCTTTGGCTTCCAAAAATCTTAAGGCTAGGGGTAGATGATGGTGAATCTGGTCTATGCCTTGAAGATGATGGAGTTGTGAAAATCGAACTCTTGGCTTTAGCTATAAACCTTCCCCTAGAATCTCTTGCTCTATGCATGTCATTTTTTTATATTTTTTAATAAAAGTTGGGCTAATAATTCTCTTTCTGATCTTCCAGATCACACTAGGTGCAAGAAGAGAGCATACTTAAGAAATTACTAAACCAATAACTCTCTTTTCTGATCCTCCAGATCACACTAGGTGCAAGATGAGAGCATACTTCAAGAAGTTATCAAGTTTTCCCTTCTTTTATGATTTTATGTGTTTTTTTTTTTAAGAAATTGGCTACCTAGTTACACTTCCCCGGCAACGGCGCCAAAATGTTTGGTCAATTTAGTGTGTCCTAAATTGCTGCATTTAATTGTCAATCCGGGAATCGTAAGCTGATGAAGTGCGGCGCACTATATGTGCAAGATAACCTCTTTCTTAACTTTTTGTCGTTTATGGTTTTTTCTAAGGTGAAATGGAAATTCTAAAGTGAAAAACAAGCTTGGTTATAATTGTTCAAGGAAGTGATATCCCCTATAATGATTTACCAATCTTGAAACTTTAAAAGCAAATTGAAATTACAAATGACAAAAGAAAGTAAACTGCTGAAATGGAAAGTGCCGTTAATCTAATGAATCAAAACAAGAAACTAGTGAATATGAAAACTAAACTATTCTTGCTGCCAACTGAACACAAAAGAAACTACGCTTATGGAAATTCAAAATTGCAATGAAAGAAATCTAAACCAGATTACATCAATTCATTTTCTGACCCTTCATCATTAGACCAGCTATGACTTGCGGAAGTAATCATAAACAACTTGTGTAACCGATATTTAATTTGCAGAAAGTAAACTAATACTAAACCATACACACATGATTCAATCCCTCGCCATCAGTCCAGCTGTGGCTTTCGGAGGCAATTGAAGATGTCATACATGATTCAATATATCTAAGTTTGCGGAAAAGAAACTAATACTAAACTACACACTTCATCATGCAGCCCCTCACCATCAGTCCAGCCGTGGCTTTCGGAGGAAACTGAAGACGCTATGAGCAGCTTAATATATCTAATTTTGCAGAAAGGAAACTAATACTAAACTACACATCTCATCATGCAGCCCCTCACCATCAGTCCAGCTGTGGCTTTCGGAGGTAGCTGAAGACACTATGAGTAGTTTAATATGTCTAATTTTAACTACTGAATCAGATAAACAAAACTGAAGTGCACAAGACAAAACTGAAGTTAAACAAAGACTGTGAAAGAAAACTAGCAGAAGAATAATATCAGTTTCATATCATTAGCAAAAATACTATGAAAATGCCCCGGGCTGTCTACCTAAAACCTGCACAAGAAAACTGATCAGTATTTTAACAATCATAAAAACATAAAAGACAGGAATGCAATGGAAATTACAGAAATGTATGAACATAAATAAAACAACTATGAAATATGAACATGTAATGGGTTATGATACAATGACTGCTTAAAGAAATGAAATGAAAAATATATACATTAATACACAGAACCTCGGCTGAGCAGGGGCCCTCTACGCAGCTCTGGTATGATCTTCAAACACGAATTAAGTTATGAAACAGAGTTTTTCACATTAAAAAGAAAGTCATTACAGACTGGTGGTATTACGGCTCAAGGCAGCGTAATCACCACAAAACAGAGTACGCACATCAACTTAACAGATATATCAACTAACAACTATCAAATCACATTTACTAACTCTACGTGCGTATGCAAACGCTCTTTATAAAGCAATAAAATGTAACTGTCTCCTGAAGTTTATGATAGCAGCCAGCACGTAGACCACTAAGGCCACGGATATAGGAGTATGGCCATGTTGGAAAACGGATCTATGGAAGGTGGGCGCTTAAATTCAACTTCAGAACTTTGCACAGATGTCAATTAACCTCCGCAAGCTTGGAAACGGCCGTATGGATGTTTCTATGCCACGAAACAGAGTCCAGCCGACATAGAACTCCACAGTTGACTTCCACGTGGATGGCTTTGACCGCGGCTTTCCCTGACGAATTTACTTGAACCAATAGGACACGAACCATGTCCTTGTCATTCCTAGCCTGCCCATGTGGCTCGTTTCCTTCGTTGACACCTGTAACATTGATTTCCACAAAATAGCCGCGGAAAGTTGCAGCGGCTGCGGAAAGTGACAAGTTTCCGCAGCTGTATGAACAAAATCTAAATCAAATAGAAAACACACAAACATAATTAAAAACCATGTTAGATACCCTTTTGCACATGATATTTGACAATTTTGGAGGTTTAGGTGAGTGAAAGAGATATGGAAAAGTGTATGAAAGAGAGACAAATTCGGGACTCAACAATATCCCAAAAGGGAGAATGCAGTAATACTGAAACACAATATAAGAACTGCAGAAAATGAAACAATAAATCTAAATACACATTAGAATGCATAGAAATAGTCGAGCTATTTTTTTATATGGGAGGTGAAATAGAAAGTACAACAGTGCTTAAAATATGAGGCACTCAAGGCAAAGAGATGGCCTAGAATGACCCTGCAATGATCCCACAAGAGGGACTGCGTAACTGCGGAAATTATAGAATGTAAACTGCGCTGTCCCTGCTGCAACTGTTGGGACTGCAACTTCTAGAAAGATAGAAAGTTAGATCTAGGCTGAATGGGAGCTCCAATGATGCTGAAAATAGAGATTCGAGCTCTATGATGGATACCCAATATAACCCAAGAAGGGTTTCTAAGATCTGTCAATCTAAGAAATCCACCGTCTTAGGGCTTCACATATATGTTGCTGGGTATGCAGATATGAAGATAGATATGATGATATTATGGCTGCAATGATGCACAATCATATATATGCAAGAAGGGTTGATCCCTTCACTAGATCCTTAGGCTAAAAGCTCCATATGTAGCTCTTCCAATCTCCTCCACTGAAAGTACCTGCTGGATGAACAAAAGCTTTAGAAAAATGCATTATAAGAGAGGGAGGCTCAATAACCTACTGCTATATCCCTCATATGATTTCCACCTCAATGCACTATGATCCCTCATAGTATTTCCAGCTGAGATACTAGAAACTTCCTTCCTACAATAGATCTACAGGTCTGGACTGTGCAATCCTTGAAGGGACTGTTGTTGCATGGAGGTAAAACCCAATGGCCTGAATGCCAGATATAGATCTACTACTCTTGGAAGACTGAAGAACAAAGTGGTAGGATGAATCCTCCACCGGTTTCCTAGATGAATGCTAGAAACAACCTCCTGAAGATGGCACCAATGCCTGATAAGGAATCTAGTACAACCCTCTTCCTTAGAGATCACTCAAGGAAAGAGGTGTGATTCCCGCTCAGGAACACCCTGTGCTAAACAACACTGCAGACTTAGCTAAAAATCTCAATAATGCATAGATATGTCCTAAGACAAATGTAGATCTAAACAAATCAAGAAATGAATAATCCAAATCATGTCTTCTATTGTGCCTTCACCTTAATTATATAGATATGAGCCTTCCATAGCCTAGGCCCACTCCAAAGCTACGATGTACATGTGGAAATAAGTATCCATGGTTGACTGTGATGTGTCTCCATGTCCTCCATCATGTTCATATGGGGTGATCACCCTATCCATCACGTGTGCATTAAATGCATCACTTGCTCCACTAACTTATCATAAGTGCTCTATGATCTTCTTTGAATGCACTATGATCTCAGTTGACCTTATCAAAGATCCTCATGATTTTACATTTAAGATCCATGATATTATTTGACTGTTTCCTCCTCCATAATCTATCTCATAAATGAGACATGATCTCCATTAATGGAGTTGCTCCACTACTCCATGATTTTAGATCAAGATCTAGAATATCCACATACACACATTAAAAGTGGATTTTATTCATCTTTGAGGTTTGTGGGTCCCTCCACCCTTTTTATTTACTTAATTAATTAAGAAAATAAATAGCTCTAATATTCCAAATATCATGTGAAAAATTGGGAATATTATAGAGGAAAAGGTACATTTTACCCCTATCTTTAATGTGATTTATCATTAACTTTTATATGTTTTCCTTCATTTTAGAAATAAATGAAAGGAGAATAATGTAAAAGTAGGGTAACACGAATTATTAATAAAAGGTGTGTTTAATAGTATGAAGACTAACTTTTGATGTCTTTATTGATAGGGAATCGAAAAAAACCGACTTCTGACCAAAATGACCAAACAACATCAGTCAAGAAAAGTAAATGGAATCGCGTCAGTTCCTATGAATAAGAAAAAGATGCAGAGACACGCCTATTCTTGAAGCATTTGGTTGATGGCTATGAAGCCTCAGAATCTCCCGATCTTGAGGATTTGTTATTATATTTTGTTTCAACTTTAAGTTATAAAAGGATGTAGGTGAAAGAAACAGGGAGTTGTTCATGTATTATAATTTTATGTAATAAAATTATTCAGAAAGAACCTTCGAATTCATGATGATGTACTACTCCATTGATTAATGAAGAAGTTGGTGTTTTCGTTATAAGAGGATTCTGAGTATTTCTTGGCAGAAGACTTATTGAGGCTTCGGGCTCGATCCGTGGGAGTTCTGCTATTTTGTGTTATATGTTTATTTCCTTATTCTTGCAATTCAGTTATTCTTTGCACTTTGTAGCATTACCATTTGATTCATTGATCACAAGTGCGATGTGTTACAATTTCCTTTTCAATAGGTTGAATTTATCATTGATGTTCCTTTATTATTGAGTGGTTCCTTTACATTCAATTAAATTGATTTTAGCATGTTTAATTAGTTTATGTTCAATTCTCCATATGGTTATTTCTTAAGTTCTTCCATCATAAGTGGGAATGTATGGTTTTCTATTCAATTCTGAATGTTTCTATTAGTTGAGTTATAGAGAATTCCATTGCAAAATGTTAAATAATTGATTGTTGTTCAATTCATTAGGATTGATGTTCAATTCATCAAGATTGTTGTTCAATTCATTAAGAATTTTGTTCAATTGCAAAAGATCCTTTATTTCAGCATTGAGTGTTCACTTCTGCATAGGTTTAGATTAAGAGTTTATTCCTTTGATTGATTTTAAGTATTTCATAGTTTATTTTTGAGTTGGTTTGATTGAACTTCGAGAATTAGATAATATTTCTTACAACGATCTAGAGTAGTTAACCTCTAATTTCACTCGCATATATTTTTCTTGCACTCTTGAAATAAAAACACTTGCCCTGGGTTGATGATTAATGTGAAGCATTAAGGTTACCTTTAATAGTCACCTTCTTGACCCAATATTTTGGCGTCATTTCCAGGGGGAGTGTTTAGAGTTATTTCTTTTTATTTTTCATTTTGTTGTGAAATATTTGGGTATTGAAAATGAAAGGTAAGAACCTGCATAACAGAAAGAAAAATGCTTGCTCTCTAGCCCGATTTTCAACAATTTTGCAGAGGTTAAATATGGTAGGTGTTTTTTTTTATGAATAGGAAAAAAAGATACAATTATATTGAAGCCCCCCATCTAAATCTGCAAAACCCAAGGGATCACTGGTCCAATCACATTGACCTTCTCCTCCTTATATAGCTTGGTCCTTAGCCAATACCATTGGTCAAAACGACTAATTCCAATGGTATTATTCGATGGGATCAAATATCCATTGACTTGCTCATTACTATGGGCTAATACCATGGTAAGGACCCTTGGTATTTAGTAAACTATAGTGCACACATTGTATGCTCCTTTTCTTCTTCATACCTGCGTGTGTACATGAATTTTCTTCACGGAACCTGCATATACACTACTTCTCTTCACCATACTTGTGTATGTACATGGTTTTGCTTCACAGAACCTATGTATATGTGACTTGTCTTCATCATACCTCTGTGTGTACATGGATTTTCTTCACAGAACTTGCATATACTTTCTCAAAATTTCCCTTCGTCATTCATCTTTATCTAACTGGTATTTATTTCTATGTCACATTTGAACTGACCTACGTACTCATCATGTTACCATCATGTCAACACCTACTTATCCTACCACAAGTGGGTTTCCATCAAGTACATCACATTAGTTGTAATTCCAACATTTCTTAGCTTGCTAGTAGCTCACATAGAACATCCTTTTATATATCTCGATACAATTTCATTTATGTGAGGCCAATAAAAATACCTTTGTAATTGACCAACTATTTTTCCTACACCAAAGTGACCCCCAATAAGAAAAGTGTGGGCTTCCCTTAGGAAGCTGACTCTTTCACCCTATGGAACACATAACTTTCCAAGATGATACAACAATTTGTTATGAACATGATAATCCAACTCTTCAACATGATTTCCTTGACTCAAAGTTGTATAAACATCCTTAAAAGCTTCATCTTGATCATATTTTTCAATATATATTTTGTGCATGATTGAGTTATGCTTAAGAATGGCAGACACATTAATAATAGGCCTTGATAACTTATCTGCAACTTTGTTGTATATACCTTTCTTATACCTAATTACCAAATGAAATTGCTGCAAGAATCCCATCCATACGAGATGTATAACTTATTGTTGCTTGGTTTGTGATTTTAAATATTGCAAAGGTTAATGGTTTGTATTAACAATCGTTTATTTTCCCCTCAAATAATACTTCCACTTCTTCACACTGTGTATGAAATCATATAAATATTTATCATAAGTTGGAAAGCTAATCACTACATTGGAAAATGTTTCAAAATGATACCATATTGGCTTACCATGTTGCTTCAAAACTGCACCCATAGCATATTCACTTACATAGATTTGAATTTCAAATGGCTGCTTAAGATCTAAAAGTGCTAGAAATGGTGCTCTATTGGTTTTCTCTTTCAAAGTTTAAAAATATTGCAACTGATTTCATCCCCACTAAAATACCTTCTTCACACTTTTTAAAGGACGTAATGGTGTTGCAATTAATGAGAAGTTAGCGATAAATTTTCTCCAATATTGGGTTTCTCCCAAAAATCTCCTAAATTCCATTACATTATTTGGTTTAGGCCAATTCACAATAAAATTGAATTTGGAGGGATCAATATTCAATTCACCACCTCCTACAATATGACCCAAGTAAACGAAAGAGGTTTTACGAAATTCACGTTGAGACTTATTCAAATATATTTATTCCTTTTTGAAGACATCTATAAATTGATTTAGATGTTTGACATGCTTTCAAGAGTCTTACTAAAAGTCATAATATCATCTAAGTAGACTATGACAAAATCATGAAGGAATGGTCGCAATACATCATTAATAACTCTCATGAATGTGGTAGGTGCATTGCGAAGCCTAAATGACATAACTAAGCATTGAAATAGACCATTTTTTGTCTTGAAAGAAATTTTCCAAATATCATCTTCAACAATCCTTATATGATGATAACCGCTTCTCAAATATAACTTAGTAAAAAAAACATAATCCTTTAACTTATGTAGAAAATCATTAATGTGAGCAAGAGGATAGTGTTTCTTTACTATGATGTTGTTCAAAGATCATAAATTCACACACATGCACCATGTACCATATTTATTTGGAACCAAAACAATAGGAGACCCACAAGGGGATTACTAGGTCTGATGACCATTTTTTCAAACTACTCTTGAATTTTCTTCTTAATTTTTCATTCTCCAAAACTGACATTTTATACATGCCAATAATCATAAGTGGTGCATCCCATAAAAATTCAATCTCATGTTGGATTCCTCTTTTTGGAGGTAACCCTTCAGGTTTCAGAAACATCTTGTCATAAGTGTTAGAAACTTCAACCATTTCATGCTTTAGTTGAGAATCACACCCTGAGAAAGCTTCAAATTCAACAATATCTTTAGCTTTAGTCACCAACAACACAAAATTCTTACTAGAATTCACAAGCCTCTTCATTTGACCAACACTAACAAGAGACAAGTCCATTTTCTTGCAATGTGATCTAATAATAAACTCAACTCTATCTTAGAAAATATGATATTTGTTCTCATGATGATAGAATATGGCTTTTCGGTCATATAAATATGGACTCCCTAAAACAATTCTAGAAATATCAAGTGTACAACATCAAGCTCTACGTCATCTATAAAATTATAAATGATGGCGAATTTGAGTGTACATTTTCTTGTCACTTGCAAATTTTCATCATCACATACCCAACAGAAAGTGTAAGGTTTTTCATGAGGTGTAGTCTCTAAATTATGTTTCTAGACAATTGCTTCAAAGGTAATATTGACTTGAGATCCACTATCAAATAATGTATCAACCTTTATATGTTTTGCAATGACCCTGATGTGGAAAATCTCACTTATTTCTTTATCGTTTTGAGATTCAATAGGCTTTATAGAAGAAATAGTATTTGCATTAGATGTAATTAACAACAATGGTCTCAATTATAATTCTTTGGTCTCAATTATAGATGTAATTAACAACAATGGTCTTCATCCTGGCCATATTTGGAATAATCTTTACAAGTAAATTTCTCTCCCTTTTTATTGATAGTAGCATTATTTTTACCTTTGCCTTTCAATTTCCCCTTTCCTTTGTCTCCATATTTAAAGGGTTTTTACTAGACTCTCGAGGAAAATTCTTCGCTCTTGATTCTAAATGAGTTTCCTAAACACATACTTCATCTAGATTGTTCAGATTAAACATAATTATAATATGTCTCAAATAACTATGTAATCCACTTATATACTTAAGGAAAGTATCTTGTGAGGTCAAATCAATAGCCAAGATTAAAAATCCTCTTCTATATTCTTGTGTGTAACTTTGGACACTCTCACCTTTAGCTTGTCTAAAACTTTTCCAATCCATAATTGATTTTTTCATGTAATATAATGGATAAAACTTCCTTCTTAATGCATCTATAAAATCATTCTAATAAGAGATAATTTTACCACTTTTCTTCAAATATTATCGAGTTATTGACTCCCACCAAACAAGGGATACACCTTCCAAGCAAAGAGAGAAATCTGGATATTTGTGACATCATCATCAACTTTTGAATCCTGCAATAGAGTTTAATTTGACGAACCCAATTTTCCAACTCTTCGGCATTTGCTTCCCCAATGTACATTGGCAATTCAAACTTGACATCAATCTTAATCAAAGGAGACCTCGCATGTCCTCTTGGAGATGTAGGAGTAGTAGGTCTATGTGATGAAGGAGGTAAGTATGGAGGTGTAGGAGGAGGAGGCGGAGAGTTTTTCCCATTACCACCATCACTTTTTGGTTTATTAGAACTTTCTCCATACATCTGCGTTATTATCTCATTGTACAACAATTTTACCATCCCAGTCATATCAAAGAAAGATATTTTAAAAGCTCTCTTATCCTTAGAGATCAACTCTTGTAATTTTCCTTCTTCATGTGCCCTGACTTGAGGAGTTTTTTCCTCGTTGAGAAAATTTGAGGGTTAATTTCTTCAAGTGCTCCTTCTCCTATTATCAATTTAGACCTTGTAAGCATTCAAAAACCTTGCAAATTATTTCAAACCTTCAAAAACACCAGGGCAAGGTGTGATACCAAATTGATCAAAAATTAAAAAAGTGAAGGTTTCAAGAAATTATTTGCAATATAGTTTATGTATTTTAGGAAATGGATTGTGATTGCAAAAGCACACAAACTTGCTTAAATTTTGCAGAATTTAAAAGGTTAAAAATGGAAAAACATGCAACATCAAAGACAATAGATTGATAATAAAGTGGGTACATAATTTTATTTGTATGTTGGATGTTGTTCTAGAAAAATGGTATGTTGAGTTTGAGGTGCACAAAGGAATTTTGGATTGGGATGAGTTGGCACAAAATTTTGGGGAAACTTTCATATTTAAAGCAGATGTTTCCATGCTAGGGAAGGCTCTAGTGGTGTTGCGACAAAAAATATTTGCATAAGATGACCTATTTATAACCAGGGATGGACCAATGTGCGATGCACGAAAACTCTTGTAGCATATACAATTTTTTTTTTAATGTTACAATGTGGAAGAAAATGGAAGAGATGATGAGGAGGATCCATGGAATATCTAGATCTCGGAAGTGTAATGTGAGTGCCGAGTGGAATATCTAAACAAATAAAGGTAAGCTCGAGGTCGAGGAACTTCCTAATATAAAATCCACTAGAAGCTACTGAGGTGGTGGTATTCTTGGACATGTCATAGGTTCATTGTACTAGGGATTGATTAGTACAAATGGTAGGGAAATAAGAAGTATTGATGAAGCCAAGATAAAAGAAGTCGATGTCATAAGAGAACCAGTTATTCGTGCATTAACAAGAGAATTTTATAGCTATATCACCCTTTGGGAGGTGGGATAAAAGTCGAGATGACGAAGGAAGATAAAAAGGGGGTGAATTATCCCTGATGTACATATGAAATTTTTATAAGTAAGTAGGATTAAGGGTTATATGGAATCGGTCCTAATTAGATGTTACACTGGTATATTTAAAGATAAGTAGCATGCTATCTTGAGGGTGACACCGAATCAGGTACAAAATTCAGTATAAAGGATTGGCCTAAAAGATAAACATTGGTGACAATGTAACTTGGCATGAAAAGGCTTAGGGGAATTGATAATGGTCACGATCAAGTGAGGAAGACTATCCCATAATGCTCTATCTTGTTAAGGAAATATTTGGGGAGAGAAAAATAAGTGACTGGATAAATTACTAAATCCCATTCAGTGCTAGCAGGAAGCATGCAAGTTGTTAATCTAGCCATCGATTATCGGGATGCTAAGGTTATTAGAGTTAAAATTGAGGAAGACCCAAATCGACTAAGGCTGATTGCAGTGACTCATTGGTTCGTGTGAACCATCATATCATACATGATTGAAAAACAAGTATGGAGAATATTTTTTATACTCGAGGAGATTCGAATCAAAACTCCATCATAACCAAAAGGATGTACCCAAAAACATAATGGAGAAACTAGAAGGAAAATTTATTATAAATTATCACCAAGGGATCTAAGGAGAGAAATTAAAGTATTCAAGGGTGAAGTTAGGACGAACAAACAAATGGTGAAGGTGGGAATCCTTTGAGAGTGAAGATAGATGAATCACACAAGGGAAAATCACACAAGTGAAGATAGAAGATCACCTTTAATAGAGATACCGATAAGAGGATGTGGTTGTTGAAGAAGAGGTTTCCAAAAGGATACCTAGGTGATAGAACTAGAAATGGGAGGTATAGATCTGAGGGGGTGGGAAGAGTTGACTAAGAGGTCTAGTTAATGGAGGGTTCTTGCCATGCCTAAGGATGGTTAACACATGAGGACATAGAAACACCGGTAAATTTAGTGAGGTTCCATCAAACTAGAGTAATTGTAGCCTCTTGGAAGAGGATGGTGTCTCTGCAGTCCACACCTGAAGGACTGTAGTATAAATAAAAGGTTTTGTCTCAATTCATGATGGTGAAAAATGAAGAAACACAAGACAATGCACATGTATTAGCATGAGGGAAAGAAAAAGGCCTGCATGATGAAGAAAACAACCACCTTCAGGCCTTATCCCATTGCACCATGAGAATGAATAGATATGCTTCAAGAAGGAATTAAAGAGCACAAATAGACATAGAATTCAACCTTGGAGCAGCAGTGGTGGCCTAGTATTTTTTTCTGAGAGAAACATTGTGGGGGAGGGAGACGTGGTGGATCCCTCTTCTGGTGTTTTAAGAATGCCAAGGTGTGTAGATTACATGTATTCTCTTGTGGCAATTGTACTGAAGAAAAGGAGGCAACCTAAGTGATATTGGAAGTACCCAATCCATGGGGATAGGACAAGGACTGAATGGCTCAAGGACGAGAATTTTTTTTTTATTGGGGGTATATTGGGACCCATCAAATTTTTGAATTTTTTTTTACAAAGTAGGATTATGTCATAGGAACATAAAGTGAGGAAAGGATAAATTAGAGTGCAACATAGGGATGGCGTAGGAATCATGAGCACAGTAAAGGTGTTGGTACAGGAAGTAGGAGCACAAGAGAGGGATGATGCAATGGATGGGGCACGATAAATGTGGAAACTATGTAGTAGGAGGACAACAATAAGTGGGATAATAAGGATCATGCAAAGAATATCAACCATTAGGGTTTTACAGGAGAAAGAGACAACGAAGGAGTTTGTGGCTAATGAGTGGTTGAAGATATTTTGAGACACGAAGCACTAGGAAGAGTGGAGCCAAAGCAAGTAGAGGATATTTTGGGAAACTACACCATGCATGGGACAACTCAATAGGAACCAAGAGAAATATCTTAATGACCTACATGACAACTAGGTAGAATGGGTATGTGTTGAGGCCCCAAAAAGCGTCGCAACAACATCGAGGAAAAGCACCCGGTCGAACACTTAAAAACTATCACTATTCCATTCGGAATGGTGGCTTCAACTGAATTTGTGGGACCAGTTTCCCAATTTAATAGATTTGGAGGGAATGGATGATTTTATCTCTAAGTGGAATGTGGTACATGGAAAAATAAGAAAGCTTGTTGTAAATAGTAAATCTATCAATCTATATCTATATATCAAGACCTATCTCTATTTATCTTGGGATGAAACCTTTTCTTTGTGTGATCTACAAAATAAACTTTCAGTGGATGCAAATAAAGATCATAAATTCACTTAAAGATATGAAAAAAAATTAATATAATTTATGTAATTAAGAATTTAATTAAATCAATTTAATTAAGCTTATATTGCAAGTGTTACAAAATGCACGTATTGCACATATACATAAATGATAGCAACATAACACGTTCAAAAGTGAGTTGATGTCAAATTATGTTCAAAAAAATATATAAGACAACACATCATAATATCAATGAAATATTTCTCATTTGAAACTCAAATTGAACATATAGGATAAAAGAAACATATATATATTTATTCAGCTCATTTGAGAAATAAATCTCTGTCTAGCCTTTTCTATTCATAAAACTTTAAGAGTACAAAATTCCAACGTCAGTAAAGTCTTCTTTTCAAAAATTTAGGACCCCTTTTCTTATTATACATGAAGGGTTTTAAATATAAAACTAATAAGTCTTAAAATTGTCATTACAATAAAGTAAGTAAAATTAAAACATAAATAGAAATTAAAGGGGTGATTTGTTGGAGGATTGTCCTATTTTCCCTTATTCCATTTTCTCCTTGAGTTGAAGAATATTAAGCATAAGCTTAACCTTGGGAGGTTGTCTTGGGCCTAATTCATAGGTGTTCAATAAAAACAACATTAGATAATGGAGGTAGCATGTATGAGGATGTATTTCTAAGACAACAAAGCATGAGCCATTGGTTGTTAGGCTTCACTAGTTATCTCTAGTATCTTTCCCAATCCAGATTTTCAATATTCACAATATACTCCTCTTTTACTTGTGACACTTCCTACCATTGTCTTATCAAATATTTTACCAAAGGTAATGAACTAGGAGGACATCTATCTATGATATTTGTTGCGATAAGGTTTCAGCTAACAGTTTCTACAATGTTTGTGGCAATGTCTTTGGCTTTGGATAGTTTCGTTTCTGCATCCTTTAATTGTATATCCCAATCTATGAACAATATCTCTTTCTTCGATTCTTCAATTCTGGGCAGGTTGGCCTTTCAGCCATCAGCATAATCCTTGTGCCTAGGACTAAAAAAAATGTTCAAGGGACAAATTTCTTGAATATTTAGAATAATTTCAGAGGTTGTGAAGGCTAGGATGTATTCCATTATCTCTATACTTACTACTTTGTCAGAGGGCCCAACAGTAAACGAGTCTTGACTTATAGAAGGAGGAGATTGTACAGTCCGTTGCTGGCCAATAATCATAGTTATTTTTTCTTCTTGGAGTCTGAGGTAAAACTCTTTCCAAACATCATTGAGATTTCTTGGGAAATCCAGATCTATTCTTTGAACTTCAACTACTTTCTCCAGATCTATTGTATTAAGGACTTCATTATCCTTTATAGTTGATTCACTTTCTTTCTGATTCATGGTTTGAGAGACATCTAAAATCTTGAGTGGAATTTTTTCCAGTCTCTTATTCATTTACTACTGAAACTTTAGTAGTTGTGGTGGGTGAAGGTGTAAATTTTCAAACTTTTTACCTACATCATAGTTTTCGATAGACTCAAAGTCGACAAAATCATCATCTTCGTGCACAAAGGGTCTGATTTTCACTTGAGTAGTGAGATTATTGGCCACTTTTAGTGGATCATATTGCCATTTTGGAATTGTAAATAATTTCAAACACTTAATTTGGCCAATTTCCACTATATCATGCTTGTATTTATCTAGTACATACACACCATAGTTAATTGGAAAGGAAGGCCATAATGCCTTCTTGGCTTCTGTCAAAAATACTGACAGAACATTTCCAACAGTTTGGTATGTGATTTCTCTCACGAGAATTTTATCAAGAACATACAACAGTAAGACATGTGGATGATATAGCCTCCCAAATACTCATACATAGGTGAATGAATCCTCACCAAACCACCTTTCTATAGAAGAAAAGTCGGCTTGGGCCTCTTCCGAAATTTTGGTGGCTTTCTCATTGAAAACAACTTCAAAAATGGGTAGTATAACACCATGACATATTTTGTAAATATGACTTTCATATTTGGATTCCCACAGATTACTATGAAGTACATGAATGGGAACGGGATCTTGGGTATTCTATTTCCATCCCATGGCTGGAAAATTTGATGTAAGACATACATCATCCATAATATAGCTTTCATATAAAATGGAGGAAAGATTTTAGAAGAGATAGAAAAGTTCTTTTTATATTCTAAAATTTGGATGGCAATTTTATTTGACAGGATACTTCCCCAATCCAAAACTTAAGCATCTGTTGCTGCTTCCATAAAAGGAACCCATTCTACTAAAAATCTAGTTGTTTCTGACTAACCAAAAAGTCTAGAGATCATAACAAAGATATAGAAATATGGACTTGGAAGATATTCAGTATAATACATACCCTTTTCATGGTTATTGTGTTTTTTAGGATTTCTCCTCCACTTATTTATTAGCGTTGATTTGAGTTAATTTTCGTTAACGAACTTTGCAAGGAATTCCTTGCCATAAAACTTATCAAGGTCTAGAATATGGTACATTTGATTCAAGTCTTCTGCTTTAAAGGAACCAATCATTGTTCCTCTACAAGTAAGGAAATTCCTATCACCGATGTTAATATTATCGATAATCCACCTTACCATATCATTATATGGTAGTATCTTAGGACGTGTTGCGATTCAGTGAAGAAAAGAATTAGCTACATCTCCAATTGTAGTTTTAGAATAATTTGGGGCATCAGATGTTGCCTTTCTCTAGAATTTGTGAGCTTTCTCGTATTCAAACAACTTATACATATATTCCCATAGAGAGGATCTGCATTCAGGTTTGCAAGTCATATCTATAAACAAGGGCAACATCTCTATTCTCTCAGAGGTAGTAGGCATAGAGTTAACATGAGCCATATGATTCTTTGCTTTCTTCAAAGCCTTAGATATTTTTGGAGAACTTTTCTTACTCAAACTTGACTCTAATAAGTAAGAAAGAATAAGTGGGAAGAAGGAACCTTTTAGTTTTACAATACGCACAAAAACCATAGTAAATAGAAACATTTCAAATGGATGAGACTTGACATGTTGATGGGATATGAAATAAATTATTGTTGCAGGAAAATGATTATGGCATTATGGGCGAGGAAACCGTTAATTTATGACATTGATAACTGATATGGGTTATCGTTCCTATATAATCATTTCTAAATTAAAAACAGATATAACACATTACATCGTGTCTCGTGTGTAATATCTTCATTAAATATTGATGAGCTTAGCTTTTCTTTCGATCGCGACATCACAATCGCAATATTGGGAAATTTAATAGTATGCAAAATGTGTTTGTTTGACAAGCATGCGATATGCAATGTGCGATGTGCGATGTGATATGATTAATCATATCTATGATTATGAGAGGTAACAAAATATAATGGTTAAGCTTTTGTGATAATTAGATGCAATAATATTTATTGCATCGATGAGTATGAGCGAGAGAAAATAACACTATCGGGAGAAACTGCGATTTTCAAAATGCGATAAGTTGACGTGGCAGAATTCGGTCTCATGGGTATTATTTATCAGATTTACTTAAAATTATGGATTTTTCCTCATATAAAAGCATTTATAATATATTCATTGGATCGCAAAGATGGTTCAAATCATTATTTTCGAAGTATATATGTTTTTCAATGATTTTTCGATTCGCGAAATGCGATTTATTTCTGCTTAAATATTTAGAAAGCTCATTTTTAAAGTTTTCATCCCCTTTTGACCCCTATTCCTATCAAAATAAATACCATAAAGGTTTATTTGCTTAAACTCTAAAAAATAAAAAGGATCCCCATTATTTTCTAAAGTAACTATGGCTTAAACTAATGGGGGTTGTTGATTTACACAAAAATTGGTGATTCAGTGGAAGAAATAGTTATCTCTGAAAAAAATTTATTTAGTATCTTCAAATAAGTAAAAATAATTTAAGGAAATAATAATCATTTTCAAAATATTTAAATGAATAAAATTACTCTGAATATAAAATACTCATTTATATCATTAATCTTTTGTAAACCTTTCATAAATAAATATCTCATTTTCTCTATATCAATCATTATATGGTTTAAAAGGTAAAGTAAGTATTCTTTTTCTAACTTATCTTTTTAATTTTCTCTGATTGTCATAGGTAGAGCCATTTCTTCTTGTAAATATTAATAGACTAAGAAAGGTTACCTTTTAACCATCAATGACTTAGTGTCCCATCCATTTATTTACAATTTCTTTGAGTTAACTCCTTAGTCACTCATTTTTCTTCTTTCTCTTAAAAATTCATTGTGCTGGCTTGATGAGTAGAAAGAGACAATTTCATTCACGGGTTATGATTTAAACTGAACATGTTGGCTTGTGATGAGACCCCTTGCCTTCTGATTTGAATAACCATGAGTCAATACCCTGATTCGGTATGCAGTTGTGGTAATGTTAGTTAATCATTAACTTATGATCATGGTAAGCAAGCTTGTGATGGGACTTCTTATCCTTTTAAGTTTTTATTTATTTATTTTTGAATTACACTCTAAAAACTATATTTTCAATGGATGGGGAGAATCTTGACTCCTTAAGACTTTTGGATGATAGTTTAGAGTTAAAGATGTCTGGTTACAAAAAGTATTTTCTTTGTAAATATGAACCCTTTTTTGATTGATAATAGAGTAAAAATACTTTACAAATTTTGAGTTTACAAAATTTACAATTTCGATGGAAAAATATTTCAAAGTTCTATAGTATTCATTCAATTTTCAAGGTTGACAATTATTTTGTCAAAAAATTCTATTCTTCAAAAATAAAAACATAAAATAATTCAAAGGTGTTGTAAACAACTAGAAGTATGTAATCAAACATTATTTTCTAAAATAAAGAAAAGAAAAAGGATATAATACATCTAGAAGATAATCTTCTTCTAAGAAAATATTTTTTTCAGGATTAGCCAATTAAAAGGGAGTAAGTATTTTCTCCCTTGAAGGTATTGTAACATAAAGGTTGATGGGAAAAAATTTTCAATGATTTGGAATGGTCTGAGCCACATTCTTTGGAATTTGGTATGCTTACCTTTTTCCTCAAGTGCTTTGACAAATTTGAGTATGATATCTCCAACTTGGAAGTTTTTTGGGGAAACAAAATTTGCATCAAAATAATTTTTCACTATTTGCTGATGATGAGCATGAGTTATTTTGGATTTTTCCCTAGGGAAAATTTTAAGGATGGATGTTTATCTTAAAGTTTAAAAATTTGGCGAATCTTAGTAGTCCCCAATATGCGAATTGTAAATTTTTGAGGTTATATTTGTAAAAATATTTAGTTTTGTAATGATTACATATTAGTATATATCAATTTAAAAAAAAATGGGAATTGGAGAATCTTTTTTTTGGAAAAAGCATGGAAAATTAGCCCATCTGCAAATATTAGCCCCTAAAATTTTCCATGTTTTTCCCTTTCTTCTTCCATTTTAAGGATGTGTTACATTCTCAATTGTAGGGAAGAAGAAGGTAGTTCATCAATAAATTGAACTAGGTCTAGTGAGTGGAGAACTAACTTTGAAGGAATTACAGCTTATTTCCCATAAAATGAATGGAATGGAGAAGTTCCTATGGAGGGTTTTTGAATAATCCTATCTTGCCATAGCGTGAATGTTAAAGATTTATGTTGATTTTGAAAAATATTTCTTTTGATGATTCTTATGAGATTTTTGTTTGTTGATTTTGCTAAACCGTTCTGTTGGGGATAGTAGTTAGCAAAGTATTTAAGTTTACAACCTATTTTAAGAGTGAAGTATGTCATACTATTTCTCAAAAAATACGATGCATTATCAAACATAAGTGCATTGGGTAAGCAAAATCTGGTAATAATGAATTGATCAATAAATTCAATTATGGCTTTAGAGTTAGCTACCTCAAGTGGAATTGCCTCCAACCACATATTAAAATAATCTGTTGCAGTGAGAATATATTTATGCTGCTTGGATGACCTAGGAAAAATCTCACCTATGATATCTAATCCTGATTTCTCAAAAGGTTGATCAATGTTGACTGGTTGCAATGGAAAGGCTAGTTTTCTTTTTCTTCCAGCAATAATTTGGCATGTTTTACATTTTCACACATATGTATGAGAATATTTGAACAGATTGGGCCAGTAGTAATTATTATCACTGGAAAATAAGACAAGAAAAGGAAATTATGAAATGTTAACAAGAAGGATTTACAAGGTATAAAAATATTATAGAATCTGGAAAATTTAACTTTCTCTAAGGTCAAGAGGAAAATTATCAAATTGCGTACAAAGTACACTAGCACAATCCGCTCCACATGCCCTTTTCTTCGATAGAAGCACAATTATATGTGGCTTTCCCTCAATAAGACGTGTGGTCCTGGGTATGGCAGAATGTCACTATCCAGGACCACTTTGAACACTTCAAGAAGAATATTCTCCACTTGAGGCCTCCCAAAGACAGCCACCTAGAGCCTCCTCGAGACCTCAAGTGAGCACACAATGGAATCAACCACCACTCTTGGGTCACTATCAACAATTGTACCAAGAGAGGGAAAAATATTTGAATTTTGCCTATAAAATACCATCATGAGAAGAAAAATTTAGAACACATTGTTATTCTGGCCAAATATCCCATGAGAAAACCAAGAGTGTGTTTTCCAAGCAACAAAGGAGTGAAGGGATTCATATGTTGGTCATCCAACAGCTCAATCCCAAAGGAGAAGTGAATCAATTTTCTGTTATTCGATCACTCATTCCAGGAGAAGAGGGAGGCCTAAAAACAACTTAAGGGAAAAGCCCTCCTTGCTTTGAGTATTAGAGCTCCATAGCTCTAAGGACTCACTGCGAGTGTTTTAGCGTTCTCCCTCTTTTTACCATAAGCGGATAATAAAAGGGGATTCGTTCTTGGTTGGTATTATTAGTTCATTTACTTGATATTGAGCTTGTGTTATATGTGATTTTTTTTTTTCTTATTTCCTCCTCTTTTTGTAGTATGCTATGTTTTATAACTATTTTTCATACATGTTATGATGCTTCACTAACCTTCTAACAACCCATTTTTTCCCTGTGACATTACTTGTAGGCTAGAAACCACTCCTACCAAGCATCGACGCATTTCGTATACCCTTGTACTAAACAAACCAATACAGGATTGGCGACTCCACTTATATTTCCTCTTAAGCTAAGTGATTGTGGTTTTTCATAACCTCTTTTCTACTCAGGATTGTTGCAATACCAACTCTCCTCTTCCCCAGCTTCTCTAATTCACCCTATATGAAGAGATTCAGTTCAGGAGAAGCATAATTTTCGTGTGCAAGAAAACCACGTGCATTCATCTTAGACAGACGCACAGGTCTGCACACGTTCAACTCAAAAAAACACATAGATTCACGTGCCTATGTAGAAATAACCCACACGGAATCCAGTGAGCCATTTTTTCACTGATTTTCTCCATTTTTTGCAAGTGTAAAGTGATTGGGAGCCCAAAATAAATCTGACAACACTGTGTTATGGTTTCCCTTGACTTTCAGGACATGTTTTTAGCTGATATTTAGCTTAGCTATTGCATGGTTCTAATTTTTAGTTTATTATCACAAATTGAAATAGTTTAATTAGGAGGCAAGTAAGTGGTTAAAATCCACCCATGCTATCTGAATGAAGTTATTAGTGATAATAGAAACCAAACAAATAGGTAATTATCAAAAAGTAAGTGGCCCATATCCATGCATGTTTAGCTAGACTTTTCATTTTTTCCAAAATTTTGCATGAAGTTTAGTTTAAATTTTGTAGTAGGATTCATGGCTAGGATCAAAGTATCTCAGAAGGAAAGTAATCTCTGCTGCCCTTGCACCTCTTGGTGACCCTGAGCATGCATATGTACAACCTCTTTTGATAGTTTTACATCTCCCTATAATGCAACATTTATTCTAAATAGGAAAAATTGTAAATGTCCCATTATTCACACATCATTTAATTTTTGAAAGGAACAATCAAACATAGTTTAATTAGGAGGGAGTATAAAGGATCATCGCATATCTGCATACTATAAACATTGTGATTGTAAAATTCATCACACACATCGGAACACCATAAGAAAAGTAAGAATCCTTAAAACTAACCATTAATTGAACTCATTAAATCTCCCCATAGGGGCCACAAGATAATTAATAGTTCAGGATTAGGAAAATTGGGGGTAGGCATCCAATAAGCCAACATGGTTAGTTTACATTATTGAAACATAGAATTTGACTATTTAAGGAGCTTTAAACCCATCTATCCGCCCACAGAAACAAATTCCCGAGCACCACACACACCCGATTCAGAGGGGGTTAAGCTTAGGCCCAGTGTGTGCAGTACTATTTGGGGCTACCTTACCCATCTTGTGCTCAATACAAGCAGCTAAATAACATGAAGCTCAAGACTTGAATCCTCATGTGGGATGATGGTACATTAGTGACCAAAACTAGGGCATCCTTTCCTATAGGTGATGGTGCAGACAATACTATATCCTCTTTCCATTACATTGGTCGATTCCTCTGCTGCTGGAAAGCGTCGGTAGTTATTTTAGGACATTCCACCTATTACCCACCAGAAGATATCTTCGCAAGGTCTGGTTACATTTGAGAGTGTAGGATGTGTTATCACTTAGGTTTTCCTTGAAGTTGTAAGAAAAGGAAAGTATACCCGAGGTAACCACAAACCAACCTTCAGATGCAGAATCTAGCCAATCTGCATCCAGAGAGGGCTCTCTCTTTATAATTTATCTTTGTTCTTAGAAGGTTTTAGGCTAGTTATAGATCCAAGAGTTTGTTTGAAAATGGTGGAATCCACAAACTAGGGGCAAGGTTGAAGATTTTCAGTCCATTGGGCTATGGAGTCAAAGGATGGCTTTACTGGATTTCTATTCTACACACAAGATGGCTTTGCAGGGCAAGATAGCCAGACAGAGAACAATCCTTAAAGTTTAAAGTGGATGGGATGATTTTGAAGGGATGAAAGGCAGCTAAGAATCTTTCACCATGTTCAAAAGAAAGAAATGAAATGACTACAAACAAAGAGCAATGAAGAATTCTTTATTATAGTAATCAAGAATGTTTAAATTAGCAAAGCAAGAGCATTTAAGAATTCATGCTTATAACCAATTTAGAGGAAAACATTAAGAATAATCACATATGAAATCAGAGTACAATTAAGTAAATTCTGATTCAATCCTTTATGTAAATTATTCAGAAATGGACACAATGATATTATAAACAGATATAAAACTTAAGACATAGGATAGAAAGACTTATTGAACTGCAGTCCGACACATGAATCCTGCAAAAAGTCCTGAGCTTCAAATTGTCATCCAGTAAGCCACAAATAAATTTCTCCAAAATGCTTTTATTCCAAAAACTTCAATGTCACAGCAAAGTAATAGAATCCACCCTCAATACTCTCTTTGAGGGTTTATTTATACAAAAAATGATTGAAAATATCTTACACTAACCTAGCCCTCAATTTAGGGTGACTAATAAATAAGTTACAATAAAAAAGGAGACAGATGGTCTCGTAGATAGAATAAAATGTAATTGCTGGTATGCTGTTTCCTCATTTTGCGGATGTGCTGGAGGTAAGTGCTGAAATAGGGCTCGATGCTGTCCCTTGGAGTAATTTCTTTGCTTGTTTGATACTCTTTGTTTTTACGGATACTCTTTAACCTGTCTTCATTTTTTATCCTTTACATGATAGTAAAAAGATAAAATTCTCAACCTGAAGATAAATTTCATAAAATTTCCAATAAGTCATCCCACCATTGATCTTCTGCTATTATGGTTCTTTTAAGTTTTCTCAATGTTTCATCGGCCTCTGTGAGTTTGTAAAAAGTGGGCTGATTAGGGAACAAATACTTTATTTCATGTTCAAGATGAAATAAATTCTTCAACCTGTCATAGAGATTTCTCCCTGTTGGCAACGTTGCTTCTGGAAAACTGATAGAATGAGCAGTTGTATTATGAGCATGGATATCTATTTTCTTAACATAG
Source organism: Pinus albicaulis (assembly GCA_034641835.2). Classification (NCBI taxonomy): domain Eukaryota; kingdom Viridiplantae; phylum Streptophyta; class Pinopsida; order Pinales; family Pinaceae; genus Pinus; species Pinus albicaulis. The sequence continues at coordinate 81,503 of JAXQQM020090599.1, read as the reverse complement.
GTTTCCAGGTCCATTATCTGGTCCTCTGAGAGCATAGGACTGGGTAACCCACTGTCCAATAGAACCTGAAATTTTCCTTTGAAAGCATTAATTTATGCCAGAATATCTGAGCACTTCCTTTCCAAATTCTGCATAAAAGTTCTTTTGGTAAAAACTTTTTTTATCTCCAAAATAGTGTCGGTCCTGTCCTCAATTCCTAATACTGCAAGCTGTTGCTTAGTCTGGGTGTTCAAAAACTGTATAAGTTGATTGGCTTGCTCAGGTCTGCCCCTTAATTCATCTCTTGTTTTGTTTATTTCTTCCTGAGTTACTTTGATCAAGTCATTTTGTTCAAAAATTGCTTGAACAGAGGGCCAAATACTTTTTATTAACTCAATTATATTATCCCAAAGAATTTCATTTATTTCCCTCAAAGGCTTCTCTAATGAAAGATCTTTTTCTAAAGCCTTAACCAATCTTTCCAACCTTTTAATTTCCCTGGTATTATCAGCAACGGTCTTTTTAGACGTATCATATTTCTGCTCCAAATTTTCTAACTGCAATTTTGTGGTTTGAAGTTCTGTGACTCTGAGTTTTAAGCTTTCCATTTGTTTTATCAATTCATCAGAACTTAAAACAGAAGTGTTTACCTGTGCTGGCTCTGTTTGTTGATCTGTCGTTGTAGTACCTGTAGTTGTAGTAGCTTCTGTGATGGATGCCTGCATGCTAGCTTCCTTTTCTTGTAAAGCTTGTTCCAATTTTCTCTCTGTTTCACTTAGTTTCTCAGTCATTTTTAAGAGAAACTCCATCACTTCTTCCTGTGAATTTTCCTTCAAGACTTCTTGGGTCTGGGGATGCCTTGAGGCTGGCAATTTCAACTGCTTTCTCAGTGCAGCTATGTCATCATCTTTCTTTTTAATTAGTGCCTCAATGCTTTTGATATCTTTTGGGTTGTGACCCAAAATGATGATTATGTCTTCCAGAGACTTTATTATATTATCTTTGGCCTGAGAAGAGGCCTTCTCAATTTGCAATTGGGTGCTTGTGTTATTTAAAGAATCTTGCATCCTTAGGGTTGCCATGGCCTTATCAGTAAGAGTGGAATACACCACTTCCCCAGTTTGTTTATGCAGCTCTATCTGGTCCAAGAGATGAATGTCTTTAGCCAGGACCTCAAAATTGGTCCTAACATAATCATCTGCTGTCATGGGTTTTGGCACCTTGGACTTGAAGTGGCTCATCACCATTTTTCCTTGTGAAATGTCAAATGCTGACATTAACCTTTCCTGATTATGTGGAGCCATTTTTAGATATTGATCATATACTTTCATTCTCAATGGATCATTCTTTGCCTTTATATTAATGAAAGTTCTTTTTATATCACCTGTATCTGTTTTTGGTGGTTTAAAAGAAGATACTTCAGTACTTAACTGTTTTTGCAATTCTTTTCCTTTGTGGCCTGTATGTGTTTCATTTGCTGTGCCAGTCAGTTGACTATCTTCTCTTCCATCATCAAACATCTCATCTATAACTTCCACTTCTGGGAGTGGATCGGGTTTCTCTTTTTTGGCTTGATGTAGCTCTAAGGACTCTTTGGGAGGAGTAGGATCTAGAGCCTTTCTTTTCTTACCTATTTCCATCTTAGATGGAGTTTGTAACTCTGAAACTTCAGGATGATTTACTTGAGTAGGAGAAACCTGTGTCTGATCTGGTGCCTTGGAGGTTTGAGGTTTCTCTGCCATGACAAAAGTTTCAATGACCTGTATTTCAGGTTCCTTTCCTTTGCCTTTTGACTCTACTGCAATAGATGGACTGCTTTCCTGTAATCCCTGTTGTAGATTTCCTACTGAAGAAGTGCCAATGTGAGGTACGTGAACTTGTGCAAAAGATTCTAAGTCAAAGTTTTTCTCAAGGTCTTTCATAATTTTGTTCATTTTGTCTTCTTCACTTTCTTCCTCAACTAGTGTTTCTTCCACCCACTCATCTCTGTTAGCATATTGTTCTATTTCAGGAATCATGTGGTGAATGTATGGGGATGATTTGTTCTTAATTCTTTTATCACAGATAAAACCAAATGGATCATAAGGAACCCAACGGAAACTCCTTTGGAACTTGCAACGGTTTTGCAGTATATCTTCTGCTTCTCGCTCGGCCTCCCTAGAGTTGCAGATGAAAGGTCCTAATTGACTTTTAATCCTGAGTTGGGCTTTCTTTTTTACACTACAAAAATGAATCATATCAGAATTATTCATTTGCCTGAAATATTCCAAGGCAAAAAGTCTCATAGGCACATATTTTGGCAACTTGAATGGATGCAATTCACATCCATATATTCTGATGACTGAATGATTTTGGTATAAATACCAGTCCCCAACTTTATATGTCCTGGAAAGCTGCAAAGTCTTCTTAATCTCATTACTGAGCCTTGGAGGGGGAATTCTAGTCAACAAAGTAGTTGCAGGGTATACAAAAAGATCGATGAACTCAGCATAGGAATAAGGAGAATCATAGGAAGAGTGAGTTATGGCAGACCAGAATATAACTAATCTAGGGTTTCCCTTTGCATCAAGCTTTTTAACAGGAAAATGAAACTTCTCTGATTGATAATAGATGATGAGATGGTAAATGACTGAGGAATATTTAAACACTTTCTCATTATCTAGTTTCATGAACTGGTCATGGATTTTATTGGCAATGAAAGAAGCAAAGTCATATTTTACTGCAGGAGGTTGCCCAAGAGTAAAGATAGACAGCAAGACCAAGGTTATTTCATCAACATATTCACTTGTATTGAAACCCATGACAAAGGATATCATATTCAGGAGGAGTCTGCCTAAATTATTAAAGTAAGAAAAACCATATGGAGGTGGCCCCTTAGGTTGATGTTCAGGCAACATAAAAGTCTGGAAAATGCATTTCAATTTTTCTGGAGACAGTTGGGTGGATTTTTCAAGTAGTTCTTCCATAGACAAAGGAGTAAGATCTTGATCAGGTTCAAAATGGAGCATTTGATTGATAGCTTGAGGAGTGATAGGGAAAAGGATACTCTGATCAGGAGACAGCACTGCCCTTTGAGTTGAATCATAGTTAGAGTGACAGTAGTGGATAATTTCTGGGAAAACATAGACTGAGGGGATAAGATATCTCGGGAAATTGGATTCCCACAATCCAATGACATCCAGACCCTTCGAATAATCGTCTCTGCAGCGACAATAACTTCGAAGAGGACTTTCATCAAAACCTAAGTCTTTAATTTGGAAGTCTTTATCCACTAACGGTAAGTATTCTAACTCTCTATGAGGGGCATTCAATGGGGTTACATTCAGGGCTGCCGGAGCTTCCATTTTGGTTCTTGTGTATTCAAAATGGAAGTTTCTGGGTTTTCTTCACAGACTGAGCGCGATTTCAGTTTTAATGAGGGAAATTGGCACAATTGCAGGTTCGAGGGGAAAAATTCACAGTTTAAAAATCAGGGAATGATCTTAGCAATAAGATTTTAACACTGATCCAGCGGAAAAACAAGGAACACAGAGTTTCTTTTGAAGTTCGGAGCGCAATAGAATAAATACCTGTTTTCGGAGGCAAACTGCGATTTAACATGTATCAATTGGTGGCAAGAAGACGTTTGAACACTGGTCCGGCAGAATTCTCGAACAGAATTGGATAGAACAATAGATTTCAGTGAAAATTTGAATTTCGTAGCGGAAGGCGCAGTCGCTTTCAAATAATGAAAATGACATAAAAAACACGAAATTTGTTTTATTTCCAAAGTCAAAAAGGGGTTTTTAGTTTATCGAGGAATGACGTCATTCGTGGTACGGGATGACATGTGGCAGGGGTCGGGCGGTAAGCGGTAATTCCCGCACCGCTTATGGGCAATGGCGGTTTTAAATGCGATGGCAGCGATTCCATTGGGGAAGTGACACGTGGACGGAGGATGGTTTCAAAACCACCGTGCCCCCGCGCGTTAAAGTTCTGTCGAGGGACAGCTAGCGGAATGAATGTTAGCCGTAATTAACTTATCATAAGGGCGGGAATATTACATAATGATATATTTAACCAAAGGGCACATAATGTGGGTTTTTAGTGATTAATTGGGAAATAAATACTTTGGTTAAACTTTATAATAAGATGGTTTTTTTGGATATTTATGTAAAAGGAGTTATATACTTAGGATAAGGCATTTTCATTAGGGATTTAGTAAATAGAGTTAAATGTTAATATGACAAAGGGACAAGGACAACTCAAAAGACTTTGCACATCTAAGAAAGTGAAGATTTCTTAAAGTAAATCACATTATCTTAATATCAACACTTCAACATAGAGTAGTAAGTGATTTTGAGGGATTATTGTGGAATTTTGCATGATTTTCCTAAGTAAAATAGGATTTTACTTAGGAAAAGATTGAAAGTGAATGATAATAGATAACTTCAAGTACTTAGGTCTTTTTGATCATCAGGCCGAGGGTCCGGTCCCTCCAAAAGTCAAGGAAATGCCTTGAGCCCCTTTGATCTCCAAATACCTTAGCACTTTCGGGAAATTAGTAAAAACTTAGGGAAAAAGTGATGTGGGAAGTTAATGATTTTGATTTTGCTTTCTGTGGATTCTTCAGTGCATTTTCTGCTTGAGTACTTGTGATGAAGGTAAAAGATTAAACATATTTAGCACCATCATTCATCATATGAAACTTTGCAACACCATCTACCTACCCTATCTACTTGACACTACCATTGTCTCTTCTTTATTAGGGCGCATTTAGACTTGTAAACCCTTATCAATCCTCTTTTCTTTTTACATGGCAAATCTATCTAATTCTACCCTTATTACATCCAAGGGCTCAGATTAAATTGTTGAGCACCTTTGATTAACTCTACCTATCTACTTATCTGCCAAGATTAAACTGTTTGGTCAGATGTTTATTCACTATTCTACAACATGAAATTGAAACATGAATGAGTCAAGTTTATACAGTTTGACTCTTCATGAATTGTGGCAAAAGTTTAACAAGCTGCACACGGTGCTTTATTACAAAAAATGAAATAGTAGTGGTATTTGGATTTGCACACTTTCTTTGGTCTATTTTTTGCTTGGGGTTCATTTCTTTCATTTTTTTGACCATTTTATTTCTTGCCCTTTGATTTTTCTTTAGGGTATACCCTCTTTTACATTTTTTAAATTTTTTGATTTTTGGCTTTTAGAATACTGGGTACCTTTGCTCAAAGAAAAAGGTTTGAACATATTCCATAGTTTAATCAAGACAATCATGAAAAATGACACCCTATTCAGTATAGGAGTCTAACACTGGCTCCACTTGGGGATGGCTTTTCCTTGTGAAAAGTCAAGAACAAAAGGTCAGATGCCTCAAAAATGCCTTTAAACTGAACCATGTAATATTTTTCTTCTGGTAACTTTATTGTATATATGATAGTAAAATTTTTGAAGCTTAGGGACTTCACTTCGGGCTTCAACTCCAAGAAGTCACCATCCAATCAAAACTGATGCATTAGAAAAATGATATAATATATACAAGTTAAAAAAAAAATCAGAACATCTTAGTAAATGGGATCAAAATAGTGCTTCAGCATTCGACCATTGACTGGTCCTTCCTCAGCTTCTGAATTGTCTAAATTCTTCAAAAAGTATGTGTTGTTCCCTTGTAAGGCATGAATGATGTAAGGCCCTTTTCATAAGAAATCAAATTTCTCATGTTTCCCTTTATCCTCCCTCCTGGAATCCCATCTTAGGACTTTGTCTCCTAATTGAAAATCTTCTGCTTTAGTTCTTCGATCAAACATTTTCTTTAACTTTTCCTGCAAGACTTGAGATCGTTGATATACTTCTTCTCTGGTTTGCTGCAAGTGGATTGTTTGGTTAATTCTTCTCTGAATATCATTTGGTTCCACTTGAACTTCTGAGATAAATTCATAAGGAATTCCTAAAGATGATGGGAATCTTGCTTCAATGCCTCCATGCTCATATGGACTAGTCCCAATTGATTTCTTAGTTGTAAGTCAATACGCCCACAATGCATTGGTCGGTTTCTTGTGCCATTCTTTTTATTTCTTCCAATAACTTTTGATGATATTAATAAGGCTTTTATTGGAGGATTCTGCCAGTCCATTACCGTGGGGGTAATAGGCTGTTGAATGGCCTAAAGTAATATGATATTTATTGCAGAAACTAATCATTTTCTTTGAATTAAATGCTAATGACATTATACATTATAATCTTTTACGGACAGCCAAATCTTGAAAGTATATTGGTTTTCTCGCTCCCTATATTACGAATCATTTTCTTGTCTACATGGGATGACAGTCATTTGGTAAGAGTAATGCCGACGAGTTAAAATCCATCTGTGTTGCCCTGAAGAAGAGGGATGAATTTCTCCAATAAAATCTAATCCCCATTGTTGAAAAGGTCTTTCTGTGGAAATTGGTCTTAATGGTAAAGGTAACAACTTTCTTTTACCCTCAAAGATGCGACATTTATGACAAGATGTTACAAATTTCTTAACATTAGAAAAATAAGGTTGGCAATAAGCTTCGGCCTTAAGTTTAATACCTTGAGTTGATTTCCGGTATAGATGTCCACCACATCCACGAAATTCATTAAGGAATTTTATCGGTTTCATCTTTCAATAGACTTAATTAATGAATCCCTTCATGATTTTTCCAAAATAGAGTGCTATCTAAAATACAATATTTTAAAGATGTCATTTTCAAGAACCTTTGTTTTGTTCTGGACAACCCTGGAAGAGCTTGCAGGTTTAACAAAACATAAATGATATCAGTGTACCAAGGTGAGTCTAAAAAGGTCTGACTGATCTGTGGAGTCGCCATCACCTATTCTTCATCCAGTTCGTTAATGTCCAGGGCTTGGCAATTAGTTTCAGTCATGAGTTAAGCCAAACCTTGTCCTTTTATGAGTTTTTTTGGTCTTGTTTCAATGTCATATTCTAATATGGTAGCTATCCACTTACCTCTTTTGCCTTCAATACCATCTTGAGTTAAGATGTCTTTAATGACAGCATTGGGTACATAAGCTACCACATGAGAATACAATATATAAACTCTAAAATCTTTAATTTCTTTCACAAGTGCAAAAGCATGTTTCTCCATGATATTGTATTTCAAAGATGCATCTCTAAGTGCTTTACTAAAAAAGGCTATTGGTTTTTCACATCCTTGATCATCCTTTTGTAGTAAAACAGCTGCAACTGTATGTTCAAAAGCAAATGAAAAAATAATGAAATCTCTATCAAATTTTGGACTGGTAAGAAATGGTGTTCTGGTTAAAGCCATTTTGATTTCTTCAAATGATTTCTTAGCTTCTACATTCCAGTCAATGCTTGAATCTTTTCTCAACATGTTAGTAAGCAGTCTAAGTAATTCAGCCAAACTAGAAATGAATCTTCTCAAGAAATTGATCTTTCCTATGAAAGCTTGAAGTTCTTTAATGTTTCTGGGATCAGGTATCTGCAAAATTTCTTGTATTCTTTCAGGATCAATTCTAATGCCATCTTTAGAAATAATGTGACCTAGGAGTTTTCATTCTTCAAGACCAAATAATGATTTTTTCGGATTTAAAGAAATACCATACTTCCTGCATTTTATAAACACTTGTCTTAGATGATCTAAATGTTGTTGATCTGTTTTGGAAAAAACAGTTAAATCATCTAGATAAATAACCAGAAAATCTCGTATTTCTTTAGCAAAATCAATGTCCATTGCTCTCTGAAATGTAGCTCCTGCATTCTTGAGTCCAAATGGCATCTTGACATATTTAAAAGTACCCCATGGTGTTGCAAATGCTGTTTTATCTTGATCATCAGGATGAACCAGAATCTGGTTATACCCCAAAAATCCATCCAGTAGAGATATCCTAGAAGATCCCACTACCCTTTGTAGAATATGGTCCATTTTAGGCAAAGGATAGTTATCTTTTAAAGAAACTTTATTCAAGTTTCTTAAATCGACACACAGTCTAATTGCTCCTGTCTTTTTCCTTGTTGGTACTAGATTAGAAACCCATTACGAGAACCTAATAGGAGCTATAATCCCTGCTTCAAACATCCTTTTTAATTTCCTTTTCGATTGAAGGTAATAGGATTTATTCTTCTAAGTTTTGTTTGAAGGTTCAGTCTGGCTTCAAGAGTATAGTGTGTTGAATTATGGATGTATCATAAGATTTCAGATCTTCATAACTCCAGGCAAAAACATCCTGGAATTCTCTCAATAGTTCAACATATTTGACCTTTTGATATTTTGGAAGAGATTTGGACAACTTAACCATTTTAGGATTTTCTGGGGTTCCTAAGTTGTATTCTTCCATATCAGCTTTAACAGGTTCCATTTTAGGTCTAAATGGAATATCATTTGAGTCAAAGAGATCTTCCAAAGGAGTTAATCCTTTGGGCAACTGATTATCTCTTAAATTGATGACTTCTGTCTCATCTTCTATGATCTCATCAGATTCCATATGTTTTAAATTCTGCATGTCTTTTTTTGTGAATGTGGTTGGGTGCAGCATATGAATTTCATTTTCTCTTGAAATTTATATTTTTTGTTCTTTTCCTTGATCAGATTCATCAATAGTTGTGTCTTCATCTATATTAAAATTTGAAAACTCATTTTGAAGTGTCAAAAAACTATTGATCTGATTGTTATTAACAAATACTTTCCAATTCAAAAGATTGTCTGGTATAGCAGGCCTATGTCTAATTTCAGCTGAAAACTGATGATTAGGATTAAAAGGTAACTTGCATGTGCTAGCAAACATTGCGAGGCTGTGAGCATGCAAATTTTGTTTCCTGGGAATCTTGGCAAGTTGAGCTTGTAGAAAGGTGTTGAGAATTTCTACAACTGTTTCTCTGTATTGTTTCAATCTCATATCTTTTGTTGAACATTCTCCTTTAATTTGTTGAATAATTAGTTCAGAATCTCCTATGATTGATACCCTAATAGCTCCTAACTTCTTAGCATGTTTAAGCCCTAATAAAAGAGCTTCATACTCTGCCATGTTGTTAGTGCATTTAAAATTCAACCTATAAGCATGACCCTCTGCATGATTATTCTCAACATTATGTAACCAAATCCCAGCCCCTGCCCCTAATTTGTTTACTGAGCCATCAAACTCTAAATGCCATAGAATTTCATGTTCATAATCCTCATCAATTGTTTTAACATGTTTCTTAACGGGAGCTAGTTGTTTAGATTTTTTACGGTATTTCTTGATCATGCGAATTGTTCCTTGTTTGAAATCTCTTCAATTTTAACGATGGTTTTGTTTGTAGTTTCCAACTCTGGAGCTTCTATTTCAGTAGGAAGGTCCAATTCAGCATTGTATAGAATAAAAGAGTCCATGTCAGAATGTATAGAATAGACAGGGAAGTTTTCAGGCTTCTCATGGCTACTCACCAAGTACTTCATCAATGTTTCTCTATATAATCTTTTAGGTTGGCCAAATACTGAAATAGTGGCATATGACATGTCTAGTTGAATAGATCCTCCAATTTTAGCACCCCAAGAGCTAGATAACAACATACCATATTTAGGAGGGATATCAGCCACTACTATATCCATCAAAACAGACTTCGCAGGGTATTGTACCAAAGTAACACACAAGTCTTTAATCAAACCTAGACATTTTACCTGACTAGAATCAAAAGAAAACAAATCTTTGTATGGTCTGGTAATGTCTAAATTTAATCTTTCCATCACTGCTTTTGGCATCAAATTGTGAGATGCTCTAATCAAGCATAGCATTGTGGAGTATCTTGTCATGAACATTCAGGCTTACATAAAATGGAGGGGTTCGTCCACTTTCTGGTTTGCCATTTACCTCAGGGCCAAAAATGAGTTTGGGTTGATCATCAAGAATATTTACTGAATCATCCATTCCAGTAATGTTAATGTTTAGAGATTTTCTGATTTGACTTCTATAGACATCATGTTTAGCCAATTCTGATAAAGGAACAACTATCTTTAGTTTTCCTATTTCAGCCTCTAGATTGAAAGGTTTTTCTGTTTGAGTTTTAGTGTTTTGCACAGTTGGGTTTTCTTTGTTTTTTGGGTCTTCAACGTTTTTCTCTTTTTCGTGAGTGAAATTTTGATTTGAAGGTGTTTCTGAGTTAACTTATACTGTTTCTTCTACATTTCCTACAGGAGGAAAAGTATTAGATTGTTGTTTATTGTTTGGTTGGTTGTTAGAGACATCTTCAATTATTGGATTTGAAGGGTTGGGAGTTATCCTAGACAGAATTTGTACTTGGGGAATGTTTTGTACAGGGGGAATGTTAACTTTACCTTTGACATTTTGTTTTGCATTTTTCTGTTTGCTATTCTCTGGCACATCAATCCGTCTGCTTCTCAAATTATACTGTTTATGAACCTCATAAATTGCTGTGTCATATCCTTCTTTGAAATCAAAAGTCTCTCCTGAATGAGTTTGAAATGTTTCAAGGATGTGATTCTCCTGATCATCCTGGGATAGGAAGACTTCTGGTTCATTTTGTTTTTCATTCACATTATTTATTTCGACATCCTCAGTAGGTTCTTCAGAAGTTGAACCTTCAACAAAGTTTTCTTGGAAAGGTGGCCTGATATTTTGGTCAAGGACATTCTTCCCAATGTTTTGGTTCTGATTTCTCCTAAAGTTTGGGTTACTCACAACATTTTGATTATCACTAGTAGACTTTCTTTCAATTGTCTCCACTCTGTCTCCTAATCTTTCCATACCTTTAATGATTGCATCCAGGTTCTTTTCAAAAGCTGAAGGTTCTTCATTCAGAGGCATTCTTCTTTCTGCCCTAGCTCTGGCTCATTTTTCTATCAGATTTGCTTCCACACTAACCACTATGCTTTGCATTTCCTCTAATGTTTGGGGAGCTCTTTCCCTGAGTGAATAAGCTATGTCAGAGTCAAAACCATCTGGAAATTTAACCAATACAGAGTCAGGTGGGGGTCTGAGGTTCTGGGGAACAGAATTATATGCTTCATTGAATCTAATGATGTAATCTTGTACCGTTTCGTTAGGTCTTCTTTTTAATTTTTCGAATTCTGACAGGATCTGAAGAGGATCTTTCTTCTTCTCCCATCTATTCAAAAATGCCCTATACAAAGCTGGTAAATCTGCAATACTGTTTGGGGCAAGGGCCCTAAACCATGTTCTGACTTCCCCAGTAAGACTCTGAACAAAAATTCTCATTCGGACATCATCGGTGTCAATTTCATAGAACTCAAAGTAATCAGTCATCCTTTTGGTATGTTGTTGAGCTGTATAAGTACCTGATCCATCAAAAGGTGTGATCTTACTCTGATAATCTTGAGGCAAGGCAACAGGGTTGTTAGGCAACCTTAAAGGGGCATATCGATTGGCCATTGGAAGGTGTAATGGAACGACAGGTGAGGGTGGACTAGGTGGAGGAGAAGAAGGGATGACTGGTATTTGAAGAGCTTGAGAAAAAGTAACTGAACTTGGGGAAGCTTCGGTAATTACAGAGATGTTTGAACTTTCTTCAAAGGTTTGTTCAGATTGAATGGAGTCTTGTAACTGTCTGTCAAGGTGATATGAAACAAATCTGAATTGCAAATCTTCAAAAAACAATGGATCTGGAACTAATCTGGATAATTCGGTTTCAGAAAAATTCACAAATAAGGATGTTTCAAATCGTTCATCAAAAGGAATTTCATCAACATATATAATTTTCACGGGACAGGATGCAGATCTAGAAAGTGGTCTAGAACTTCCCGAACTCTCTTGACTTCCTCTTTCAGAACTTTCTTGACTTCCTTGTCTTCTAAGAATCCTAGGAATCAGATTTGGATTTTCAAATATTGGTGGTGGATTAGGGTCAGGATTTGACCTAGTATGACGAATCCTTTCTGAAGCCAGTTTTCCTAGACTAAGTGTTTTTGGATTTTTGATTTTAATTGAAAAATAAATACAACTTCTATAAATACTTCAAGAAATAATGATTTTTGATTAAAATTTTCTCAAAGATTTATTGAACTAGAGAGTCTGATTAAACATTTTGAAACTAAGGTTCAGTATATAAGCTAAATCAGAGATAGACTGAAGCAGCATTTATTTACTTTTGCAATTGCAGAGCAAAAGCAATTTCAAAGGCTACCTGGCTGATCTTCAGACTCTGTCTATAGCTTATAAGTGAACAATATTAACAAATAAAAATGATGCAGATTCCCCAGTATGGTCGCCACTATGTTATCACTCAGGTTTTCCTTGAAGTTGTGGAAAAGGAAAGTATACCCGAGGTAACCACAAACCAACCTTCGGATGCAGAATCTAGCCAATCTGCATCCAGAGAGGGCTCTCTCTTTATGATTTATCTTTGTTCTTAGAAGGTTTTAGGCTAGGTATAGATCCAAGAGTTTGTTTGAAAATGGTGGAATCCGCAAACTAGGGGCAAGGTTGAAGATTTTCAGTCCATTGGGCTATGGAGTCAAAGGATGGCTTTACTGGATTTCTATTCTACACACAAGATGGTTTTACAGGGCAAGATAGCCAGATGGAGAACAATCCTTAAAATTTAAAGTGGATGGGATGATTTTGAAGGGATGAAAGGCAGCTAAGAATCTTTCACCATGTTCAAAGAAAGAAATGAGATGACTACAAACAAAGAGCAATGAAGAATTCTTTATTATAGTTACAAACAAAGAGCAATGAATAATTCTTTATTATAGTAAACAACAATGTTTAAATTAGCAAAGCAAGAGCATTTGAGAATTCATGCTTATAACCAATTTAGAGGAAAACATCAAGAACAATCACATCTGAAATCAGAGTACAATTAAGTAAATTCTGATTCAATCCTTTATGTAAATTATTCAGAAATGGACATAATGATATTATAAACTGATATAAAACTTAAGACAGAGGGTAGAAAGACTTATTGAACTGCAGTCCAACACATGAATCCTGCAAAAAGTCCTGAAGCTTCAAATTGTCATCCAGTAAGCCACAAATAAACTTCTCCAAAACGCTTTTATTCCGAAAATCTCAATGTTACAGCAAAGTAATAGAATCCACCCTCAATACTCTCTTTGAGGGTTTATTTATACAAAAAATGATTGAAAATATCTTACACTAACCTAGCCCTCAATTTAGGGTGACTAATAGATAAGTTACAATAAAAAAGGAGACAGATGGTCTCGTAGATAGAATAAAATGCAGTTGCTGGTGTGCTGTTTCCTCATTTTGCTGATGTGCTGGAGGTAAATGCTGAAATAGGGCTCGATGTTGTCCCTTTGAGTAATTCTTTAGCTTGTTTGACACTCTTTGTTTCTACGGATACTCTTTAACCTGTGTAACTGATACTCTTTCATCTGTGCTCATTTTTATCTTTCACATAATAGTAAAAAGATAAAATTCTCATCCTGAAGATAATTTTCATAGAATTTCCAATAGGTCGTTCCACCATTGATCTTCTGGTATCATAGTCCTTTTAAGTTTTCTCAATGTCTCATCGGCCTCTGTGAGTTTGTAAAAAGTGGGCTCATTAGGAAACAAATACTTTATTTCATGTTCAAGATGAAATAAATTCTTCAACCTGTCATAGAGATTTCTCCCTGTTGGCAACGTTGTTTCTGGCAAACTGATAGAACTAGCAGTTGTATTTTGAGCATGGATATCTATTTTCTTAACATAGGTTTCCAGGTCCATTATTTGGTCCTCTGAGAGCATAGGACTGGGTAACCCACTATCCAACAAAACTTGAAATTTTTCTCTGAAAGCATTAATATCAGCCAAAATATCTGAACACTTCCTTTCTAAATTCTGCATAAAAGTTCTTTTGATGAAAACTCTTTTTATCATCAAAATAGTGTCGGTCCTGTCTTCAATTCCTAGTACTGCAAGCTGTTGTTTTGTTCGGGTGTTCAAAAATTGAATAAGTTGATTGGCCTGCTCAGGTCTACCTCTTAGTTCATCTCTTGTTCTGTTTATTTCTTCCTGAGCTATTTTAATCAAGTCATTTTGTTCAAAAATTGCTTGAATAGAGAGCCAAATACTTTTTATTAACTCAATTATATTACCCCAAAGAATTTCATTTATTTCCTTCAAAGGCTTTTCTAATGAAAGATCTTTTTCTAAAGCCTTAACTAATCTGTCCAATCTTTTAATTTCCCTGGCATTGTCAGCAATTGTCTTCTTAGATGTATCATATTTCTGCTCCAAATTTTCTAACTGTAATTTTGTGGTTTGAAGTTCTGTGACTCTTAATTGTAAACTTTCCATTTGTTTTGTCAATTCATCAGAACTTAAACCAGAAGTGTTTACCTGCGCTGGCTCTGTTTATTGATTTGTTGTTGTGGTACCTGTAGTTGTAGTAGCTTCTGTGATGGATGCCTGCTTGATAGCTTCCTTTTCCTGTAAAGCTTGTTCCAATTCTTTCTCTGTTTCAGTCAGTTGCTTAGTCATCTTTAAGAGCAACTCCATTATCTCTTCCTGTGAATTTCCCTTCAAAACTTCTTGGGTCTGGGGGTGCCTTGAGGCTGGCAATTTCAGCTGCTTTCTCAGTGCAGCTATGTCATCATCTTTCTTCTTTATTAATGCCTCAATGCTTTTAATATCTTTGGGGTTGTGACCCAAGCTGATGATTATGTCTTCTAAAGACTTTATTCTGTTATCTTTGGCCTGAGAAGAGGCCTTTTCAATTTGCAATTGGGCGCTTGTGTTATTTAAAGAATCTTGCAGCGTTAGGGCTGCCATGGCCTTATTAGTAAGAGTGGAATACACCATTTCCCCAGTTTGTTTATGCAGCTCTATCTGGTCCAAAGGATGAATGTCCTTTGCCAGGACCTCAAAATTTGTTCTAATGTAATCAGCTGCTGTCATGGGTTTTGGCACCTTTGACTTGAAGTGGCTCATTATCATTTTGCCTTGTGAAATGTCAAATGCTGACATTAACCTTTCCTGATTATGTGGAGCCATTTTCAGATATTGATCATATACTTTCATTCTCAATTGATCATTCTTTGCCTTTATATTAATGAAAGTCCTTTTTATATCTCCTGTATCTGTTTTAGGTGGCCTAAAAGAGGATACTTCAGTACTCAACTACTTTTGTAAAGCTTTTCCTTTCTGGCTTGTGTTTGTTTCACTAACTATGCCAGTTAGTTGACTGTCTTCTCTTCCATCATCAAACATCTCATCTATGATTTCCACATCTGGAAGTGGATCTGGTTTATGTTTTTTGGCTTGATGTATTCCTGAGGACTCTTTAGGAGGAGTAGTATCTGGAACCTGCCTTTTCTTTCCTATTTCCATGTTGGATGGAGTTTGTAATTCTGAAACTTCAGGATGTTTTACCTGAGTGGGAGAAACTTTTGTTTGATCAGGTGCTCTGAAGGTTTGAGGTTTCTCTGCCATGACTAAATTTTCAATGACCTGTATTTCAGGTTCCTTTCCTTTGCCTTTTGACTCTGCTGCAACTGGTGAACTGCCTTCCTGTAATCTCTGCTGTAGATTTGCTGCTGAAGAAGTGCCAATGTGAGGTACCTGCACTTGATCACAAGATTCTAGGTCATAATTATTCTCAAGATCTTTCATCATTCTGTTCATTTTTTCTTCTTCACTTTCTTCTTCAACTAGTGTTTCTGCCACCCATTCATCTTGATTGGCATATTGTTCTATTTCAGGAATCTTGTGGTGTATGTAAGGGGATGATTTTTTCTTTATTCTCTTTTCACAGATAAAACCAAATGGATCATAAGGAACCCAACGGAAAGTTCTTTGGAACTTGCAATGGCTTTGTAGTATATTTTCTGCTTCTCGCTCGGCCTCCCTAGAGTTGCAGATGAAAGGACCTAATTGACTTTTGATCCTTAGTTGGGCTTTCTTCTTCACACTACGAAAATGGATCACATCTGAATTATTCATTTGCCTGAAATATTCCAAGGCAAAAATTCTCATGGGCACATATCTTGGCAACTTGAATGGATGTAATTCACATCCATAGATTCTGATGACTGAATGGCTTTGATATAAATACCAATCTCCAACTTTATAAGTCCTTGAAAGTTGCAAGGTCTTCTTGATTTCATTACTGAGCCTTGGAGGAGGGATTCCTGTCAACAAGGTAGTTGCAGGATATACAAAAAGATCGATGAACTCAGTATAGGAATATGGAGAATCATAGGAAGAATGAATTATGGGAGACCAAAATATAACTGACCTAGGGTTTCCCTTGGCATCAAGCTTTTTGACAGGGAAAGGGAACTTTTCTGATTGATAAAAGATAATGAGATGATAAATAACTGAGGAATATTTTAAAACTTTCTCATCATCTAGTCTCATGAACTGATCATGGATCTTATTGGCTATGAAGGAGGCAAAGTCATATTTAACTTCAGGAGGTTTCCCAGGAGTAAAGATAGACAGCAAAACCAGGGTTATTTCATCAACATATTCACTTGTATTGAAACCCAAGATGAAAGATATCATATTTAGGATGAGCCTTCCCAATTTATTGAAATAATAAAAACCATAGGGAGGAGGTCCCTTAGGTTGATGTTCAGGCAACATGAAATTCTGGCAAATGGACTCCAATTTTTCTGGGGTCAATTTATTAGACTTTTCAATCAATTCTTCCACAGACAAAGGTGCTAGTTCTTGGTCTGGTTCAAAATGTAGCATTGCATTGATATCCTGGGGAGTAATGGGGAAAATAACACTCTGGTCAGGGGATATTACAACTCTCTGAGTGGGATCATAGTTAGAATGGAAATAGTGGATAATTTCTGGGAAAGTAATGACTGAGGGGATGAGATATCTTGGGAGATTGGATTCCCACAACCCAATGACATCTTGCCCCTTCGAGTAATCGTCTCTGCAGCGACAATAACTCAGAAGGGGGCTTTCATCAAAATGCAAGTCTTTAATCTGAAAATCTTTATCTACTAAAGGCAAATATTCTAACTCTCTGTGGGGGGCATTCAATGGAGTTACATTCAAGGCTGCCGGGACTTCCATTTTGGTTCTTGTGGGTTCAAAATGGAAGTTTCTGGGTTTTCTTCACAGACCGAGCGTGATTTCAGTTTTAATGAGGGAAATTGGCACAATTGTAGGTTCGGGGGAACAATTCACAGTTTTAAACCTCAGAGAATGATCTCAGTGATAAGATTTAATCACTAATCCAGTGGAAAACAAGGAAAACAGACTTTCTTTTGAAGTTCGAAGCGCTATAGGATAAATACCTGTTCTTGGAGGCAAACTGGGTTTTAACAGGTATCAGGCGGTAGCACGAGGATGCTTGAACACTAGTTTGGCAGAATTCTGGAGCGAAATTGGATAGAACAGTGAATTCCAGTGAAAATTTGAATTTTGCAGCAGAAGGCGCAGTCGCTTTCGAATAACGAAAATGATATAAAAAACACGAAAATTTGTTTTATTTCCAAGTTAAAAGGGATTTTTTATTTTTTCGAGGACTGACGTCATCGATGTACGGGCTGACGTGTGCAGGGGTCGGGCGGTAAACGGTAAGCAGTAATCCCCGCACCGCTTATGGACAAGAGTGGTTTTTAATGCGAGGGAAGCGATTCCAATGGGCGATGGACGCGTGGCCAGTGGACTATTTCAAAACCACCAAGTCCCCGCGCGTTAAAGCTCTGACAAGGGATGGCTGGCGGAATTGATGTGGAGCGTTGATCTGTGGAGGGGCAATCCAAAGGTGGAAGGGACGGGGAGATGGTGGGGCGTTATCGTGCGGGCCCGGCGGGGTTTTAAACGTGATTAATGTTATTAAACATCCCGGGGGGCGTCTAATAGGTGGAAAAGGTTGGTTATTAACTAATTCTGATAATTAATTAATCCCACTGTATAATGGAAATAGGGGTTGCGGTGGGGTTTCGATTTTGGTTGAAGCGTCGGGTGGGATGCCAGGTGGATGGGCCACGGTGGCATAGGACCTTTTCCGAAGTTTTTTAGTTTGAATTAAAACTTTGGTTTTATTTATATTTTTGTGTTAAACATACATATCATATGTTTAAAGTTTTTCTCATATATGTTTTTTATTATATGATAAATTAACCGATATAATTAATTTACCATAGGGGCGGGAGTATTATATAATGATATATTTTAACCAAAGGGGTTGTATAGTGGGTTTTTATTTGAATGCACGGGGAAATAAATACTTTGGCTAAACTTTATAATAGAGGGGTTTTTGGATATTTATATAAAAGGAGTTATATACTTAGGATAGGGCATTTCACTAAGGATTTAGTAAATAGAGTTAAATGTTAATATGACAAAGGGACAAAGACAACTCAAAATACTTTGCACATCTAAGAAAGTGACAATTTCTGAAGTAAATTACAATATATCATCTTCAACACTTAAACTTAGAATAGTAAGTTATTTTGAGGGATTTTTATGGAAGTTTGCATGATTTTCCTAAGCAAAATGGGATTTTACTTAGGAAAAGATTGAAAGTGAATGATAATGGCTAACTTCCAGTACTTAGGTCTTTTTGATCATCAGGCCGAGGGTCCGATCCCTCCAAAAGTCAAGGAAATGCCTTGAGCCCCTTTGATCTCCAAATACCTTAGCACTTTGGGAAAATTAGTAAAAACTTAGGGAAAAAGTGATGTGGGAAGTTAATGATTTTGACTTTGCTTTCTGTGAATTCTTCAGTGCATTTTCTGATTGAGTACTTGTGATGAAAGTAAAAGATTAAACATATTCAGCACCATCATTCCTCACATAAAACTTTGCAACACCATTTACCTACCCTATCTACTTGACACTACCATTTTCTCTTCTTTATTCGGGTGCATTTAGACTTGCAAACCCTTATCAACATTTTTTTCTTTTACAAAGAAAATCTATCTAATTCTACCCTTATTACATCCAGGGCTCAGATTAAACTGTTGAGCACCTTTTATTAACTCTACCTATCTACTTATCTGCCAAGATTAAACTGTTTGGTCAGATATTTATTCTCTAATCTACAACATGAAATTGAAAAATGAATAAGTCAAGTTTAAACAGTTTGACTCTTCATAAATTGTGGCAAAAGTTTGACAAGCTGCACACAATTGCTTTATTACAGAAATGAAATAGTAGTGGCATTTGGATTTGCACACTTTCCTTGGTCTATTTTTTGCTTGGGGTTCATTTCTTTCACTTTTTTGACCATCTTTATTTTTCTTACCCTTTAATTCTTCTTTTAGGGTATACCCTCTTTACATTTTTTAAATTTTTTGATTTTTTGGTTTTTCAAGAATATGGAACACCTTTGCTCAAGAAAAAAGGTTTGAACATATTCCATAGTTCAATCAAGACAATCATGAAAAATGACACCTATTGGTATAGGAGACTAACAAGCCTGTCAGCCCACAAAGCATGCACCAAATTTTTGTGCCATGACTTTTTGTTCTCTTCCAGCAGCTTCTTGATGATTGTAACCAGGCTTTTATTTGATGATTCAGCTAGGCCATTACCCTGGGGGTAATAGGCAGTTGAATGTCCAAGTGCTATTCCGTACCTATGACAAAAATCAACCATTCCTTTGGATCCGAAAGCAGCAGCATTGTCAGTGATTATTTTCCTTGGACAGCCAAACCGAGATAGGATGAAGTCTTCTAGGAACCTAATAATGACAGAATCGGTGGCATTCCTAGTGGGTATGGCTTCTATCCATTTAGTGAAGTAATATGTGGAAATCAGGATCCATTTGTGTTTCCCAGAAGAAGAAGGGTGAATTTCCCCAATAAAGTCTAGGCCCCATTGCAGAAAGGGACCTTCAACAGTGATGGGTTGTAGGGGAAGGGGGAGGAGTTTCCTTTTACCTTCAAAGATCTGAAATTTGTGGCAAGTGGTTATCATTTTATGGACGTCATTGAACAGTGTAGGCCAATAATAGCCAGCCCTGAGTATTTTATTTGTTGTGGCTTTCCAACTCAGGTGGCTTCCACACTCCCCAACATGAAACTCCTGTTTGACATTTTCAGCTTCAGGTTCAAACAGACACTTCAAAAATAGGCCATTTGGATTTTTCCAGTATAGTTTCTCATTCAGAATGCAGTAGTTCCTAGCTTTGAGTTTTATGAATCTGGCCTTGGTTTTGGACAGTTCTGGAGGGGCTTTGAGGTTAGTGAGCACGTAAAGGATATCGATATACCAAGGAGAGTTTTGAAACTGCTCCTCGACAGTTGGATGGGGCAATCCCTCCTGCTCATCCAAGGAATTTATCATATTAATGTCAAGGGCCTGCAATTTTGATTCAGCCATTAACTGGGCCAGGCGTTGACCTTTGATCAGTTTAGTGGGCTTTATTTCAAGGTCGTATTCCAAGATGGTAGCAATCCATTTTCCCCTTTTCCCATCAGGGTCCTGGGACAAGATATCTTTGACCACTATATTTGGCACAAAAGAAATGGTGTGAGAATGCAGAATGTACACCCTAAAGTCCTTTAAGGCCTTAATCAGGGCATAGGCCTGCTTTTCCATGATGTTGTACTTTAAGGGTGCGTCTCTTAAGGCTTTACTGAAGAAAGCTATAGGCTGTTCATTACCTTCTAAATTTTTCTGCAGCAAAACTGCAGCTATTGTGTGTTGGGAAGAAAATGAAAAAATCAGAAAATATTTTGAGAAGTCAGGGCTGATAAGGACAGGGGCCTGAGTGAGTGCAAGTTTTACTGACTCAAAAGATTTCTTGGCTTCAATAGTCCACTTAATACCTGCACCTTTCTTTAGCATTTCAGTCATTTTCCTAAAGTGCTCAGCAAGGTTGGGAATGAACCTCCTAAGGAAGTTGATCTTCCCAATGAAGGACTGTAACTCCCTGATGTTTCTTGGGTGTGTGATTTGGAGTATTCCCTCAACTCTTTGTGGGTCTATCCTGATCCCTTTCTAAGATATGATGTGACCAAGAATTTTACCTTCTTGCAACCCAAAAATAGTTTTCTTAGGGTTCAAGGACAGACCATACCTTCTACATTTTTCGAAAACTTTCTTCAGATGTTTTAAGTGTTCTTCTTCAATTTTAGAAAAGACAGTCAAGTCATCCAAGTAAATAACTATGAAGTGTCCTATCTCCTCTGAGAAAGCTATGTCCATCGCTCTCTGGAAGGTGTCACCAGCATTCATCAATCCAAAGGGCATTTTCACATACATGAAGGTGCCCCATGGAGTGGTAAATGCTGTTCTGAGTTGATCTTCTGGGAGTACCAATATCTAGTTATATCCTGAGAAACCATCAAGCAGGGAGATTCTTTTAGAGCCCACCACCTTTTGCAAGATGTGTTCCATTCTAGGCAAGGGGTAGTTGTCTTTCAGGGAGGCTCTGTTGAGGTTTCTAAAGTCTATGCATAACCCGATCTCCCCTGTTTTCTTCCTCACCGCCACTAGATTTGACACCCAATCAGAAAAACTCACAGGAACTATTATGCCTGCATCGTACATCTTTTTAATTTCTCTCTCTACTGCAGGAAATTGTTTTGGATTAATCCTACGAAGTTTTTGTCTGAAAGGCTTCTGATTTTCCTTTAGTGGTATCTTGTGTTGTATGATGTTGGTGTCATAGGCTTTTAGGTCTTCGTAGCTCCATGCAAACACATCAATGAATTCCTTAAACAGGTCAACGTATTTCTTCTTCATGTCTGCAGGTATAGACTTAGCCAGTTTTATCTCTTTGGGTTTGTCTACAGTGCCTATGTTGCATTCTTCCACATCAGAATCAGCATGTTCTATTGTGGGCTTTTTTGCTACGTCATCAAAGTCAAAAAGGTCCTCTAAGGGTGCCAGGCCTCTGGGTATGTTCTTATCTTTGGCCTGCAGCACCTCTACCTCTTTGGTATCTACGTTTTCACAATTTTCGGTTGGATTTCCAGTTTTCTCAGAAAAGGAATTTATTTCTATGTTACAGGGTGTTTCTTGTTCATCTGGGGGATCCTTGCTTGGGCAGCTGTTATCAGAAATCGAGTCTAAATCAGAAAATTCAAACTCATTCCTGCCCACCAGGAAATCTTCGATCTATTTGTCTCCTTCAAATACCTGCCAATATTTTTCATTGTCTGGCACTGCAGGCCTGAATTTGGTCTGAATGATAATCTGTTGGTCAACTGGGGTCTTAGGATATGAGCTAGCTAGACAAGCTAATCCATTTTCAATTGCATTTTTACCCCTAGGAATGAACGCTAACTCATATTCAACAAACGTTTTCAGTAATTCCAGAGTGTCATTCCTATATGCTCTTAACCTGGGGTGTTTTTCTATATACTCACCATTCACTTGTTTTATAACTAACTCTGAGTCTCCTCGCACAGCTATCCTACGGGCTCCTAGTTTCTTCAACAGATTTAAGCCCAAGATGAAAGCCTCATATTCTGTAATGTTATTTGTGCACTCGAAGTGCAGATTGATAGCGTGGCTCTCCGCATAATTTCTTTTTGTGTTTCGTAGCCACACCCCTGCCCCAACACTCTGCCTAGTACAGGACCCATCGAAATTCATTTCCCACAGGGTTCCGCCATTATGTCGCGCTAGATGATCTGTACTAGGTTGTAGGTTGTCTTGTTCTTCTCGTGGTGTATCAATTTGAAGGGTGTGACTAACAAGCTGACCACATTGGATCTCTGGCTCATTCTGAGTTAGGCTCCCTCTGCATATTCTACAGGTTTCACTATTTTTTTCTTCTTCAATTTCTTCCAAGGTAGCCATTATGTTCAGGTTTATGCTTTCAGCCTCTACGTTTGTACCCATGTTTCCGGCTACTGACTTTTCCATGGATTGGTCGCTATAAAGAATGAAAGAATCCAGGTCTGTGTGCACAGAGTACAGTGGTGAATTCTCAGGCTTCTCGGGGCTACTGACTAAGAATTTCATCTGAGATTCTCTATACAGTCTTCTAAGTTGGCCAAATATAGGGACAGTGGCATAAGAGCCGTCCATCTGCATTGTTCCTTGCAGTTTGGCTCCCCATGATCTGGATAGTAACATGCCATACTTAGGTGGCACATCTGCCACCACCACATCCATGACCATACATTTGGCAGGAATCTGGGTCAAACTCACGCATAAGTATTTGATTAGGCCTAGGAATTTTACTCTGCTAGAATCGAATGAGTATAAGTCCTTATAGGGTCTGTCGATTTCTAGGCCTAGCCTTTCCATCACTACCTTAGGCATTAGACTGTGGGATGCACCAGAGTCATGCATGGAATTATGAAGGATCTTGTCATGAATGTTGAGACTGACATAGAAAGGTGGAACTACCCCTTCCTGAAACTTTCCCTCAATTTTTGGACCAAAGAGTAGGGTCGGTTGATCATCATTCAGATTTACAGAATCATTTATTTCTCCCAGATTCAATGCTTTCAAAATTTGGCCTTTATATACATCTTGAGTGGCCAGTTCAGATAATGGTACAGAGATTTTGATTTTTGCAAGTTCACTCTCTAGATTGAAAGTGGATTGGACCTTTGTAATGCTCAATTCCGTTTTATTTTCTACTGCTTTAGTAGCTGAATCAGTTTGTGATTTCTCACTATGTACAGGGTTAGGAATCGTTTTATCAGGAGCACTGGCTGCAGTGCTAGTGCTGCTAGCTGGTAGGCTTGGTTGTTTGGTGTCTTGGTTGTCTTTTTCTTTGTGTTTACCAGAAATTTCAGCTGCTGTTTTGTTATCTGCAGCAGATCTTTAGAGGATTTATCAGGTCTTTTCTTGATGGCTACCTCAGGAGTTTTGGCTTTGGAAGTATCTTGGCTTTTCTTGCTCCTAAGTTCATATTATTCCCTGACTTGTAACATGGCATCTTCAAATCCTAATCTGTAATCCTCAGTTTCCAACCATTCCTCATCCCAATAAGAGGGTGAGGGTTGGTCTTCCCCTGAATCATAGTTAAAGACGGAGTCCTCCGTTTCAAACATGTTAATTGCATCCCCTCCAGACTCTTCTATAATTCCCTCATCCTCATCTAAAAATTTTTGGAATGGGGGAATAAATTGTTGATCTGATTCCTTTTGCCTGTTGGGAGCATTGTTGTTCCTTCTAAAGTTTTGGTTCTGATTCTGGTTCTGGTTTCTGTTCTGATTACTAATTGTGACAACCATTTTTTCCATCATCTGTTGTAGTCTCTCCATGTTTTTAGACAATTTTTCATAGTTTGGATCGGATGTGGAAGCTACATTATCATCCCTATAGGTTACCCTCCTCTCAGACCTCAGTCTTGCTCTTTTCTCAATCAAATTGGCTTCTATGTTTACAGCCCCTTTCTGCATGTCTTCCAATGTGGTGTATTCTTTGTCCCTAAGCTCATAGGCCATGTCAGCATCAAACCCATCAGGGTATTTGGCTAGAGCCATACCTTGTGGAGGTTTCATATGTGGAGGGAGAGAATTGTAGATGCTGTTAAATCTTGTTGTGTAATCATGGACACTCTCTCCTACATTTCTTTTCAGGCTCATGTATTCGGCTAGGAGTTGGCGAGGGTTTGCCCTGGCCTCCCATTTGTTTATGAAGGTCTGATATAATGCAGGGAGATCTGGGACACTGCCAGGAGGTAAGCCCTTAAACCATTTCTTTGCATCACCTCCTAGGCTTTGGGCAAAGATTCTCATTTTGATCGACTCATCGTCAATATCCATGTAATCAAAAGAATCCTCCATATTATCTACGTGTTGCTGAGCTGTGATGGATTCTTTAGCAGTGAAATGAGGGATTTTTTATTGATAATCATTTGGAAAGGGTAACAAGGGTTGTGGTAAAACTAAAGGTGCGTACCAAGCTACCATGATAATGTTCTGATGAGGTATAGGGTTGGCTTGAGCAGCTGGTATTTGGATGGCAGGGATATTTGGACCAGCAGAAGTCTGTTGAGCAGATCTAGGGTGAGAGAGTCCCAAGTTTTGAAGGAAGTGAAAATCAGGTGGTGTAGATGGAGGGGTTTCTATGTTCCTAATGTTTTGACCATTGTTAGATGGTGTGCTATGAGGCTCAAGGTCTTGCTAGTCTAGGTGATTGAATGACCTGGTTCTTGATAAATTGTTAGGTAGGTCTAGGTCAGGGAGACAAGGTGCTAGAGCTGTTAGGTTTTCTGGTGCAGAATTAGCTCTAAGAATGCGTCTAGAAATAGTTGGTCTGTTAGGTATAGGAGCTCCTTTGAGGATACTCTCCGGATTGTCAACTATTTCAGGTGGGTCAGGGTTGGGATAAGCTCTCGTGTGAATGGTTCTAAAAGCCATAATGTTATACTTCTACCTAAGCAGCTTAACCCTTCTTGTTACTTCTTTCGTGGTTAATGTCATTTCAAAGGTTGGTCTCCTGGTGGAGTCTAATGTGAAACCAAGACAATCAGTAGGCCTACTGATCACCAGTGGAGTCTTTGATCTTTTAGGAACTATGGAGTCGCCAGGTGGATGATTTAGGGTATGTCGAAAGGGTTACACTGTCCACCACAGTGCTCAGGCACTATCACCTCTCAAGAATAACCTCAGAACCAACAAACTCTCACCAGAGATCGACTGGGAGGGCATTTACCAGATATGTCACCTCCTAAAGAGGATGAGATCTGGAGGCTACCTGGCCCTCTCCAGGCTCTGTCTAAGAGTATGGTGGTTATTCAGTAATGGAGACCAATTCAAGAAAGGAGTGACTTACTGTCAACCTAACCAGAGTTCTAAGTTTCTGAAGTTCTAAGAATGTTTAAGGTGAAATGCACTCAGTCCCCAGCGGAGTCGCCATTATGTTGGGGTTCCCATGTCTTAGCCAGGTTGACAAGACCAAAAGATGAGACAACATAGAACCACTTTTAGACCTTAGGATCTAGCCCTCCTAGGCTAGTTATATGCACAGGGTTTGTTTGTGGTTTATGTTTGGTTGTTGGGAATCAGGAATGAAGGATCCAATATGAAACAAGGGTGAGCAAAGAGGAAACTAGGCAAAGATAGATATTTCAGGGAACATCAGAGCCATTGGGCAATGGAGTCAAGAAAGGGTTTATTTGTAATCAATGTGCAAGCTTTCAGTTGGGCTAGTCATCTAGAGCATTTGGATCTTAGAGATGATATTGGGAATGGGACATTAAGGACTGAAGATGAAAGGGGGGTAACTATCCAATCCTATCTATAGATCAGGTCATAGGTCATTTAACTCCAGGCCTGCTTGGAAAAAATCGGAGGCAAGACAAAGGATTCTTAGAAAGGGTTAATTGGGGTGGAAAGATCCTAGTAAGACAGAGACGGGGTTCTAGGCCTCCTAGTATTCTCAACACATCCAACTAAATCCTAACAAGAACATCTAAACATAGACTTCATTAATTCATACATCAGAGAGTAGGCAATAACATCCACTACACTGGTTAAATCAATTGAAATCAATCTTCAGATACACATATAAGCATAAAACATAAAGGCTAGGAGAGCAGCAACATAAGGTACCTATCAGGGGTAAATCTTATGCCAAACTTCTGATGCGAGTCTGAAGAAACATAATGAAATGAAAGCAAGTCAATCACAAATACAGAGAAAGGAAAACATCACTAGCTGCTTTATATCAGGATCCAAACAAATATGCTTGTCATATTAAAAACAACACCAATCAGGTACATCATAGCCCATAGCTTGAACATTCAGTATGAATACATCAAATCTCAGCCAATCTTACACTATTACACAGAGAACTTGTCTCAAGAGGAAAGTTCTTACGTTTCACTGATATCTCATCAACAACCATTACAATAATCTCCTTCTGTGCTTTATAGCAGAGGATGAGCCTAAGATCGACTGAAGGAGTAGGTGAATCTTAAATGTAACATTAAACTCAAAAATGAATGCAGGGCCGAAACCCATTCTGTTTGACTGCTGTCTCTTTAATCTCTGTCATCTCCCTTGTAAAAGAATGATCTTCTCTGGATATGATCTTGAAATTTTTTGGCCGAAGTACTCCAGGTGTTTTTGAACAAAAATAAAATAAACTGTAGAGAAGTCTATCTCATAAATGTTTGATTTGTTTTGAACTGCAGTTAGGTTGGAAATCTCTTCAGGGGCATGGTGTATAATAAAATCAGTATGGGTGCCCTATACATGATGGAGAAAAGCATTCTGCTGATGAATAAACCCAGATGGTACCTGCTACTGTGCTCAGGATCCTTTGGATCGATCCTCGGGGTCTTCAAACTGCTACTTTTCCTTCTAAACCTCTGATTAAAGGCTCAAGATTGTCATTAGCTCACCTTAATATTCCTTTTGCTCTGTACTGAAACACTCTGCCGCTCCATTTTGCTTCTGACAGGGTAGCTCAGGTTTTAATGGAGTTGAAAGGTTTCCAGTGTTTGAAATCGGCCTTTTCCTTAATGCGAATCTTGCCAGACGCTTTCTTTGACTATCTCACGGTAGTACCAGCTCTTGGATTTAATTCTGTCTGCACAGCTTTGCCATGTAGAACCATGGCGGTCTTCTACCTTTAGAAACCCTGCAAAACAACAAACCTGTGAGGAAAACCATGGATGTGAATGATGGATGCGGCGAAGACACAATATGAACGCGGAAAAAGCCATGCAGATGGAGGACTGGGGATAAATCGTGAAAAACGATGACAGATTGCTCTGGTGGAGGTTCGGCGGAACACAGAGAAAATACATGAAAAAAAAATGACAACGTTAAACAATACGAAAAGAACCGACTATACGTAATGGACGGGGAGGAAGTACGGAGGGTGCACGTGGAGGTGACGTGGCAAGGCGGGGCGACGAGGAACGGTCAACGGAAGACAAACAAATATGGGCTGTCAATCGGGGTGGAGATCGATGGTTGAGAACGACAGGTGATGGGCCAGCGGGTACGACGATCGAGCGTTAAGCAGTGCGCAGGTTCGATGGGCAACAACCGTTAGATGAGTTCCTCCAGATCTGACGGTCCTTAACAATTTCGCTGAGCGTCCCCAGCCGAGAATTAACGCGTGGGAGAAAATTGGTTTTAGAATCGTACAGGGGACAGGTGGCATGCGTTGAGTGGAATCACTGGGCGATGGAGGAAAACCGCCTTCTACGGATGAGCGGTGCGGAACTTACCGGCGGTTTCAGGGATAATGCGCCGCGGGGTCCACTGGCGGGGAGGCTCAGGACCGTTGGATCATCGTGAAAATGGACGACGATGGCGGCAACGAAGGTTTGAACAGGAAAACACAAAGGGTAGCGGGTTAAATGACAGCCGCCCGATCTGCCCAGATCTACGGTCAAGGATGCCCCCGAAATGGGCCTGAGACAAGCGCCTTTCAGTATTGGGTTTTGGTCATAGCACCGGGTCATGTGGAAGATAAAGGAGCGCGGGGCTATGGTCAAAAGGGCTAGAACCTAAATACATAAATTTCATCATTTTAATTCATTTTGAGTGCTATTTCAGGCCCGAAGGAGGTAACGATAAGGAGGTGAAGTGGAGATTTTAAGGAACAAAAGGTGATGGTGGGGTTTAGATAGGATCTAGGGGGAATTTAAGGGGATAATGGAGGGATTAAAGGGAAACTTTAACACAGGGAAAACAGGTGTTGTGATGGGGAATTTTGCCAGGATATAGGGGTAAAAGAGGGAGTAATAGGTCCCTTTGAGCAATGGATCAGCAGAGAGGATTTGTGTTGGGCACAGCTCATAGAGACTTCAAGGAGGATGAGTTTTCAGGGGAGAGGCATTCCTTGAAGGCTCCATAACAATCTAGCCCCCCAGCTTGCTTGTCAAGGATTTCATAGGGGGGATAACATGGTGAAATAATCAGTAGTAGTGAGGATCCATTTATGTTGAGAAAAGGATGGAGGGTAAATTTATCGTATGAACTCTAATCCGCACTACTAGAAAGGGATTTCTACAAAAATGGGTTTCAAGGGTAAGGGCAGTAGCTTCCTCTTGCCTTCAAAGATTTGAAATTTATGACATGCAATAACCATCTTATGGACATCCGGAAAAATGGTGGGATAGTAAAAACCAACTCTCATGATTTTGTTAGCAGTGGTTTTCTAGTAGAGATGGCCACCACAGTCACCTTCATGGAACTCCTACATTACTCTATCTGCATCATCCTTTAATAAACATTTAAGCAAAGCGCCTCCAATATCTTTCCAATACAAAACATTTTCCAAAATGCAAAATTTAACAGCTTTGAGTTTTAGAAACCTAGCCTTTGTTTTAGATAAAGCAGGAGGAGCATTCAAATTAGTTACTACATACAAAATATCAGCATACCATGGAGAATTCAGGAATGCTTCATCAATCGGTGGAGTCACCATTTCATCTTGATCATCTAATGCATGTCCCATGTTGATGTCCAGTGTGTGTAAATTGGATTCTTCCATCAATTCAGCTAGTCCTTGGCCTTTGATCAACTTGGTAGGCTTGATTTCCAAATCATACTCTAGGATCGCTGCAAACCATTTCCATTTTTTTCCATTAGGACCGTTTTGCGTTAGAATGTCTTTGACAACTGCATTTGGAACTTAAGAAATGATATGTGAATGTAAAATATAGAATCTAAAATATTTCAGTGCTTTAACTAATGCAAAAGCCTATTTTTCCATGATATTATATTTCAGAGATGCATCTCTTAATGCCTTGTTGAGAAAGGCTATTGGTTGTTCTTGTCCTTCACTATTTTTCCGTAACAAAATGGCAGCAATAGTATGTTCAGAGGCAAAAGAAAAAATCATGAAATCTTTAGTGAAATCCAGATTGATTAGTACTAGGCCCTTTGTTAATGCTAGATTGACCAAGTCAAAAGACTAGTTTGCTTCTATGGTCCACTTTATTTCAGATCCCTTCTTTAGCATGTTAGTGATGTTCCTTAAAAGTTCTACCAAGTTAGGTATAAATATCCTTAGGAAGTTTATTTTACCAATGAAGGATTAGAGTTCCTTTAAATTTATGGGATGGCTGATTTTCAATATTCCTTCACTTCTGCTAGGGTCAATTATAATTCCATCCTTAGAGATAATATGGCCTAACAATTTTCCTTCTTCTAACCCAAACAATGTCTTCTTAGGATTCAGGGAAAGTCCAAATTTTCTGCATTTTTCAAAAACTCGTCTCAAGTGTGTTAAATTCTCTTCATTGGTTTTAGAAAACACAGTGATGTCATCCAAATAAATCACAATAAAGTGGCCAATGTCATCAACAAATGCAATTTCCATGGCCCTTTGAAAGGTAGCTCCAACATTTATTAGTCCAAAGGGCATTTTCACATACATGAAAGTCCCCCAAGGAGTTGTAAAATTTGTCTTATCTTGGTCATCAGGGTGCACTAACACTTGATTGTAACTAGAGAAACCATCCAACAAAGATATCCTACTAGAACCCACTATCCTTTGTAATATGTGATCCATCTTAGGTAAGGGGTAGTTATCCTTAAGAGATACCTTATTAAGGTTTCTAAAATCAATGCAGAGTCTAATTTCGTTTGTTTTCTTCCTAGTTGGGACAATATTGGAAATCCATTGGGAGTGCCTAAGTGTCACTATGATTTTTGCCTCCTACATATTCTTGATCTATTTCTCAACTAAAGGCATTAAAATAGGATTTATTCTTCACAATTTCTGTCTGAATGGCTTTTTATTTTCTTTAATTGGAATCTTGTGTTGGATGATGCTGGTATCATAGGATTTCAAATCCTCATAGTTCCATGCAAACACATCAATAAATTCTTTGAATAAGGCTATACATTTCTTCTTTGTAATGGTAGGAAGAGATTTAGATAGTTTTATGATTTTGGGGTTCCGTTCTATGCCTATATTTCATTCCTCAATGTTCGTTCCAGTTGGTTCCATTTTGGGTTTTTTTTCCACATCATTAAAGTCAAATAACTCCTCTAAAGGGACCAGCCCTCTAGGCAGCTTATTGTCTTTGAGTTGGAGTATTTCAAATTCTTCCTTTTCAAGTTCTTTATGATTTTCTGTATTATGTAAAGTTTTGTTAGCTGGGGCATTTACCTTGGTGTTTACCTTTAAAACAAAGTTTTCTGGAACAAAATTTTTTTCTTCTTCAGTACTTTGCGCATCAGTAAGGGTGTCTTCCTCACAATACATATCCACATTACTTCCTTCAAATTCATATTTGGATTGTAGGAAGCTTTCAATTTGTTTATCACTGCCAAAAAATTTCCAGTATCTCATGTTATCTAGCACATAAGGATGATGTTTGACCTCAATTGTATGTTGTTTGTTTGGGTGAGGCAATTTACAGGTGCTTGTTGACACAAATAGGCCATTGGATAGGACATTTTGGTTTCTAGGAATGACTGCCAAATCATATTCCTCAAAGGTCCTCAAAAAATCCAGGACAAAATTTCTATAAGCTCTCAGTCTAGGGTGTTTGGATGCATATAGTCCTTTAACCTGTTTAATGACCAGCTCAAAGTCACTATGTACATAGATCCTTTTTTCCCCTAGATTTTTCAACATTTGTAATCCCAAAAGTAAAGCTTCATATTCAACAATGTTGTTTGTGCACTGAAAATTTAATTTGTATGAATGACCATGCGCACTATCATTTCTTGTGTTGTACACCCAGATTCCTGCCCCCGAGCCAACTTGGCCACATGAGCCATCAAAACTCATGTTCCAAAGAGGTTCATGGGCTTGGTCTGGTTGTTTTGTTTGGGTTTGACTGTCAGCGTTTTCTGTGGGATCATTTTCTACTTGGGAAATTTGTGAATCAATGATTCCATCATTATACAAAATGAAAGAATCCAAGTCAGTGTGAACAAAGTACATAGGGTAATTGTGAGGATTTTCTTGGCTACTTACCATGTACTTCATCAGTGTTTCTCTATAAAGTTTCCTCGATTGACCAAACACTGGAATGGTAGCATAATTCATGTCTAGATGCAGAGTTCCTTGCAATTTCCCCTCCCCCATGAGCGAGATAAAAGCATTACGTATTTTTGGGAAATGTCTTCCACAACAATAGTCATCACTAAAATCTTGGCAGGTATTTGAGCTAGAGTGACACAAAGGTCCTTAATCAGGCCTAGGCACTTAAATTTTCTAGAATCAAAAGAGTATAAATCCCTGTAGGGTCTAGTGATTTCGAGGTCGAGTTTTTCCATGACATCTTGGGGCATAAGGTTGTGTGAGGCACCAAAATCCAACATGGTGTCTGTAATCCAACATGGTCATCACTCAAATTGACTGTGTCTATAATCTCCCCTATATTTAACACTTTCAGGACCTCAGATCTGTAGACATTTTTGTTGATCAGTTCAATGAGAGACAGAAATATTTACCTTGGCCAATTCGCTCTCAATACTGAAGGTAGTTTGATTTCTCAGTGGGTTTGACATATCAATCCTTTCAGCCTCTATATTTTTTGTAACCTCAGTCTATTTTCTTGTTTTGGGGATGTCTTTCTGAGGGTTTCTAGTAGGAACATCTACTAATTTCTTGGTGCCATTCTCTATGTTTTTATTTTCTGATTTCTTTATTTTTTTCTTAGTGTTTTCAGTTGTTTTCTTGGTTTTAGATTCAGATACTTTCTTGGTAGAGATTTCTGAATTCCTTTTACTTGAATTATCCAAATTATTTTTTCTCCTTAAGTTGTATTGTTTGTGGGCTTCCATAATGGCATCCTCAAAACCCAGTTTGTATTCATCATGTTCTTCGGGCCCGAGGTCAGCCTGGGCTAGTGAAAACAAGTCTTTCTCTTCTTCAGTGAGGAAGACTGGATCCTCTTCATTGATTCCAATCAGATTTATATGTTTTTCCTCCTCTTCCTCCACTATCCCTTCGTTATCATCAGCATAATTTTTTTGAAAGGAGGTTTTATCTGCTGATCATGACCCCTTTTCTCTCTCTGCCTAATTTGTGGAGGGTTTCTTCTTAGGTTTTGATTCCTATTTTGGGGTGCTGGTTGATTGTCTCTACGAATTTATCTTTCATTCAAACTCATCCTTTCCATCATCCTTTCCATATTCCTCACCAAATTGTCAATATTTGCATCAAATGTAGAGGCTACGGCTTCTTCTCTTATTGTGACTCTCCTCTCAGTCCTCATCCTAGCCCTTTTAGCTAACAAGTTAGCCTCTACACTCACAACATTCTTCTGCATTTCCTCCAAGGTTGATGAGTCTCTTTCCCTAAGCTGATAGGCCATGTCTAGGTCAAATCCATCTGAAAATTTAAGTAGCACTATCCCTTGGTGTGGTCTCATATTAGCAGGGAGTGCATTATATAAGTTGTTAAATCTTTCACAGTAGTCTTTCACACTCTCTTCGGGGGATCTTTTGATAGTTTCATACTCTAACAGAATCTGCAATTGGTTTTTCTTGACTTCCCATTGGTTTATAAATGTTTGGTGGAAAGCAGGGAGATCATGAATACTATTAGGAGTTAGATCCTTAAACCATTTCCTGACTTCACCCCCTAAACTTTGGGCAAACATTTTCAATGTGACATTGTCATCATCAATTTCTTGTAAGTTGAAACAATCATTCATTTTGTCAATATGTGTTAGAAAATTATATATTACAGAGCAATGCAACACACAAAATATGCGGAAAATACCTTTACAAACACATATTCTGCTGAAGACACGGATATAGTGGTCTGATTTTTGTTTGGGCTACGTCCACCCACTGAGCTTGACAGTCCTTCCTTTCCTATTATCAGCCAAATGAAGAAAAACCTACGACGAGATCCACTGTAATATCCTCTGTTCTCTCTCACAGTCTCCCTATCTGTTTCCCGCTCATAGAATACACATGTAATACACAGTCGCAATACAATACCCTCATACAAAGAGAGGGGTTGCCTTCTAGGGCAAAAAACCCTAAACTAAACATAACTTCTACCGTCAGATAATCCGCCTAATGAATGGCCCAGATTGACTAGAAATTACTACACTTTTACAAGGAAATTTTACATCTGTTTTTAGCTTCGGGGGCGCTGCCCCTAAAACCCCTTGCCAGGGAGGGGGGGCTCCATAAAGTTGTTGCCGCCCCCCCTGGACCCCCCACAGCAGCGATTAATTTACGAGCGGCGTTGCTGCCCCATTTAAGGTACAGGGGTCTAATGCTATGATACAAAGTAAAAAAGATAATCAGGCTCCACACCCAACAATCTCCCACTTGGAGACTGATTGTAGCAACTCCACCGCTACTTCATTTTCTGGAAAATGACTCCTCTTTGGACCTGGATGTTTCTCATCTTCATCATCATCCTTTAAGACCATTTGAAACTGAACACATTCTCATTTTCTCCCTGGTTACAACTTTTGTTAGCATATCTGCAGGATTCTGGCTAGTGTGTATCTTTTCCAGCTTCAACTCTCCATCTTCCAATACTGACCGTATGATATGGTACTTGAGATGTATGTGTTTAGTCCTGGAATGAAATGCTGAGTTCTTTGCAAGATGAATAGCACTTTGGCTATCACTGTATAGTGTGCCCATATCATGCTTCTTACCCAATTCATCCATAAACCTTTGTAACCAAATCATTTCTTTACTAGCCTCTGTAGCAGCAACATACTCTGCTTCTGTTGTTGAAAGTGCAACAACACTTTGGATTTTGAAACCCAACTAACAGTTGTTCCACCTACAGTAAATACATATCCACCTTAGTTCTCCTCCTGATACTTTAATCGTTATATGCGAATCAACATATCCCTGTAGAGCAATGTTTGAACCACCAAATCATAATGCTTGATTTGTGGTACCTCTCAAATATCTGAGAATCCATTTTATTGCCATCCAATGTTCTTTTCCTGGATTATTCATGTACCTGCTTACAACTCCCACTGCATGTGCAATATCAGGCCTTGTGCAGACCATTGCATACATTAAGCTTCCAACTGTTGATGCATATGGAACTTTAGACATATAATCCATGTCATGTCTTCTTGGGTCTTTGGGCACATCTCCTTACTAAGTTTGAAATGGCTAGCAAAATGTGTACTAACTGGTTTTGCATTCTGCATATTAAATCTTTTCAACACCTTTTCTATGTACTCATTCTGAGACAGTGTTAATTTGTGATTTTTCCTGTCTCTAGTTATCCTCATACTAAGGATTTGTTTTGCAGCTCCCAAATCCTTCATTGCAAATGAATTTGCCAATTTTCTTTTGAGCACATTTATTTCCTGCATGTTAGATCCTGCAACAAGCATGTCATCTACATACAATAACTATATAATATAGCTGCCATCATTTTGCCTTTTTAGATAAACACAATGATCAGAGTGACATCTAGTATAACCTTGTTCAGACATAAACTTGTCAAATTTTAGATACCACTGCCTTGGAGCCTGTTTTAAGCCATACAAGTTCTTCTTTAACCTGCACACCAATTTTTCTTTCCCTTTTACCTCATATCCTTCTGGTTGTTGCATGTATATCTCTTCCTCCAAATCTCCATGGAGAAATGTTGTCTTTACGTCTAACTATTCAAGATGTAAATCTTCCACTGCTACAAGACTTAAGATAGTTCTGATTGAATTCATCTTAACAACAGGAGAAAATATTTCATCAAAATAAATACCTTTCTTTTGTGCAAACCCCTTCACCACAAGTCTAGCTTTGTACCTCTGTTTTCCTCCATCTTCTTCCTTCAGCCTGTAAACCCATTTATTCTGCAATGTATTTTTACCTGCAGGAAACCTGACTAAGTCCCAAGTCTGGTTATGCATTAAGGATTCCATCTCATCTTCCATGGCTAGCTCCCACTTCTTCCTGCTTTCAACCTGCATTGCTTCTTCATAACATTTGGGTTCACCAGAATCAGTCAGCAATAAATAATATAATGAAGGAGAGTATCGTTCAGGGGGTCTACTTATCCTGGTAGATATTCTAACACCACTTTCAGGTGTTTGAGGTGCCTGTTGCTATTGTGGTGGTTTCTGCTGCTGTGGTTGTTGATTATTATTATTTTCAGGCACCTTTACTTTTTCAGTTATCTCATCAAGAACCGTGTATTCCTTGCTTTCTTTTTCCTGTTTATTTTCCTGCAACTAATTCTTATACAAGACCTTTTCATTGAATATTACATCTCTGCTCCTAATGATTTTGTGATTTTCATAATCATATAAGCGATAACCAAAATCATTAACACCATATCCAATAAAGGTACATTTCTTTGATTTTGCCTCAAGCTTGGTTCTGTTTTCTTTATTAATATGGACAAAGGCTTCACAACCAAAAGGCTTTAAAAAAGAGTAATTTACCTTTTTACCTGTCCATGCTTCCTCTGGAATACCACCATCCAAGGAACTTGAAGGCCCTCTGTTTATTAGATAAACAACAGTATCTACAGCATCTGCCCAAAATTGTAAAGGCAATCCTGCATGCAATCTCATGCACATTGCACGCTCCATGATTGTTCTGTTCATCCTTTCTGACACACCATTTTCTTGTGGTGTTCTTGGAACTGTCTTCTCTCTACGAATTCCATGCTCTGAACAGTACCTATCAAACTCTTTGCTGTAATATTCACCTCCATTGTCTGATCTGAGACACTTCAACTTCTTTCATGTCTCAATCTCAACCAAAGCTTTCCATTTCTTGAAAGTATCAAATACATCAAATTTATTCTGAATATAATAAATCCAAGTTTTTCTAGTTGCATCATCAATAAAAGTAACATAATAACAAGAGCCACCAAGAGATGATACTTGAGCAGGTCCCCATACATCTGTATGGACAAAATCTAATTTTTCGTTCTTCTTTTCTTTACCAACTCTGATAAATCTGACTCTCTTCTTTTTTCCATAAATGGAATTCTCACAGAAATCCAAATCAACATTCTTCAAACCCGGCAACAAATTTCTTGAGTGAAGAATCTTCATCCCCTTCTCACTCATGTGTCTGAACCTATGATTCCATAATGTTGCATCGACTCCTTTGGAAGTTAAAGCATTAACAGAGTTAGAAATACCATTGCATAAATACAATGTACCAACCTTTTCGCCTTTTGCTATTACCAGGGCTCCTTTGGTGACCTTCCACGTTTTATCTGTGAAATTTGTCATGAAACCTTCACTGCCTAACTGCCCTATTGAAATCAGATTTTTCTTCAGATCTGGAACATGCCTTACCTCTAATAGCCATTGGTTTCCATTTTGTTGTTTTACAAGAACTTTACCCATTCCAACAATTTTACAGGGTTTATCATCACCCAAATGGACTTGTCCAAAATCTCCTTGAACATAGTCATGAAAATATTTCTTATCAGGTGTGGCATGGAATGAGGCCCCTGAATCTACAACCCAAGAATCAGTAACATTTTCGAAAGAAAGAATCAAAGCATCTTGTAACACATCACCTGTCATGTTTGCTTCATGATTTTTTTCTTGCTGTGCATCTCCTTCTTTTCCCTTCTGAGATCTATAGTCTTTCTTTAGGTTTCCTTTCATTCTACATTTGCACCACACTATCCCTGATCTGGACTTGGATCTGCCTTTCCTTGATTTACTACGATATCCTGATCTCTTTCCTCTTTCCATTTTTCTTCCCCTAGACTCTGCACTCAAAGCATTACCCGATGTCTCACCAGAGCTTTTCCGTCGCATTTCCTCGCTAAGGATAGCACTGACAACATCATCAAAATTTAAAGTACTAGATCCAGAGACAGAGTTACTAATGGCCATAACTAAACCATTCTAGCTCTCTGGCAATGAGCACAAAAATGAAAAAGCCCTAACTTCATCATCAAATTTTACCCCTACAAAACTTAACTGACTGGTAACTATATTAAAATCATTTAAATGGTTTGCAACAGATCCACCTTCCAACA
Organism: Pinus albicaulis; assembly: GCA_034641835.2. NCBI lineage: Eukaryota > Viridiplantae > Streptophyta > Pinopsida > Pinales > Pinaceae > Pinus > Pinus albicaulis. The sequence continues at coordinate 43,805 of JAXQQM020090599.1, read as the reverse complement.
TCTTCATATTAAATAAATGTTTCATAAGAAATACCTTGTTTGAGGCCGAGGGTTTTTCATATAGTTTTTACAACGCCTTAATCAAACCCTCTGTTGTTGTTTCCTTCGAAATATTGAAGGCTACCGATGCCGTGAGGCACAACCGTACTGTTTCGAGTGCCTTTCTATCAAGAATATCCCATTCTGCGTCTGTCATAGTCGTCAGCTTCTTTGTTTTTCCGCTCAATGGTAGGTACAGATCTTTCTGATATAGATAATCTTCCATCTTCATCTTCCATAGCGGGAAGTTTTGGCCATTAAATTTCTCGACCCTAAAGTTACCATCTTCTGCCATTGCTCCCACTCGAACCAGGAACCCTTCTTTCCTGCGCGTTTATCAGCCAAATAGACCTTCGGCTTTGATACCAGTTGTTAGAAAATTAAATATTACACAACAATGAAACATATAAAATATGCGGAAAACACAAGCACACAAAACACATAAAACCAGAGAGACACAGATATACGTGGTTCAACTAGTTTAGGCTACGTCAACCCTGAACAGCTAGTCCTTCCTTTCTATTATCCAGCAAAAGGAAGAGACAGAACCTATAGTAGATCCGTTGTAATATCCTTTGTTCTCTCTCACAGTCTCCCTATCTGTTTCTTTCTCCGAGAATACACATTCCATACACAGACGCAATACAATACCCTCATAAAAGTGAGGGGTTTCCTTCTAGGGAAAAAAACCCTAAAATAAACATAACTTCTACCGTCAGATCATCCGCCTAATGAACGACCCAGATTGACTAGAAATTACTATACTTTTACAAGGCAATTTTACATCTATTCTTAGCTTCGGGGGCACTGCCGCCCCCCTAGACCCCCCAGGAAGTGTTTAACTACGGGCGGTGTTGCCGCCCCATTAAGGTACAAGGGTCCAACACTGTGATACAAAATAAACAAGATAATCAAGCTCCACACCCAACATCAACGTTCATCATGTCTCATTGCCATCATTCCTCATTCCCATCTATGAAATCTTTGTCAAAACTCTCTTGAAATGTCATGCAACGTATTCCAACATGCCCATCACCAATGTCATCCACCGATCTCACCTGGTGAGCAGTGAATGGGGCCAGCTCTTAGATTTAGTGAGTATGGGGATTAAGGATTGTGGGTTAGTTATTAAGGTTTATAAGGGATAAGGATAAGGTTTATAACGTCACAAAATGGGGTTTATTATTATTTATATATGTTTGGGGCTATGGGATAGAGGGATTAAGGATTATGTGGGTTAGAAACTAGGGGTTTTGAATTATTTGTTAGGGTTTATTAGGGCTATTTGTTAAGGGTTAGGGGTTTTTTAAAGGGGTTATAAGGTGAGGATTTATAGGGGTCATGAGTTTTCATAGTGCTCACTATTATAAGTTAATATAGTGGTTATTAGATATAGTCGATAATAATTTAGGAATTTTGTTTATTAATGCTAAGTCCAAAGGATATATGCATTTAGGGACAAGGGTTATTTGGTTTAAGGTTTACAAATGAAATGGTTTGGACATGTCATACTGGTTATGGGTTATGGCATATAGGAGTTAGAGAATATGTTTGTATAGGGGATTAGGTATGGATCATATATGTTACTAGTTAACAAGTATATTTGTTATGATTGGGAGTTTATTAGTGACAATGGTTACATTTCAAGAGTTAAGGGTGAAAGGGTTATGCTTTTTGCGATGTAGTTGTTATGGTTACAAGATATATTAGATGATATACATTAGGGGTCAAAATTATTAGGTGTTAAGGATTATAGGGGCTTGGGATTATAGTTGTTATGTGTTATACAATTTAGGGGTGATAAGGCTTGGACATTGTTGGGTCACAGAATTGTCATATTTTTCCTACTTATTTTCATATATTTTTTGTCCCTTTTTGACCAAAAGTACCATGTATTATTATGTAACAACCCTAATTCACCTAAGTATGTCCTTTTTCACTTGTCGTTTTCTTAGTCGAATTCTACTTAAAATTTGACATTAGAACTACTGTCTTAGGCTGCTTTTTATCATAAAACTAATGGATGGGTTGTTTTAGGTTTGTATGGTCTATCAAAGCTTATTGTTACATGATTACATTTTAGCTCCTTTACCAATTTGGATTAATTAAGGTTTCAAGAATTGCGGTTGTTACACAAACAATTTTTTAAGTACGTGTTACCTTTCCTAATCAAACTAGATCTAGGAAATCCAATTATTCGTCCAATTAATAAATACCTCACCCTACCATAATACTGCCTGATTAAACCATTCTGACACCATTAATTTTTACAATTAAACCTATGTAACTGTCGTCGTTAGTACCAATATTCTTTCATCACTGTTATTTTTTCTCTTTTGTTACATTTAGAGATTAGTGCAATCGTTTGGAAAGTCCTTTTGATTTAAAAGTTATCAATTGGTAATAAGGAGGAGTAATCGTTGATAATTCCAACACCTTGACATTCTCCCTTGAGCAAGAATTTGTGTGTGCTAAAATAGTTTAATAATAGGTTCCTAGAATTGTTTAGTAGTGTGGTTGTGAGTAGATATGGGTGTAGAAATTGTTAGACACGAACATGACTCCGTTAATGTGTTGTTACAACTTTTAAGAGCATTGTAAATTTTTCAAAGGGATGGATGGCTTATTTATTTTGAAAAATTATAGCGTTTGAGTGAATTGGTCACTTTGGAATTTTCCCAAGCGTTAGTTGAACAAGAATTTGTGGCCAGGAGCTTTAGAATTGTTGTTATAGAATAATTTATATCAAAAGTGATAGGGCTTCATAGGATAGGAGAATGATGGTTCTGAAGGAAAGTGGCCAATCTTGAAACTAAGGCCATATTATTACAAGAGGGAGAGAATTCGGCGCCCAAGGGCGGGCGTTGTGGTGGATTTGTCGCACGGGTGTACAAAATCACACTAGCTTAAAGAGTGTGGTATACTCTTTAAACTATTGGTAATAGGAAGAAAGTGGGGGAGCTCAAAAGCATAAAACTTAATGGAAATAGTATGCTATTGTATGCTACGGTTAAACTAAAAACTAAAACACAAATATACAGAAGCTATATAGAGAGTCAAAATGATAATAATGAAAACGATGACTTGATGGCCTCTTCTTATTAAATGTTTGAATGGAGAAGAAATTTTACCCACTTGCTGAAGGGCCCCTAGGCAATGGATCTAGGTCCCGATGCAAGGATTTTGCCTTCCAAGATCTACCTCTGATGCAGTCTCCCTCTCTCTCTGCTGTGGTGGACTAAGATGTTGGGTGGCAAACTATTGAGTCATCTTTAGCTCCAGCTCCTGGTCACACATTGCTAGTGTTGCTTGGGCAAATTTGGCCAGCATAACAATGTGATCACCATTTCTTCATCTCTTGGCGGGTTTATATAGGTGAGTTTCAAATCCTCCTTCCCTCCCTTGTTACATGATGGATAATGACCCAAGGGAGAGGTGTGATTCTATTTTGTGCTCAAATATTCTTTTGTGTGCTCACATGTTGTCTAAGGAGGCGCTAGTGGGTGTCATTAGGCGACTTTCACACAAGGAGTAACTGTCCTTTTCTTGGTGTGGTCCCGGAAAGCGACTTTTTTCCATTTCCAGGATTGCGTGCTTATCAGGCCAAAAGGCATGCAGAAGGTGCTCTTCTCAAAGGATAAAGCGTGCAATTCAACATTTATGACTAGTTCAAATATGTTTTTCTCAAAACCTTGGAGATTTTAAATACTTCTTGATTCCATAATGTGTTCCTGCCCTGTAAATCCTTAGGCTCGACATTAATTGATGTTGTCTTCTACTATACGATTTTCCAGTGTTAATAGTTGCCCCCTAATGTGTGAGGTGTAGGAAGAATTGTATAGCCGAAATACATTATAGTTTATTTTCTGTATTGTACGCGGAGAGAGAGAGAGAGAGAGAGAGAGAAGTCTGCGTGTATTTTGGAATTGACAACACCTTGTACCGTTTCCAAGATAATTATGGCCTAAGGGGCCCCTTGAAAGAAGACAAAAATATACAACATATTTACAAAATTTCAACGAGGCGAGCATGTCCCATGCTCGTGATTCTATGGCTATTTAAACAAAAATGACAGATACATGTGTTGTCTGTGCCACTACTGTGGTAGTGATGCTGGTGGTTGCTGACGATGACTGCTGACGCCCTCAGGGGCATTTTTTCTTTGATGATAGGTGGAATGTGGTACTCATATGCGTAATATTTGTATGACATATCACTGTGCCCTTGTACCGTTTCCAAGATAACTATGGCCTAAGCGGCCCCTTGAAAGCAGACAAAAATATACAACATATTTACAAAATTTCAACGAGGCGAGCATGTCCCATGCTCGTGATGATATGGCTATTTAAACAAAAATGACAGATACATGTGCTGTCTGTGCCACTACTGTGGTAGTGATGCTGGTGGTTGTTGACGATGACTGCTGACGCCCTCAGGGGCATTTTTTCTTTGATGATAGGTGGAATGTGGTACTCATATGCGTAATATTTGTATGACATATCACTGTGCCATGTAAGCATATGTACTGGCTGGGACCTTCCCGTGTAAGACTTGCTGTCAGAAACGCTTATGGAGGCATAGGTCTTCGACGGATCTGATCAAAGTGCAATGGTTATAAGGTACGATACCATCCTGACATGAAATATTTTGTTGTGGTCAAATGTCAAGAGGATCGATTACATTTGTGGACATTGATGTCCCCCACAGTGCCACCTGAGGATACCCCTTTACGTGGGGAGGGGTAATCCAAGGTACCACTTCCTTTTTGGAAAAGAGGTGTCGAGGTCGAAAAAAAGGAAGCATTAACTGAACCAAGGGTCATTGACCTGAGGGGTCGGGGACCTAGATGTGATGGGTTTAACATAGGCATGTTGGTGAGAGGTGACTGAAAATGGATGATGGGGATTCAGTGGCTTGAGGTCGAAGTATACTTGAGCAGCTTGGCGGCAGTCATAGTTATTTCTGAAGGGAAAATCCTCGGAGTCGGTAAGACTTCCAGGGCGGGTGTGGGCCAGCTATGAATGTCATGATGGTTTGTGCATGAGGGTGAAATAATTTGACCAAGGGGAATGAGGGACTGCTGCCATGGGAGAAAAGGTGAAATATGAGGGTGAAGTGGCGAAAGGGCATCGTTTGCGGTCTTTATACACTTACCAAAAGAATAAAATAATGGGGTTTGGTTTGTACAAAACATAGAGACGGGTACCCCAAAACATGAAATAGGGTTGCTCACTGAAGGTGTGGGGATAGTGTTTTGTTGGGGGTAGGGGTCCCATTGGTTGGTCTCATGTACGAGGTTGATGAAGCGGAGGATGTCACAGATGGGATTATGCTGATGAAGGTATGGTGTGCCAAATGCGATGCACGGAGGTGCGCTTTCAATTTTCTTGTACAATCCGGTCATCTAGGAAGGGGGTTTTGAGTTTAAATGGTAAACTTGACCTTATGCATGATATATGGATGGGCATGAGGTGCTTCCTAGACTGAAATGGTATGGCCATGGCGACACTTGTGTTGTGATATATGGTCTACTTTGGGTGACGAGCGCCATGGAGAGGAGGCTCTACAGACCAACGTGGACATTTATCATATGCAGGGTGAGGTGGTGATAAATGTGGTCAGGTATGAGGACCCTATGGTTTATTTCTGATGGAGAAATGATTTTAGGATATGCAAAGTTTTCTGGGACTCTATCATGTTGAGGGTAGAATGATACCTGCTCCGGAACTTTCAGTGAATGGTGTTGCGAATGGTTTGCGGTTTCTACCTCCAAAAACAACTACCTCAAGTGAAAGCATCTTCTTCTCATCAAATATTATTGAAAGACATGAAATTTGGAAAGGAAGATGGGAGGGTGCATACCTACCAGCGCTGAAAAAATTATTTTTCCAGAAAGCGAATGTGTGGCATCTCTTTCGTTCGTCATGGTATACTGATGATGGTGCAACTTACGGTTTGCGAAACAGACATTCTGATCCCCTATTATTGACCTTTGAAGTTCTAGGAAAGGGCGATAAATATGGGATTATGGCCCTAATCCTATTCATTTGTACTTGCTGAGTTTTGGGAGAACAAAGGTGATTGTAGAGCCTTTCTTGCCATTGCGGCCAGTCTGTGTACCAGGGATTAGCAATACTATGCCGAGGTAAATTTCATGACGTCCTGCATTTCAATTTTTTCAATCTGATGGTGCTGGGGGCCATACAAATTGGGTTTTTACGGCCTCAAAGGGAATTTTTGCCCTAGCTTGCGTGGGAGATCTAGGCAAAGAGGTGCCCCTCTTGTGCGCGTTTCTGAGGGATAGACACACCAGGGCGCGTTGTTCCCTCCTTTTTGCGTGCAAGGGTGCCTGTGTAGGAAACATGCACACAAAGGGTGGGGTGACAAAGAAAACTTGGGTTTTTGTTTGTTTTGGTTTTTTTCTTTGTACTGATGGGTGCCTATTTCTTGGCAGGTTAGTTTGGAGAGAGCGAGATTGGCCTGAGATCCAGACTGCTCTGGCTACTGATGTTGGGGCGTGTCATCAGTTGGCCACATGGGGCCTTATGAAATTTGCAGAGAACGAGTTCCTTCGATCACAGGACCTACTATTGCGTCACATTATACAGCATTGGTGCAGGAGGTGAAATATGTTCGTACTAAGGGGGACGAACTTGATTATCCGGATATATACTTCGTGACTGGGTTACTGCCTCAGGGTGAGGCACTGAGGTATCCACTCCCTACTGGGAGAGTGAACCTCGATAGGTTCCAGAGGAGGCATTGCGGTGGTGCGCCTCTTACTGAGGGGTGCATCAATATTGCATTAGTGACAAATGTGGCTGAGCAGTGTGCTTTGGCCATTATTGTGCGACTGGTGGGGTCGTTTGCTCTGCACCAGGCATCGGGCCCACATGTGGGGGTTTTATGCCATTTGAGGAACGGGAATTTTTTCAATTTCTCCTGTTTCTGTTTTGATGGTATGGTGTCGCAATTGAATAGGATCCAACGTGGATCCAAGTCATTTGCGTACGCTAGCATCTTGTGCAGCATTATGTATGAGAAGGTGGTGCTGTTGAGGCCCGTTGTGGATGTGCCTATTGGGGGGTCGTGGGCTCCAGTGATGCTGCGTGACAGTGGTGGCATGGTGGGTTGTTATTGGAATGACATGACAGAGGCCTGGTTTGAGGCCAACCTGCAGATGTTTTTTCCATACTCGTATGCGGGGATGGAATTTCAGGGTGATCTAGATATCAGTCTCCCTTTCGGTTATGTTTGGGGTCCTGCAGGTATGTGACATATTCTTCTGCATTTGTTCGAGTATTTATGTACTTATGTGTTTTGTTTTTTGACACTAACATTTTTTTGGTTACTCATGCAGATGTTGGCGATGTAGGTCGCCTAGTGGCCCGTTTGGTGGGTCACGATCCTCTATTACGACCTCGAGGTGGTCAGGGGGGAGGTGCCGGGGGAGGTGCCGGTGGACCTGGTGGGGATAGTGCTGGCCCTTCTGGTGAGGGAAGCAGCTGAGGTTGTGGCTGAGCGAGCTCGTGAAGATGTGGTTGAGGTGCGCATTGCAATACTTACGGTTCAGGTGGCCGCTCTAGAGGACTTCTGGGGTCGAGTGGACTGCTTGACCCAGGGATGCCTGCTAGAGGTTTCATGGATGACTTCGAGGAGGCTTGGCTAAAGACAGTGATGGCCCGCGAGAGGGATTATTGGCCCACTCTACAATGGGTAGCTATTGCAGTGGCGACGACAACTTCGGTGGTGGCACCAGGAGCAGTGGTGGGACCAGGTGCTCCTCTTGAGGGGGCACCCCCCTAGAGTAGTTTTGTACACAGGGAAAGCACTTGTTATGAGGATGATTCCCTTATTTTTGATGACCTTTGTATCTTTGGGCTGGCCAATGGGCCAACGATACTATTTTTTTACTTAGATACACATATTTTTTGATATATATATGAGATATATTTTTGCGGCTCTAATTGGTGTGCTATCTATTTCGGTTTATGTATTTTGTGTTATGCTGATGGATATCTATGTTTTTGGTTTTTTATGTCTGACAATTTATTTTCGATGCATTCCAGTCTAGCATATTGTTAGCTATGCGATCAACTGCTTGGTTTTGATTCCTTGACACATGTGAAAATGTAATGTAATCAAATTGTCTGCTTAATATTTTGGCACGCAAATATTTTCTAAATAGGTTTTCTTCTCTGGTTTCAAATGTTTTGTTTAACTGTGATACTACTAATTAGGAATCGAGGTAGACATGCATATGGCAGAAGCCCTGATGGATGGCCTTGCACATAAGTTCGATAACATCATCATATTATGCCTCATTGTTGGTTGCTAATCCGATGCACATGCCATTTGAACATAGTGGTGACCGGTCAAGGTGGTAGATAACCCAGGCGGCTGTAGCTAAGTTTTAAGACCATCACGATGCTCCATCAGCAAATTTGAAATAGGGTTCAAGTAGGTGATCCATGGTGGCACATAGGTCTTTGGGTCAAAATCATTTTGGTGTTGGGATTTTTGTGTACTCTACCCCTAGGGGATAAGGGCTGCTGGGGCCCTTATGGGTAGAACTTCTTGAGGTACAGGCTGTTGACGAGGTTAGTGAGTTAGGTCCCGTCCGGTTCCATCAATATGTATGCCCCCTGTTGGATATAATGTTTGATGATATAGGGTCCTTTCTGTTAGCACCCAATCTGAACCTCAGGCTGAAAAAGGCAAATCAGGGTAACAACTAAACCACGCTCAGCCTTGTAGCTAGCCCTACAAGGATAGGAGAGGGCTCTCTCCGTAGAATAGATATTCAATGACACGATAATAAACTGATTTTTAGGCTAGGTATATAAAAGGAAAAAAAAGTTTGATAAATGACTGAATTTTCAGGAATGTATGGGACAAAAAGGACAACATGAGCTGAGGAATTAAATCAAGGACACAGGATATTTCATGGGGCAAGGCAGGCAGGAGGTTTAGCAATCAAATTGAAATAAGGTGAAATGGAAAGACTGTTGAGGAGCTGAAAAGGGCATAACACATGGATCCTTTTCAAACAGAAGAAAACACACTGAGTATGAATGAGTCCCCAAGGCAGAGCATATAAGATGGATTCTACCTTTCTAACTTGGAAACATTCAACTGGAAATGTTTATAAATGAATGATGAAACATAACAATGCACAGAAGAGAAACATATGCTAAAACTCATACCACATGAATCCCACAAATCAGAGTTGCATCATTTTATTAATTCCCTGCCAATACTGTACAATGGAGCGCAGAGTTTTTCTTCCACACTTTTCCCAGAACTCAGATGCTTTACAAATGATTAGAAATTACAATAAATAGACAGATTTTCAGGAATACAAATCGATGGGAAGAAGAGAAATCACAACTGAAGATGGAAGGCGAAAATCCAACAGTCTCTCAACAAAGGGAGAGTTGCGTTACTTTGTTCCACTTGAAATTCACTGATACCCAATGAGGAGGCGAAACCTGTAGCGTGGATCATCTCTGCAATGTAACCAAAAATGTGACTGTTACAATCTGGGTTCTCGGCCTTTGACGTTTCGCTTTCCATTAGCCGCTTTGAAGAAAACTGACTTTTTATTATTCTGCCGTTGAAAGAAGACAGACTGGAATTACCTACTTTTCATGAAGGGAAAAATGCGTTTAAATGGAAAAGGGAAGGGGAATGGAGGTGGGATGATCGCAATCGCAATATCGGAGTGGAGCGGCGATTTAATATAATGAACAGTAATCGCAATCGGGGTAGAGTGGGAGCGGAGAGATATAATATGATAAACAGTCCAAACACATAACAATGCAATCGCAATCGGAGCTCGGGGAGGGGGCGGAGTGATATATATAAAACCTTCGATGCGATTGGGGGAGGTCCCCTTGTAATATACGAATTAACCAAAGTTTCAAAGGGCAGGGCCTTTTATTTATGAACGGGCGGTAGTATTATGGTGGGCCCCAAAAGGTTCAATCGCAATCGCAATATCGGGAGCAGGGACAATCGCAATCGCAATTGGGAACATGTGCGATGCGATCAATCGGAGGGGTAGTGCGATTAGGCAGATCGGGAGACGGGAAGCGATGTGCCGATCGGAGGAAAGACCTGCGATTGAGAAATTAGACGTGGGCCGTCCGATCGGAGGGGAGTGGCGATTGAGCAATCAGAAGAAGATGCGATTGGAAAGTTCCGATTAACGGAGGATCGTTGGATTGAACGAGGAAATCAACGGTGGAGGGGTGATCGGGAGTTGGCGATCGGGAGATCGGAGATATGTTTGTGATTGGGGTAATCGGAACATATTGCGATTGTGGTGGTCGGGAGGCACACATTGCATATTGCGATTGCAATTAAAGAGAGGCGGGGTTTATAATATATATGACATAAACTTTATTTCTAAAGTTTACGGGGTGCAAAGGGGAAGTGGTTAAGGGGCGGGGCTTTATAATATGAAGTTCTTTATTATAAAGTCCTAAGGGTCATGGAAGGGAAGTGGTTTTATAATCAAATCGCATATGTATTAAAACAATTTATAATGCAATTTTGTAATCGGAAAGGGGTAAAAGGGGTTTTTTAAAGGGGTATAAAACTTTAATAGAACAAAGTTTTAAAGGAAAAATGGGAAATAGGGGGTATAGGGAATTTTACTTCACTTAAGCACAAAATTCAATCCAGAAGTCAGTTTCGAGAGTGTAGTATACCGTTGGAAAGCTCTTTCCGGGCTCTTTCTGATGGATCATCTTTGGAGATGATCTGGTGCTGAACATGCTGTGAAAAAATTCTCTGAAGGGCAGGGTGAAGATTTTGTCGGAGATGACCGCTTCTGAATTGTGACTGAAAGGCAAAGCATTATGTTTTCACCTCAAAACATGGTTTTGAGGTGAAACTTACATCAAGCTGAATAAATGTCTTCTTCGATTGCCCTGGTGCTGTGACTTTGAATTTATTGACTTCCTCATGACCTTGCTGATATTTATTGACACTTTGACTCATTGTGTTGACCATGGTGAGACCCTATAAACTAATGAGACCCATCCTATGACCTACTGATATGATTTTGAGACTGAAAGTGACTCATGACTGAAGACCATAGGGAGGAAAATCAGCAAGTACCTCATGAGGGAAAACTGATAAAAAATTACTACCATCAATGAATCCATGACCTAGCGGAATGGTGAAATTGATTATTATGGGACTCCTAATATGCAAATGAAAAGAGAAATTTTGATCACTGATGGCAGTATGACAAGACTGACACTAACATTGGCTCCAATGGGGATGGTAGCTCCTTTAGAGGTGCCAATAACACCATAGACCAAGTAGCCTTATCCATTGGGCATGGAGTCAATAGCTAAAAACCAAACTGAATACTGAATGAAACTTGACCCAACAAACTGACTCAAAATTGACTCAAAGCTAACCTAGACAAACTTAACATTTGAAGCTTGATGGCAGTATATAACCAAGACTTGGGGTTTCAAATCTTGATGATAACCACCTGTGTTTCTTGAAGGCCGATGTGCCATCAGGCTATATCAAAATGCCAATGTAACCAATCAAGCATATGCCTCCTTGATTGATTCTCCTGATCAAATCTTCTGGTAAAAAATAAATACTTACAACTGGGCATCCAAAAACATAGTCGACCATGATCTCCTCCATCAATGAATACTGCAATATTCACCTTCACTGCTGACTGCAACAAATTTGCCACTGGATCCTGAAAAACATAAAGATTTACCTCTTGCTGAAGAAATGAGGTGTCCTTTTCTCTTGATTCTGATCTTTCTTCACAATGTGCTTCAGTAAGAGTATGTTCCTGGTCTTCAAAAAATTCTGAACAAGTATATGTGTAGATTTCCTTTTGAAAAAACATTTCAAAACATGAGACATAGGAAGAAGAATCTGAATGGTAGTCTTGAATGTTCTGATCTTCTGTAGTCTGAATATATTGTTGGTCATCTTCATATGATATGATAGCCAGATTATCATGTTTCTCATTACATTCATCAATCATGAGAAAAGAAACTTCAGATGATTCTTGAAACCCAAAAATGAAATTTCTATCATCTTCCAACGATTCATCCAAAGAAACTTTCTCACTTACTTGAACGAAGATCTCGTCTTGTTTTTCATAGAGGGAACGAATTACCTCCTCGTGAAGATCTAGTTCTGCTGGGATGAGAGAATTTAGGTCCGTAAATCTGTTTTCTTCGTTTGAGCTGGCCAAAACCATATAACTCTCCTTTATGAGATCTGGAACAATATACTCTTCGTCATCATATTTTAACTTTAGATCTGATTTATCTTTATCATTATCTGAGACTGGAAAATCGTTTTCCTGTAACTCGTCCTTTATTTCACTCAGATCTGAAATAAAACCTTGTCTGTCATCATGTTCGACTGTATAAATATCTTCAACCTGCTGACCTTGATAAGTATCCTCTGAGATTTGTGTATGTTGCTGGAAGGGACTTTCAAAGAGGGCTTCCATAATTTCTTCGTCCATGAAATCGTCATCTCCATAAAAATTCTCAAGATCTTCAATGAAATTATTAACGTGTTTACAACAATTCTGCACTAGTATTAAGGATGGACAAGATTCTTTATATCTTTCGAAGAATATGGTATGAAAATCCTTTAAACAATAAATACAACCAGGTGGCAAACTTTCATACCAAGATCGAGCTTCATCTTTTAGAGTAGCCATGAACATCTTCATCAAGCAATCTTCATGAAAATCAAATTTTAACTTATGCACATGGATGTGGAATTTTACCAGATGAAGAGCAGCATCATCACCTTCCACATTTTTGAACATAGGCAAATTCTAAAGCCAATCCACCTTGGGCATTTTATTCGGGAAACCTGGAATGTGATCTCGGCTCATGGGAGCATATCTTCTTGCAATATGTTCCATCTTAAAAATATTTAAAGCTACTGATCTTCCTGCAGTGGAGTCACCATGAGGGATTTGACTTTCTGGATCTTTCAGTGAATGGAGTCACCAGGTGAATGTTTTTAGCCTTTATATGCATCTGATTGTTGTTCATCATCAACACTCAGATCTAAAATTTATCATCCTTTACCAGGAAAATATTACTGGGGTGATAAATCTTCCATGCAAAAAGTTTGTAAGTCCCCAGTATGGTCGCCAGAGATGTTAGCATCCAATCTAAACCTCAGGCTGAAAAAGGAAAATCAGGGTAACAACTAAACCACGCTCAGCCTTGTAGCTAGCCCTACAAGGACAGGAGAGGGCTCTCTCCGTAGAATAGATATTCAATGACATGATAATAAACTGATTTTTAGGCTAGGTATATAAAAGGAAAAAAAAGTTTGATAAATGACTGAATTTTCAAGGATGTATGGGACAAAAAGGACAGCATGAGCTGAGGAATTAAATCAAGGACACATGATATTTCATGGGGCAAGGTAGGCAGGAGGTTTAGCAATCAAATTGAAATAAGGTGAAATGGAAAGACTGTTGAGGAGCTGAAAAGGGCATAACACATGGATCCTTTTCAAACAAAAGAAAACACACTGAGTATGAATGAGTCCCCAAGGCAGAGCATATAAGATGGATTCTACCTTTCTAACTTGGAAACATTCAACTGGAAATGTTTATAAATGAATGATGAAACATAACAATGCACAAAAGAGAAACATATGCTAAAACTCATACCACATGAATCCCACAAATCAGAGCTGCATCATTTTATTAATTCCCTGCCAATACTGTACAATGGAGCACAGATTTTTTCTTCCACACTTTTCCCAGAACTCAGATGCTTTACAAATGATTAGAAATTACAATAAATAGACAGATTTGCAGGAATACAAATCGATGGGAAGAAGAGAAATCACAACTGAAGATGGAAGGCGAAAAGCCAACAGTCTCTCAGCAAAGGGAGAGCTGTGTTACTTTGTTCCACTTGAAATTCACTGATACCCAATGAGGAGGCGAAACCTGTAGCGTGGATCATCTCTGCAATGTAACCGAAAATGTGACTGTTACAATCTGGGTTCTCGGCCTCTGACGTTTCGCTTTCCATTAGCCACTTTGAAGAAAACTGACTTTTTATTATTCTTCCGTTGAAAGAAGACAGACTGGAATTACCTACTTTTCGTGAAGGGAAAAATGCGTTTAAATGGAAAAGGGAAGGGGAATGGAGGCGGGATGATCGCAATCGCAATATCGGAGTGGAGCGGCGATATAATATAACGAACAGTAATCGCAATCGGGGTAGAGTGGGAGCGGAGAGATATAATATGATAAACAGTCCAAACACATAACAATGCAATCGCAATCGGAGCTCGGGGAGGGGGCAGAGTGATATATATAAAACCTTCGATGCGATTGGGGGAGGTCCCCTTGTAATATACGAATTAACCAAAGTTTCAAAGGGCGGGGCCTTTTATTTATGAATGGGCAGTAGTATTATGGTGGGCCCCAAAAGGTTCAATCGCAATCGCAATATCGGGAGCAGGGACAATCGCAATCGCAATTGGGAACATGTGCGATGTGATCAATCGGAGGGGCAGTGCGATCAGGAAGATCGGGAGACGGGAAGCGATGTGCCGATCGGAGGAAAGACTTGCGATTGAGCGATTAGATGTGGGCCGTCCGATCGGAGGGGAGTGGCGATTGAGCAATCGGAAGGAGATGCAATTGGAAAGTTCCGATTAACAGAGGACCGTTGGATTGAACGAGGAAATCAACGGTGGAGGGGTGATCGGGAGATCGGAGATATGTTTGCGATTGGGGTAATCGGAACATATTGCGATTGTGGTGGTCGGGAGGCACACATTGCATATTGCGATTGCGATTAAAGAGCGGCAGGGTTTATAATATATATGACATAAAATTTATTTCTAAAGTTTACAGGGTGCAAAGGGGAAGTGGTTAAGGGGCGGGGCTTTATAATATGAAGTTCTTTATTATAAAGTCCTAAGGGTCATGGAAGGGAAGTGGTTTTATAATCAAATCGCATATGTATTAAAACAATTTATAATGCAATTTTGTAATCGGAAAGGGGTAAAAGGGGTTTTTTAAAGGGGTATAAAACTTTAATAGAACAAATTTTTAAAGGAAAAATGGGAAATAGGGGGTATAGGGAATTTTACTTCACTTAAGCACAAAATTCAATCTAGAAGTCAGTTTTGAGAGTGTAGTATACCGTTGGAAAGCTATTTCCAGGCTCTTTCTGATGGATCTGCTTTGGAGATGATCTGGTGCTGAACATGTTGTGAAAAACTTCTCTGAAGGGCAAGGTGAATATTTTGTCGGAGATGACCGCTTCTGAATTGTGACTGAAAGGCAAAGCATTATGTTTTCACCTCAAAACATGGTTTTGAGGTGAAACTTACATCAAGTTGAATAAATGTCTTCTTTGATCGCCATGGTGTTGTGACTTTGAATTCATTGACTTCCTCATGACCTTGCTGATATTTATTGACACTTTGACTCATTGTGTTGACCATGGTGAGACCCTATAAACTAATGAGACCCATCCTATGACCTATTGATATGATTTTGAGACTGAAAGTGACTCATGATTGAAGACCATAGGGAGGAAAATCAGCAAGTACCTCATGAGGGAAAACTGATAAAAAATTACTACCATCAATGAATCCATGACCTAGCGGAATTGTGAAATTGATTATTATGGGACTCCTAATATGCAAATGCAAAGAGAAATTTTGATCACTGATGGAAGTATGACAAGACTGACACTAACACCTTTCCACAAGGTTTTGAACTCTCTTAGCCCTAAGGCCTCTTTTGCGACATTGTAGCGAAGGACTAACTCGCCCTTGGAAAATGAGCGAGGGGTGATGTGGCAGTCAAATGATGGTTTCACCCTTTTCTTATGGGCCTCATTATGTTGCAGTGATTGTCACCAACTTTTTTCAACTAGCTCTAGTTGTACTAGGCGTTTTTCTAGAGGCTAGGTGTTGTCAAGGAGTTCGATGGTGGCGTGCAAGTTTGGGATCTTGTGGAAATCGACGCAAAAGCGTAAGGTACCTTGGTCTTTTGCGACAGGAATAACGTGGAAATCTTGGGATGAGGGGGTAGTTGGAATCCTATCTTGGGCGTGCGATGATACAAGTCATATGTGGTGAATTGTGTGACTGGCATGCGGCGGGGGATGGATCTCAGTAATGGAGTCATGTATGAGCATAAGGTCGGGTTTCCCGCTAGGATAGAAAATTTCTGGTAGGTGGAATTTGTTCTTATCACAGAGGTGTTTGAATGCTTTCATTAGCAGGCATGCCTCTGGTGTGTGATCTTGGCTAGTGAAAATGGTGCACGGTATCACTGCATTGATAGAGTAGATAGTGTGAGATTCTATGCTACTCGATGTCCCTGATGTGGATGCTTAGAAAGGGTCGGTCGTAGAAGAGGTTGTCTTGTGCTTCCATTTCTGCGTCGTTGGTTTAGACTTATCTTCCTCTTTGGTAGTTGGTAGGCTTAATGCCGCTCGAGCTGCTCTCAGCTTGGGGAGATGTGCACACTTAAGCGTATGATGGAAGTGTGAGCAGATTCAGAAATAAGTGCGTGTGATCTTCTCTTAATTAGAGAGAAGTTTTTGAGGGAGAGACGAGACTATGTAGAGATTGTTTGCAAGGGGCTTGAGTTCTCTGCATTGGTTGACATGGTGATCGTTTAGATCACATAGGCCACATGTTATCCTAGGCTTTTCCTGGGGTACATGTGGTTGGTGTGTGGTATTATCAGGCTTGATACACCGTTGCGGTGGTGGGGATGTTGAGCCAAAAATGTATCTTTTATGCCATTCCTGTAGATCGCCCATTCTCTTTTCTACAACATTAATCATGTCAATAGTGGGATGGATCCGCGAGACATAAGTACAATGTCAGTCGTAATGATTACCCTAACATATCAAGCAAAATATCCATGATATGGGGGCCCCATCATGCTTGTTCTGAGGCCAGGCGGAGAACCAACGTCACAATGCTGCTAAGTCAGGGCAGTGGACGACTATATGGTCTGTCTTTTTGCATAACGTGCATGCAGGTGTGTTTCGTGAAGTGTTGTTAGGGGTAACTGGGGGTTCCCTACTAGGCTGTTCTTCGGCTAACAAGAACATGATAGACCCGCTCATCTCCTTTGCTTGGGTCATGGAGCTGCCTGTCGACTCGGCATCCATATCGTCTTCTTGGGAAAGACGAACTATGGCTGAGCGGAGGCTAGCAAGGGCTAGCCGAAAGTGAGGTATGTAGTGACAATCCTCCAAAAGGTGATTGTCGGCGCATAGCGGGCATGTGAATTCTGTTGCCCATAGCCCCACGTAGTAAGCCCTTTTGATTGGATACCATATATGAATGATTTCCAATGCGGCACACTCTTCAAGGTAGTGACCACGTTCATTGCATAGCATACAACGTATAATGGGCATTACTGGGGGTATTTCTATGAATCTATGCTCCTCTTGTAAATATAGGATGGTACGCGGCTCGTCATTGATGGACTGGATGGAGGGATCCTCTTGATAGGGTCGCTCGACCGCATGTAAGGCATCCATATATCATGGTATTTTTGGACAATGGTGGGTATACTGCCCATAGGTGTCATAGAGAGCGCATGCGTGATTGGTACGCAGTGATTTTCCTGTACTTTTGGTGGCTAGTTCCTTTTTATGGGAACGCGGTGTCGAGGTGCCTGCTTTGGAGCCAAGGAGTGGTTTTAACTCGTCCAACTCCAGACATACATGGGTAGGATGGCCTATGACATCACATATAGCACGGGCTGATGACTCCCTTTGCATGGTGGGGGTCACCGCTTTCTTTACTCTCTTGGTGATTTTCTTGGTCGTGGTAACTGGTTTCGCAATGGAAACTTCCCTTGCGGGGGTCATTTCGACCGTTTCTTGGGTAGGTTGGGGCTCCTCGGGATTGAGGGGCTTTAACCCTACGACAGTAATGTTTGTGGTTCCCCTTACAGAAGGGGGAACGAGGTACCAAACTGGGAATGCCAACAATATGTTGGGTAACACCAATGTCACCAAAACCTTCTGGGAGACGAAACTAGGAGGTGGGTAGAGGAAAGGGGTTTGGGAGACGACGTAGGCTAGAGAGGCTGCCGCAGTTGATGCCTCGATGTCGTTACTGTTTGAGTCCGTGTCCTAACTAACCTCGATGCTTGATGTGGACATCATGCACACCAGGGCCCCTATGGCATTGGGTGGCACCTCAGGGATTATGGGAGGATCTTCTAGGAATGACCCTAGGACGGACAACTGTTTGAATTGGCTAGGACCATATTCTTGATACCGTGAAAGACCATCTACAGTTGTATCTACATAGGGTAGAATTACAACCGTGTTGGTTAGGGGACGCTTTGCACTATGTGTCAGCTGGTTTACCATAATGATTTGATCCTCGTGGGGGAACATCATGATGCGGAAGACAGAGGATGCTATGGCAGACATGGAATACATGTAACTTCGCCAAAGGAGTATATTGTAATCCAAGTGAGCGTCCAAGACTTTGATGTCTATGTGGACCGTTTTACCGGCTAAGCAGACCGGTACATTTTGGAAGAGGCCGACAGGGGTCGAGGGACGACCATCATATGCTCTGAGTGTGATTATGGAAGGTTTGAGTTCGGGGGATCTTAACTTCTGCCACACATTCTTTGACATGATGCATGTGGATGTACCCTTGTCAATGAAACATCGGTGAATATTAATGTTCTGTACCGATACTGGTATCTGGAAGGTGACCATGAAGGGAACCCTAGGGGTAGCTTTGTCTAAGTCACAAGCCATCATGCACGTATCGGCAGGGTCGACAACGCCTAATGCAGAAAGTAGGGCTTTCCGTTGCTTTGGGCATGACAGCAATACTTCCAACGTGGACATAGCAGCAGGTGATTGAGCTAAGTCGTCTATGATGCTATAATTGTGGGCCGCTTTGGAGTAGTTACGTGCTTGCCTATTAGGCCCTTTTACCATTTTTGGCAATAGTTCCACAAGAATCTTTGGAATGGTTAAAGGTGCAATTGGTGTGCTTATACTAGCTCCTGCCATATTGGTGTCTAGTGGGGTGTCGTAACTGTGATTCCGAGTCTGGAAAAACATTTCTTCCCTAGCCATGTAAATTTCATGGTTTCTTTTCCTGGAATCATCTGGGTTTTGCTACTGAGTGCTGACCGTCCCTTAATGGGGGAAGGGTTCTTGCATCACCGCAGTTTTATGGGAAGATCCTCCTTGTCCTCGGTTACTCTATAGATTTTTAAGCTCAAGGAGTTCGGGACAGTGGTGAGTATAGTGCCTGTATTCACCACATATTGAACAAGAATGGTTTGTTCGTAGAGGAGGCCTTTTGCCTTGCCTTTGGGAATTTCTTGGCTCTTGGTTCTAATTCCGGTTGGAGTTACCTCCAGCCTGGGATCGCGGTGGGCAATGTTGGTTGTTGCCCCCCTGTCCAGGGTTCCCTTTGGGCTTTTTTTTATTAACCATGTTAGGAGGGTAGTTCTCCTGATCATACTGGTGTGGTTGATTTTGGGACGGCTACACAAAGTTCACCTATCCATTGTTTTGCATAGGTGAGTTGTGTGCATGGGACTGAGCATAATGTTGTCCTGTGTTTGCACCTGGCTGTTGGGGGGGAGCTCTTCCATCATTCTTTCTTCCTGCATACTATTTCCCTTCATCTGAACGATAAGGTCCTCCTTGGTGATACGTTTGTGTTCTATTAGTCAAATTTTGATGCGGCATATGATGACTTTGAAATCCGGGTTGTGACATGTTCTGATTAGAACCATGTGTGTAACCAGGATCCTGACTGCTGCTGCCTAGGTACCCTTGGGTCCTTGACCTAATAAGTCCATCTGCAGAGTTAGACGCACCTGGAAATTCTTGATAATATTGCAGGCATGAGGCATTAGGCAGGATGTTGTAGATGTATCCTTATTGCATATAGATCAATTCAAGATGCAGGGCTTTAGTGATTGCATCCTCTTCAGATGTGGGGTTGCGCTGCACCACATCCTTTGAAATATCCAGCATTAGAGTTTTAAAAAATAAATATAAAAGGACTGGGTCGTCAAGATTAACTTTGCATAAACTGTGACGCCGCCTCCATTCATGGAGATGCTCTGAGATATGGATGGAGGGGGATTGTCTGAAATGAGTCAGTAATTCCATTCCCGAATCATGGTGAATGGGTAACTAAAATTATGTGAGGAATGCGGTAGCAAGGGTGCTGAAGGTTCCATGTGAAGCAGGAGGTTTCTCCATGTACCATTTCACAGCCACTCCCATAAGAGTGCGTTGAAATAGCCTCAACCGAATAGTATCATCAATGATGCTATTCGATGAGCACCACAGGTGAAAGGTCATTATATGAATACCTGGGTCTTCCACTTGCTTGCCTTCAAACTTTGGTATGTCTGAAGGGAGCTTCGTGGGAATGGGAGGCCAATTGGGGTCATGTGTGATGGGGTCATTGATGAGCTTGGTTAAATCAGGTAGATTCAACGCCGCTAAAAAGGGTGACTAGGAGGTTGACGCCATGGCAATGTGTGAAGACACGAAGTTCTGGTTAGAATGAGGGTTAGTCTGTGACATACCCTGTTGTGAATTCAGCTGGCTTCCCGTATGGGATGCAATCCTCTGCCCCCTAGGGGACGAGGGGGGAGTGGTGTGCAGTGTGGTGTTGGGAGACCGACTAAGGTTCCCAACTAAGGTTGCTCCAAGAAAGGATGAACCAACGATTGTGGCAATGTTCCGTCTTTGTCACCTAAATGGCAAAAGACCTGGAACCCCTCCTGATAATGGGGGGAGGTCCAAAAGACACCTGGACCAATGCGGTTCCATTGGAACCGTTTGGGTGTCGACTAGGTTAGGTTTTGGAAACATTTTAAGGGGATCGAGTCTATGATCACGACAAATCTATGGCCACATACATAAAACAAAGCGAAAATGAAATTAATTTTCCCTTTAACTTAATCTATGTGATCAATCAAGCAAAAAATGGTTTTGTTTGTTTACGAGTGATACTCAAAATCCTAGAAGACCTATTACGTCCTCACACACTCAAAAGTAACTGGGCCTTGAGAATATTTCTTGCGAGTGTTGGCACAACGTCCCGTAAGAGTTGGTGACGCCCCCAGTCTGCCGAAGAGAATCTACCAAGGTAAGGGTAGAGGGTCTGGTGCTTGCCTGCACTGTCACCTATAGGGTAAAGGATGCCCTAGTTCTTGGCCACTAAGAACCACCATCCCACGTGAGCGTTCAAGTCTTGGGCTTCTTGGTAATCAGCTAACAGTACCAACTATCAGCTGGGTCAGGTAGCCCCAACTGATGCCGCACGCACTGTGCCTAAGCCTAACCCCCTCTGAAACGGGTCTCTGTCACGCTCAGATTTTATTTTCTGTGGGCTAATAGGTGGATTTTAAAGCTCCCTAAATACACAACTTCTATGTTTCAATGTGAAGTGTGATCAAGGCGACTTATTGGATGCCTACCCCCTTGATCCTAACTTAATCTATAAATTCTTTTGTGGCCCCTGTGGGGAGAATTTAGTGAGTTACTTTAAGTTTGTTTTAAGTGGATTTCTTTGCTTAATGGGTGAGCGTGTGTGAGCGTATGGTGAAAAATCTCATAATTTGAACATATGGATATCGGTGATCATTTACAAAAGTCCCCTAGTTAAACTATGTGACGTTGTTCCTTGCTCAAATGGAAAAAATTTGTGGATAATGGGCTGCTTCCAAATCTTCCTAGTTAGTCTATGTGAGTAACTAAAGGGAGATGACGAAAAAAAAATGTAGAGAATTCATATTCTTGTCTAGGATCACCAAATGGTGCAAAGACAACATAGATTACTTGCTCTAATTGGCGGTTCAATCCTAGTCCCGCAATTTCCTAGATGCAAAAATTGAATTTGAACTAAACAATTTATACACTATCTTATGCATGTGTGGTATTGAGCCACTTAACTGGACTATTTAAACTAAGTGTGCATACCAGAATTTGCAAAAACATAAATTGTTCAGAAAGAAATGGTCAATTAGCCCCCTACTTAAACTATGTGAACACTTTTTGCAAAAACCAACTTAAATGAAAACTAACTAAATGCCTACGAAAGCAGCAAAAAGTGAGCTCTCAGAAGCTGTGGGGTATCAACACAGGTGCTGGCATATACATTAGGGGTTGCCCAACATGCTTACAAGCAGAAAAAGTGCAGAATATGGGGAGAAAAAAATCTTAGTTTGCAATTTGCATGCAAAAAGCCTTGACAGGTGCGCCTTCCTACGCGCAGGTCAGTCCTAAACGTGTGCAATGTGCCTCTGTGAGGAAAATTTGTGTGTAAAAATCCTGCAAGTAAAAATATTAGGAGCTGCCTTCTTCAGTCTGTCACTTCAGTGAGTCTAGGGATTGCAATATGGGTCAGAGGACTATCAGCTCCACTCCAGCATAGACAAAGGGTCTCCTGCAAAATATGGCACAACCACATAAACTTGGAACACGTCAGTGGAGTCGCCAATCCTGTTGTGGTGGATTTGTCACACAGATGTACGAAATTGCACCAGCTTATAGAGTGTGGTCTACTCTTTAAACTATTGGTAACAAGCAGAAAGTGGGGGAGCTCAAAAGCATAAAACTTAATGGAAATAGTATGCTAAAGTATGCTCTGGTTAAACTAAAAACTAAAACACGAATATATAGAAGCTATATAGAGAGTCAAAATGATAATAATTCAAACGATGGCTCGATGGCCTCTTCTTATTAAATGTTTGAACGAAGAAGAAATTTTACCCACTTGCCAAAGGGCCCCTAGGCAATGGCTCTAGGTCCCGATGCAAGGATGTTGCCTTCCAAGCTCTGCCTCTGATGCAGTCTCCCTCTCTCTCTATGTTGTGGTGGACTAAGATGTTGGGTGGCCAACTATCGAGTCCTCTTTAGCTCCAGCTCCTGATCACACATTGCTGGTGTTGCTTGGGCAACTTTGGCCAGCATAACAATGTGATCACCATTTCTTCATCTCTTGGTGAGTTTATATAGGTGAGTTTCAAATCCTCCTTACCTCGCTTGGTAAATGATGGATAGTGACCCAAGGGAGAGGTGTGATTCCATTGTGTGCTCAAATATTCTTTTGTGTGCTCACATGTTGTCTAAGGAGGTGCTGGTGGCTGTCCTTAGGTGACTTTCACACAAGGAGTAACTGTCCTTTTCTTGGTGTGGTCCCAGAAAGCGACTTTTTGCCATTTCCAGGAATGCATGCTTATCAGGCCAAAAGGCACGCAAAAGGCGCTCTTCTCAAAGGATATAGCATGCAATTCATCATTTATGACTAGTTCAAATCTGATTTTCTCAAAACCTTAGAGATTTTAAATAGTTCTTGATTCCATAATGTGTTCCTACCCTGTAAATCCTTAGGCTTGACATTAATTGATGTCGTCTTTTGCTATACGATTTTCTAGTGTTAACAGTGGGGTTTTTGATAAAACATATCTTCGTCACTCTTGGGAAGATGTGTCCCTCTTCATTAAAAAATTCATTACCTGTGAGGGTCGTTCTGGGATTATTTTCAATTATCACTTTTAATTGTTGGCACACTTGAGGAAAAGGCGGTTAATTAATTTACCATACTACTCGCTGAAGTAACTACAACACATGGTAGAGGTTGTGAAAGGGGAAAAAGATCCAGAAACTTACATCACTATCCATGCGCTCATTAAATTACTCATCATACATTCATTATAGACACAAGGGAGTTTGTGGCATGCTTTGATAATGAGACCTTATGGTGGTGGGAATGAGGAGCATGAAGAGAGTGTTGAAGCAACACCCAATGTTGAATCAAAACCAAGTGTTGAAGCAACATCTAACATTGAAACTACACTAAGTACTGAAGCAACACTCAACATTGAAACAACACCAAGTACTGAAGTACCACCAAACAGTAAAACAACACCTAATGCTGAAACAATTACATCTTCCAAGAGAAAGACAACTATGGCATCTAAGCGATGTAGGGTTGATACACCTCTTATGAATAGTCGAAAAAACCCTAAGAGGTGGAATTCCATTGGAAAAACCACTATTTAATCCTCAAGAGGAAAGGATATGTGGATATAAGAACCTATGGTGGTGTCTAGTGAGTCATCATAGGAAAGACGAGGTGGGTTCTCGATTATAGAGGAAGTGTTGGAGGAAGAAAATGTTGGAACAAAATTTGTGCTTGAAATTGGAGCCGAGGAAGTGAAGACCCCTAAAGGGACCATAGGAGTATCAAAAAATGTAATATTATATAAAAGTAAACTTAAAATTCCAATTGGTGGAAGAACCCCTAGGAAAAGGGCGCCAATAGTTGTTATATGAGAAGAGACTCAAAAAAATACTGCTACAACTGAGTGGGAACATATTAATACATCTGGACCTGATGGTTTTGAGGAGAAAAATGACAAAGACAAGAAGAAGTCTGTAGAAGAAGGCCCCTCTACAACTTAAATCGTGACTGTTACATTATAGCTTGAACAAGAACTAGAGAAACAATAGTATACATAAGGAACAGTAACAAAAGTGCAGAGAGAAGAACAAGAGGTTGTTACTACACCAAGTAAGATGAAAATTGACCCTCTCGTTCAAATTGAAAATATGAGAAAGGAAATGAGGTGTTAAAGAAACAACTCTCCTTGGTTAAACAATAGCTTAATTTTAATAATGAAATTGGATTGGATATGTTGGAAGAGCTTGTAGAAATGGAATCATCTATTGTCTCAGAAATTTTTTGTAAGGGTTGCCAACAAATCCTGGAGGATGCTAAAATCATGGAGATTGTTACAGTTTTAGTTGGAGTAAAAGTGTGGTAAAAAGACAAACAATTTTGACCTTCTATTCCACAAGAACCTATTAATGATGTTGTTGTTACACAATAACTAGTAGTCGAAGCTGAGTAGGAATAAGAATTTTTTTTTTGCTAATCCACAAGAACTTGTTTACTATCCCACTTCCTTCTTTAGATTCATCCAATACTATAACTTCTTCACTGATGTCAATGTATTTTGATATCCCAGGTGACCCAAATATGGCTTTGCATGAAACTCCCTCAGGATAATATTCTTGAGCTCACTGCCATATGGCACATAGATCTTATCCTTGAATCTCACCAAGCCATATGTTGTAAGATGATAATCCATGTCCTAATCACCTGCACCCAGTTCTAACCTGTGCATAAGCTACTTGTACATGTCATCTTACTATCCTTCTTGTAAGATATGATCCTATAAATCTGTCCCATATGAGCTCATTGTTGCAACATGGTTCTACTGCACTTTCCTGCTAAGAGCATCTGCAACCATGTTATCCTTTCCGTTGATGAATCCGATCTCAAATTCAAACTCGCTAAGGGTAGCTAACCATCTAAATTTCCTGACATTCATATTTAGTTGGTAAAACGGATATCTCAACCCATTTTGATCACTCATCAATACAAACCTCCTACTAAGAAGATAATTCCTTCAGATCTTTAAGGTGTGATTAATATCTGCCGACTCAAGATCATGAGTCGTATAGTTCTGATCATCCTCATTCAATTTTTTGAACTCATAGCACACCACCTATCCCTCCTGCATAAGGAATCCACCAAGCCCTCTCTTGAAAGGATATGTACATACCACAAACTCTTTATCTGTATCTGCAATCTTTAACACTGGAGCATTTGTCAACAACTGCTTCAACTGCTCAAAATTGGCTACACGTTCCTCTATCCATTCAAAATTCTTACCTTTTCTCTGCAATGATGTAATAGGATAGGAAATGTGAGATAATTTATTGATGAACCTCCTGTAGCAACCTTCTAACCCCATGAATGATCTGACTTCATCCACATTTCTAGGAGCTACCCTTTTGATGATAGCTTTTATCTTTTTTGGATCCACTTCTATGCCTTCTTTGGAAACAACATGTCCCAGGTAATGTACATTTTTCTGAAACAAAATTCACTTTCTAATATTGGCATACAATTGATCTCTCTCTCAACAATCTCAACACTGTTTCTAAATTCTCTACATGCTCTTCCTCATTCTTAGAATATATTAGGTTGTCATCAATGAATACAATAACAAAATTATCTAAATAAGGATGCAGCACACTATTCATCAAGCACATAAAAGTAGTTGGGGCATTAGTAAAATAAAAAGGAACTACAAAAAAATCGTAATTCCCATACCCAAACCTGAAAGAAGTCCTGTATATGTCCTCTTCTTTGATGCGTACCTAATGGTATCCTGATCTCAAGTCAATCTTCGAGAACACTTCTTCCCTTCAATCGATCAAACAAGTCTTCAATCCTCAACAATGGGTACTTGTTCTTAATCATCACCTTTTTCAACTACCTATAATCAATGCACAAACTAAGAGTACCATTATTCTTCTTCATGAAAAATAATGCTGCACCATAATGCGATACACTTGGCCTAATGTATCCCTTATCAGGCGTTTCCTTCAATTGCAACTTCAACTCTACTAACTCCGTAGTTCTCATCCTGTAAGGGTCCTTTGATGTTGGTGCTGCCCCCAGTACCAACTCTATAGAAAAGTCCACTTCTCTGCATGGAGTTAAATCTAGGATCTATGTGGAAAGTACATCCTGAAACTGCTACAATACTGGAAAAGTCTTGAAGATTTATGCATCCTCAAAATCCTTACCCTTGTCACTGGAAATATGCATTGAAAACATTACACACCCATTCATACAGTTGCGCTTATATTTCATAGTTGTGACCACCCCCACTGATGTAGGCTTATTCTTTCCCTATAATATTCCATTTTCCCCATTATCATCCAATCACTCAATGAATTATCATAGAAATCTACTTTGGTCTTGTGAATATACAACCATTCCATACCCAAAAGCATACTATATGATCCCAATGGAAGTACATTCAAATGTGCTGCTGTAAGCACACCATTCAATTTAAATGTACAAGCTCTTACTCAATGATGAACTCTCTTCTTATTACCTGTAGCTAACTACACCAAACAAGACTTTGCATGCACTTCTTTTCTCAAGCCACACTTATCCACTAGGTAAAGACTAACATAACTATAATTAGATACAGGATCAATAAAAATAGAAACAACTTGACCACAAAGTTTACCTTGCATCTCAATAATGGATGCCTAATGATATTCCTTCCTGTTTTCTACATCTACATAAATCCAAGGAATGTTATGACCAAGATCCCTAATTTTTGTGCCTCTTGAGCACTATAGATTTGAGGCCTACCTCCTTGGTAAAATAGACGATCCTTCTTGTGATGATCTTTCCCACAAATCCAACACTGCAAAAATCCTCTTCCATAATCCTCTTCCATCAACTCTAGGTTGTTTCTCTCTAGGCTGTGATCAATTTCCCTTCTCAACTGCATTGAACCTCTTGTAAGGAACCACATTTTATTTCTCACCTGCATATTGAGGTCTTCCCCGCTTCGGTGGCCATTTCCCTTTAACTTTCTCATTTCCCTTCAAGTCACGCTTAGGATCAAATTTGCGCTTTAACTTCTCATTAAATTGCTTCAACTTCTGGATGGCATCTTCCCAATGATATATGCTCATCAAACTCAATCTGGTCTCTATATGTTATTGGAAATCCCTAATGAATCTTTGAATCTTATCCTTATCATCCCTGAGATATGACACATATCTCAACAGCTACAAAAATATGCTAGTATACTCTTCATCTATGATAGAACCCATCTACAACTCATAAAACTCAGCTCTATCAGCATCGTACCTCTCCGATAAATAATTCTTCTTTAAGAGTCTCTTTAAATCATCCTAAATGAAGCATTCATCCCAAATTCCCTTGACATTCTTTACATCTTGCCACTAGATATTTGATTTCCCTTTAAGACTAAAGGTGGCTATATTGGATTTCATGTTCTCTGAATAGCTATGCAATCGAAAGAATTTATTCATCACAAGCAACCATGCCTCTACATCTTATGACTTCTTCATCTCTCCATAAAATGTAGGAGGCTTCACTTTCTTGATACCATGTTGAGAAATCTAAAGGGAAATAGTTTAGGATAATTTCTCTTTTCTTGATAACTGCTTGTGATATATTTTTAATTTTCTTATTTATTATCTTCTTTACTTATTATTATGTTCATTCTTATCATAAAAAAACTACCAAAACAAGAAGAACAATAGTACACAAGAACACATGATATAGGTTGCAAGCGAGGACCAAAACCTCTCCACTTGAGAGAAAAAACTGTAAATCTCTTCTCTTATTATATATTCTTCAATTGATGAATTCTAAGACCTTTAGACCAATATCAATACCCTTCCAATACCAAGTCCGAAATTTCGTAATGATGTGCTTCATTTGTCCGAGTCAAACATAGATGAATCTCTTCCAGCAACATAACTTCGACCACAACTACAAAATTTTAGTTTCTACTGCAGGTCTGAAATTTTTGCCCCTTGCAAATGCTATTGAATCCACATGTATGAGAAAAATTTAGTCTTCCAAGGTCTTCCAACAACTTTTCTTGAATTTCTTCCTTGTCTAGGGTTAGTAGATGACCTACTAGATCCTTCTTCCAACAAATTTGATCCTCTTCCAACAGTTAGAGAATTTTGACCTTGAAGCAATAAACCATTAGGGGAATTTTGAGGTCTAAAATGGGCCTCCTAAGAAAAATGTACAAAAAAAATAATTTTTTTAAGAACCAATAGGATTCAAGATGATGATGCCAACCATGGGGGATGATTCACCATTTTTTAAGTAAAAGGGTAAAAAGATTAAAAAATAATAAAATAATAAAACTATTTTTTCAACTCATATTTTCAACTTATCTCCCAAATTTTTTAGTCAAATTTCGAGCGGGAGTACTCGTTGGATGCAAAATTTAATTCCTCATCCAAGGAGTACCCATGTTGCATACTTTTGATGGATCATGCTACATGAAAAATGAGAAATACATTAAAAAATGTGATTACAATCATGTTTTTCATGTATTTCTCATTTTTCGTGTAGCAGGACCCATCAAAAGTATGCAACATGGGTACACCTTGGATGAGGAATTAAATTTTGCATCCAACGAGCACTCCCGCTCAAAATTTTAGTAAAAACTATGGGAGAAAAGTTAAAAATATGAGTTGAAAAAGTAGTTTTTTTAATTTTTTCCCTCTAAAATTTGATGATGCAATCAAATCTTATTTTATTATTTGAATTATTATTTTATAATTTCCTTAGGAGGCCCATTTTAGACCTCAAAATTCCCCTAATTCCCTAGCCTTTCTTCTTCGAACATGTGAGAGAGAATTAGCCCAAACACTATCTTTCTTTGTCCTTCTCCTTCTTTTCTAGCCTTCTTGTGCTTCTCCTTCACTTGGATCATGAGAAGTGAGTGTGTCCAAAGGAGGTCAAGTTACCTCCTTTAGATATGCTTCTAAGGTGGACTTGGCTCCTCAAAATAGGTTGACTTCTTAGCTACCAGACCGAATTGGTCTTGAAGGGTATTTTGACACTTTTAAATACAAAAAATATTATTTTTACAATGCTACAATGTTCTTGATGGGGTCTTCAACTTATGACAATGACTCTTTTGACTTCTACAAATATGAAAAACCCTAGAAGCACACAATTGATGCTTGAACCCTTAAATAAAATACCTTGAACATGAAATCCATGCTCGAAAAATAAAAAAATAATTTTTCTTTCATTTTAAAATATACAGAAATCAAAAATGCATTTCATATTTATGAAGACCGAACCTAGCTACATATTTTTCAACACATCTCATGTTTACCCTGGAATCTTAATGAAACTGGGTAAATGTGGTAGGGGTGGTTACATATACCAAAGAGATTTTTTTATTTGAATCATCCAAGAATTGTTCATTTATGAGATGTACAAGAAGGTTTACCCCTCTAAGTGGTTTATTATCAAGTTGTTTATTTATATTTTCTTATGTTTCTATGTTATTTTGATTTGGATGCATAACAAGCACTCATGCCCATAGGTAAAAAATATCCCCAAAAAAAGAAAAAGTGGTAGGAACGCAAGCTAAAAGGATGTTAGGTACCTAAAAATTTGGAGGATGAAGAAAGTGATCCCATGGACAATTATCCAAATATGGATTCTTAGGCACTACATGGCATCTAGGTAGAGGAAGGAAATGGGGAGCAGTCAGGAATCATGACCCATAACTAGAAGGATTCAAAATTAGCAGAAATCATAGTACCAAAGCAATAGAAAGAGGATACACTTATTGAGAAGGGACTGTGGGGTATAAAGAGAAATAATATATCTAAGAGTTCATATTCATAAAAATAAGCCCCTATGCATAAATATGGAAATAAATTGGAAATAGTAATTGTTGATCCAAAACACGGGGTTTGGAAAAAAAGGGAAGCTAAGTGATTATTATCACACTTAGTCCCTGGAAAAATTATGCATTTTCTACAATTTTTTCTTTTATAATTTTTTTTATTTTTGTGCATCAACTGAAAGGTTTACATGATCGAATACCTGATGGAATCTGAAAAATGTAATTTTGTTCCTTGTTTACACATTAAATACAATTACAATTTTTCTCTAAAAAAATAACAACAATAATAATAATTTTGTTTATCTTAAGTGTAACAGCCTTGGGCTAAAGTTTCATGTAATAAAGGATAATAAAGTCAAAATAAGAACAAGTTCATGAGACACGTATTCCAAGCGTTGGGAAAACACTTTACTGGGCATCACTTGTGGTTCAAAAATGGCTATAGAAATTGGAAAAGGAAAAGAGGCAATAAATGACATTTAATTTTGAAAATAAAGGATACTGAGAGAAAAGGAAGGTAAAGAGACACAAATTTGCATGCAAATGAAATTAGAGGAAACTGAAGGAAAAAGGGGACATCAAAGAATAAAAAGGCATCAAAGAAGAAGTTCATGGCTTATGTCAGTTCAGTTTTGGCTCTCTCCTTTCATTCTCTCTATCTCATACACTCTAGCACACTTAGATTATTCTTGGAGTACTTTTGCATTCACTTGGATTTGGAGAAATACAAGAAAGAAATCAAGAGGAAGGAAAAGGACAATAAACGAAAATTGAAGGAAATAAAGGAGAAGTTTGGATCAACATCTTCAACATGAATATTTTGCAGATAACAGGTTGCATGTGTGATTTCCTTGTTGGGATGTGAATGCATGGTACATGAATTTATCTATTTGGTTCAATTGTTTTCATTAGAATGGATTTTTATTGGTTTGAAAGTGGTTTCAACCTTGCCTTTCCATTCTCTGGATAGCCATGATGTGATGGGATTCATTTTTGGTTGAACGTTGGATTGTTGGAAGGTTTTGGAACCGGTTTAGGTTGCCTAAAGGTATGGTGAAGAAATTGTGAGGCATCCAAGCTTGGTTTGGTTTCTTGATCTTGAGACTAGTTTAAGTGAGATCATAGTAGCTTGAGGGTGGAGGTAGTTTAAACTCTGGAGTCCTTGGTTTATTATGTCTTGGTTTATCCCATGAGATCCCACATTCATGCTCGGAATATGGCACGAGGGTGATTGGATGAATAGATGTTTGGTTCATCCCAATCTATGGTTGGGTGCTACGTCGAAGTCCCTAACTTGGTTGGCTTTTTCATAAGTTAATATGATTTATTATTCTAATGTAATTAATGATCACATGTACTAGTTATTATGTGTACTTTATGAAAGATTTGTCAGGGTTTCTATTATGGTTTTATGTTGGTTATAAGAATGGTTCTATGATGTGCTCTAGTTATGCCTCTTATTCATGATTTGATAGTTTATTGAATGGTTGATTAATGCATGGGCTAACAAGTGTTGTTGTAACTAGATATAGAGGGAATTCAACATTATTAGCGATTCTTAGATGAAGTTCAAAAGTTTATGATTAGATATGCATTCATGACGCGTAGCTTATATGTTCATCATATGTTTGACATAATTTCTATCTTTCACTAGACATATATTGGTCAAGATATTGTTCACATTGTGAATGGTTAGCTTTGTTTTCATGTTAATTATGTTTAAGGAAACTTACAGGTAGTTTTGGGTAGTTGTCCGGAGGCTTGCCTAAAAAGGTAGCATAGATATTGTGACCACATGCATAGAACAAAGAATTTTGGGCTATAAACACATGCAGGCAGGCTTATGGGTGCAGTAGGAGCACCATAACCACACATATAGTGTGTCAAGGGTGCGATTGGGGTGTTAGATTAGTGAAAAAGAGTTATAGCTTATGGATTGATCACTTGGGGTGGTTGGTAAGCTCTTGAGTAATTTGTAGTCTCTGAGGGATGTCATTTTACTTCTGGTTTGCAGTCTCCACTTCCATAACTAAAACTTGGAGGTTGAGTCATGCCATAGTAACACTTAGCTCATGTTTACCTTGAAGAGATTGTACAAGCAGGTAAATGTGGGAGGAGGTGTTACATTAAGTGGCTGGGAGGAATGATTATTATCCTTCTTACTCTTATTTAACTCTCTCATATGCATATGAAATTTTATTTTATATTAGGTCAAAAAATTTAATATCACATGACTAAAATCATAATTTTAACATTTAGGCAATGAATCAAACTAAACCTTAAGATTCCAAACTATTATATGTGTGTGGGGGGTGTGTGAGATAGTGAGTGATTACAAATATAATAAAATAAAAATAGTTTGTTTTACATGCAACCATTTAAATTATAATCTATGAGATTAAATATTTTATCTCTTATTAAATATCGATTCATCATTGATTTTGATTTAGCTATGTTTTGACTATAAACAATTTTTTTTTGCCAAAATGCATAACTCAGTTGTAAAAACCAGTAGTGCCATCAATGGTTATTGGTTAATGCAGGTTGACTCATCACTATTATTCAAAGAAAACCACACAACTTGGTATTACCCATTGTATTAGGCCATTAACTTGTTTCCTTACATCGTAGGAAGACTAGCTCTTACACAAGCAAAAACAATTTTAAAGCATACTCCAGGCACATACTATAAATATTTACCTATTTTTTAATTTAAAACATTAAGTAAATAGTTTTTTATTTTGTCATATCTAAAATTTTTATTTATTTATAAACAAAAATTGAAAATTAATTACATAACTGAATTAAAATACCAAAGAAAAAAAAAACAGAAAAAATAGAAGAGTCAAACATTAAAAAACAAGAAAAATTATGAGTAATTGAAAACTCTAAAAGATGTTTCAATTTTTTATTATTATTTGAAACTTTAAATCCTTAAGTCTCTTCCACTTTCGAGATTAAATAAATTAAGCTTATGATTCTTAAAAATATGTATAGGATTTTGGACAAAATTGACTAGAAAAAAGTGCCCCAAAAAAGGGTCATTTGGCCTATTTATATACATATTATTAACATAGTATATGATTGTGTCAAGAGGAGTTCTCTAGCCCAATTTGGTAGAGATATTGTAAAGTAATGTCATGTTGAACATTTTGACTAGGTCAGATTACAAAAAAAAAAGAAAACTATATTTATAATTAATTATAATGAATAATTAAACAAACCTAGATTCAACTTAACTCTAGATATACTAAGCGCTTAAAGGGATCAAAACTATTTTCACTCTAAAATAGGTTTGCATCTCAAGAAATTTGATAAATTTTGAATAATCCTTCAATATTTTTTATGTAATCATAGTAGAACATAGATTAGGTACTTACTATATTTCTGGAGGCATAATTGTCTCCCTTAAAATTTGTTTGTATAAATAGGAGTTGTCTATCTAGCCAGAGAAATTGCCCAGACAACCAAAATTGGTTGCAATTCGGGTAATTTTTTTTAAATAAATATTCCAATAAGAGTGTTTGAATCATGTTTTGGATGGTGGAAATGGATTCAACACCATCGAAAACCTCTAGAGCACCTAAAATATTAAATTTTGATAGCTATAACGTGGATTTACAAAAATCCCTACCAGATTTTCTTAAAATCTTACCTGAATTTCAATGATTTTCAGAGCAAAAAGGCAGTCTAGTTAGATCCTTTTGATTAATAAATAAAAGGTATCGCACAATACTATCATTTATCATGAATTTCTCCAGGCACATTTAATAGTGGTATGAGAGCACAAGGTTTTGAAAAGCTCCAAAGTAGTTGTGCCCAGTTCGAACTTCATTAATGCAGAATTTGTAGAGTTAATAATCCTAGAAGAGTTGCGTGAGAAAATGAGTTGATTGGATGAGGGACCACAAGTTTATTGGACAATGCGCAGGACTAGTGGTTTTGGAAACCACCCTGACACCACACGCTAGTGGTATTCAAAATCAGTTGAGTTCCCCCATATTGAATCACAATCGTCGATTTTGTGTTGAACAATTTTTGTCAAATCACCACCCGAGACCACAACCCTCGTTAAAAATTGGCAGGAGATATGATGTCGGTATCATTGGATGTTGGCATCGTGTGTTGGAAGTCAATCTGATTTTTCAAACTTGTGCAAACTTGATCGATCGATAATTGTCTCCTGAGACCACTCATCACATTAAAATACATGTTGTTGATAGTTTTCAGATGATATTTTTCCGTTGATACCATCATTGGATGTTGGCATCGTTATACATGACCACCACAAGACTTATGCCTTTGTAATTAATTGACAAGTCGTTGATCGTGCTTAATCAAAGGATATTCACTATCAGATCTGGTTGTATTATGGTGTGTTTATTTTACCTTTGATGATTATTAGTTTGTAGTTTGATGATATGCTATTAAAATTTGTGCTTGGTCAAAACATAAAAGATATTTTTTTTTTATCAAAGGGAGTTATGTACAATCACGATTTTGAATGTTAATTTTATCTACAAAAGTGAATTCTTTGGTATCTTTAGTTGGAGTTTTTCTTTATGGAAAATAAAAATACCAGAGTGGTATAGAAAAATAAAAAATATACTTATTTTTAATGATATGTGGGATGCAGTTTGTGATGGAAAAGGAGGTAATGCATGAGAAACACCTAGATGAGGAAAAACGGTTAGCTCAGTCTGAGAAGATGTAAGTAGATACATTATTCAAATTAAAACAATGTATGAAGCAATAACAAAATTGAAAGAGCTTTATGATTTACATTTAGAATTGGAGAAAATCCAAATATTATTGAAGTCATTTAATCTGGAAATGAAAGATAATGATCCATGTTGAAACTTTCATATAAAATTAAATCCATCAATCATGAAATTGAATCTAATGTGTTAAAGTTGATCTACAACTTATTATCTTTATAAAATGTTGAAATTTTCAACAAGAAACAGTGAAATTGGCATCCAGAAACAACATCCAGAAAATGGCACCCAAAAATGGCTACCATGGAGGCTTCGGATTTATTTATTTCTTAATTAAATTAGAAGAAATGTGTGTCAAATTTATTTAGCCCTTAAATAAATTGGACAATAAATTGTAATCTTATCTCATAATCTCTTATAATAGTTAACTAAGTGTGATAGACTCAGTTAGCTCATGAGTTGAGGGTGGTTGGTGAGGCATGTAGAGTGATTCTATTTGTTTTAGAGTCCAATTTGCAGTTAGTGTATTAGTTTAATGCATGAGAAATTAGTTAACTCAATTAAGTGAGTTAAAATCAGTTTAACTAGTTGTAACTAATTGTTGCACGAGGGAGAGGTCAAGTGAATTAAATCAGATTTAATTCACATGCAATGATCTGTCAAGTGACTGATGATTTACTATTAATATTTGCATGCATGTCAGTTCTGATGAAGACCCAGTTGAGATAGAGGTTAAAGGGAAGTTGTCTATCAATTGTATTTATAGAAAATTGCTCGGGCGTAATTATATAAACCATAGTATTCCCATGATATATTGTGTATTCAATGAAGGCTAATTATCCTATTTAATAGGGATTAATTTCCTAGGGATTGCGTAAGCAAGGAAGGCATAATAGTGGATGAGAATTGGCTAAGTACTAGCTCAATTTTGTCCAGATCAGTGTGAGACAGTCACGATAGTGCAATAGACTCTTGTGAGAAGAGTGCATTGTATTGTTTCATGATTCCTTGGTTCATTATACAATAGAGATAGAGGGGTTTTGAGCATAAATATTTCCCCAGGAAAAATATCTGCATTGTGCGGTTGATTTGCTTTTTTCTCTTACTTGGTGTGATTGTGTGATCATGTTTAATTTCTGCAAATTACTTGTAGAAGGATTCAATACCTTTCTCTAGTATATTTCATGATCAGATTGAATCCATTGGTATACATATTGTTTGTATAATTTCAAAATGGTATTAGAGCACCAGAAATCACAATAGTGGAGAATAAATTTATTTTGTGCTGAACAATATTGAAATTTTTAAAAATATTCTTTAGTGCGATAGGCAGATCAAGATGGCTTTCAATGGATTAAGATTGGAATATGCACTCGAGGGAAGTTCTAATTATATCGCATGGAAAGATAGAATGGAGGCAATTATGGAGGACAAAGGGTTGAAATAAATTATTGATAATGTTATTCCCAAGCCTGCAGCAGTAGATGCCGCTATTCTTGATGCTTGGAAAAATAAGGTAGTAAGGGTAAGGAGGATATTATTAGAGGGAGTTTGAGATCACATTGTCTTGAGTCTCCATGGCAAGGTGACTCCATATGCTATGTCGAAGGCCTTGACATATTTTTTTTCAGAACAAAAATGACCAAAGGAAGTTGGCGCTGAGGGAAAAGCTCAGGAAAATCAAGAAGGAGGGGGTGAGACAGTACTGACATTCTTGGTGAAGTTCAATCAATGTTAAGAAGAGCTTGGAAGTGTTGGTGTGACCATAGCAGATGATGACTTGGTGAGCCTAGCACTTCTACACCTTCCCAGGAGTTGGTATATTTATCAAGACTATGTCAATGGGAGGGAGAAGCTACCAGATTTGGAGCGACTTTGGTTGGATTTGGTACAAGAAGAATTTAGGTGGAATACCAAGAATGGATCCTCATCCAAGACTAATGACAAGGAACATTGTGCCTTGGTCGGTAAGGAAAATAAGGCCAAGGGAAAGTAATCCAAAGGCAAAGTGGGAAAGAAATACTTGTCCAAGTTCAGATGTTTTCACTGTCACGAGCATAGGCACTTTGCTACAAATTTTCCACAGAAGAAGGCAAGCAAGAAGGAGCCTACAGTTGCAGCGAGTGAAGCATTGGCTTCATAGTTCAAGATTGATTTTATTCTCATTGCATGCATGGATAATAGTGTAATGGGATGCATGTGGTATTTAGACAATTGTTCCTCGTTCCATGTGATGGGGGATAGAGATCTCTTCAGTGACTTGGAGGAGAAGGACGTCCACAGAGCATATATTTTGGAGATGATGAGAGGTATAGTGCTACCAGCATAGGTACAATTACCTTTCAGAGGAAGAATGGATCCCATCTCAAACTAGCAGATGTTTTGTATGTTCCATGCCTAAAGAAGAATCTGCTGACGGGAAAATCTGTCCAGCCAACAGCAGGGGATCTCCCTGGTAAAAGGTCCTAATTAGACCTTGAACCGTTTGGAATAGGGATCCCGTCCGGGGTGTGGGTCCGGCTACCACTGATTTCTCCTTTGCTTTGGGTCTCGCTTAAACTCTATAAAACAGTGGGTACACACCCAATCATCTGATACAAGACATATGATTGATGCATTAAATGTACATGCAGCACTATGAGTAGCAAGAGGAAATAATAAAGCATGAAGACCAAAGGAAGTGTCGTTAGCAACACTTCATTAGGGTCATGCTTGCAAACTATTCTGAC
Organism: Pinus albicaulis; assembly: GCA_034641835.2. Classification (NCBI taxonomy): domain Eukaryota; kingdom Viridiplantae; phylum Streptophyta; class Pinopsida; order Pinales; family Pinaceae; genus Pinus; species Pinus albicaulis. The sequence continues at coordinate 5,985 of JAXQQM020090599.1, read as the reverse complement.
CGCAAAGGAAACAGTTCCTCACGGCAAGAACACCCTTCACTTCCTAAAAGTTTAAATGATATGATTATAAGGCGAGTCAAGGATCTGAGGAATCGAAGAGACGTTTCACGTATCTCTCACCTAGGATGCTGTGTGTGTGCGGTTAGCGGCAGCAAGTTTTCATATTCAAGTAAGTTGCAGAGTCCACAATCTTCTTTTGGTGTCGTTTTGAGGTCAGGTTACCTATTTCATCAGTAATAGTGTTATGTATGGGGGTAAAAATGTGTTAGGTCCCTATATTACTAGTATAGTCCCTTATTGTTGTTAGTGTAACCCCCTTATTGTTATTATTGTACCCTTTAACCCCCATTTTGTTATTATTGTGCCCTTAAATTATTATTTTTAGGTCGGCTAGGATTACATTGTGGCCCACTACAATTACATTATGGCCCCATGGACTCCTATATATAGAAAGGAGGTTTTGTAAATTGTATCAGCCAAGAATTGTTCATTTATGTAATGTATTGGAGGTTTCCCCCTCGAAGTGGCTTATTTCTAAGGCATTGATATCTCTTTTCTTCTATTTTTGGAGCTGGTTACACAACATTTGCTATCAGAGCTTTGGATTCTAGGGTTTCGCTGCTCCAAATAGGTCATCGTGGTATTTTCACTATAACTTTGTTTCTACGAAGCTTCAGAAGCTGAAATATTTAGGGTGCGAAGCCGAAAGCCTGAGAAACATCGTCAAAAAATTTCAGAGTTTGGTTCGCAATATTTTCGGAGATATGATCTGTGGAAGTTAGGTCGTTTTTCAGGCTCCTAAACAGGTCATCGTGAAATTTGCGCTATAACTTTCTTTCTACGAAGGTTCAGAATCTGAATTTTTTAGGGTGCGAAGCCGAAAGCCTGAGGAAACTCATCAAAAAATTTTAGATCTTGGTTCACAATATTTTCGGAGATAGGATCTGTGGAATGTAGTGCTTTTTTAGGCTCCAGAATTTCATCTCAAAGAGGTGATCGTGGAAAAATATTCATAACTCTCTCTCTGAGAATCGAATTGGAGTGCCATAAAAATTGGTCACAAGTACACGGACTGTAGTTTTGTGGCTATCAAATTCAGATTCGAAGGACGAAACAATAACACGTGGCAAGTCGTACACTTCGCTCTACTGAACCAGTGCAAAATTGGGTCATTGTGGGAGATTGGACATAGCTTTGTATTGAAGAATCCAAATTAGATTAGACCTGTGGCATTTGAAAGAAGCTTCAGAGAGCTACTACAGGGCTAAATTTCAGATATTGAAGATTTTCAATTACAGATATAATTCAATTTCAATATCGAGCTCCTCAAAGAAAGTAAAAGGTGTGTATTTGTTTTTCCCGAATTGCATAAGTCTTGTTTGAAGAATCAAGTTGAATTGATTCCAAGGGCATATTGTAGAATAGATATCAATATTGGATTCTAAAATGGCCCCTAAAAAGAATTCAACACCCATTAAGCCTTTAGAAGGCTCTACTATGACTCATGAAGACTAAGAATGGAAACATGACATATCAAAATTACAAGAGCAAGTGCAACAAATTTCGCTCTCGCAAAGAACAAAAAAAAATGAAATGGAAGTTTTGAAGAAAGGCGTGGAAACTAAGATGGATGGTTTGAAGAAAGGCATGGAAGCTAAGATGAATGGTTTGGAAGCTAAGATGGATGGCATGGAAGTGGGCATGGAAGCTAAGATGGATGACATGGAAGAGAAGATCGATGAAAAAATGAAAGACAACATGGAAAACATGAAGAAGGATCTAAAAGTAGACATCGAAGGTTTGGAAAAGTTGATACAAGAAATGTTTCCTAATGGTAAAAAGATAGTAGAGGAAACTCATGATGAGAACAAAATAAATGTTAATCATGATTTCATAAAATCTACTGTTGGAGGGAAGAACCACCATATTCCAAAAATGGATATGAGGAAGTTTGATGGAAAGGATCCTGTAACATGGATACTACAGATGGAGCAATATTTTGATCTCCATAACGTGCAAAACACACAAAAGGTACGCATTGCAACTTTACATTTAGAACAAAATACATTTGTATGGCATCGATGGCTTTGTTCCCGTAAAAAAATTGTCACTTGGTCAATTTTTACAGAGGAAATGATAGCACATTATGAGGATACAAAGAGAAACACCTTCTTTAGCCAATTGACAAATCTCAAACAAAAGGGTTTAGTGGGGGAGCACATTGAGGACTTCCAAAAATTGAATATAAGGGTAACTGATATTCCAGAGGAACACAGGATTGATCTCTTCATAGGCACTTTAAAGGATAACATACAACATGAAGTTCGCGTTCTGGAACCTGATTCATTGGAGAAGGCATTCAGGTTGGCAAGAAAAGTTGAATGTAAAATTATGGCAACAAGGAAGCCTACCACTCAATTCTATAAAGAAGGAAGTGTTCCTACGCCTATATTTCCACAACCTACAAGGTTGACAACACAACAATTGGAAGAAAAAGAGCAAAAGGGCTTTGCTACAGTTATGATAGCAAATACACTAAAGGTCGTAAGTGTGCTGAGAAGAAATTATTTTACATAGATTGTGAAGAGGAAGAAGAAAATGAACAAGAAGAGGATATACACCTGGAACCAGCCCTAGAAGAGGAAGAAATGAGTCCGACCATATCGTGTAATGTGCTGGCAGGAATTACCACTCCTCAAACTCTCAAGATACAAGGAAAAATCAAGAAGAAAAAGGTAATAGTGTTGATTGATTCAGGTAGCACCCATAATTTTATTCATTGTAAGGTAGCCAAGGAATTAAATTGCTTCCTATACCCAGCACCAGAATGTCAAGTGATGGTTGCAAATGGAGGAACTATAAATTGCTCTGGGAAATGCCATAATATCAAGCTAACCATGGGGGAATATGTATCGACTAGTCCAATGCTTTCCATTCCTATGGGAGGTGCTGATGTTGTACTAGGAGTACAATGGTTACAATCTTTGGGGACGGTAGCTTTTAATTTTCAAGAACTTTTCTTGAAATTTTTTTCATAAGGAAAGGAAGTCGAATTACGGGGTATTGCGGGGAAGCCAGGAAGGATAATAAGCTCTAATGTCATGACAAAGCTTCTAAAGAAATAACAACGAGGCGTAATTGCACAATTATGATCACTAGAAGTTCCAACATCAAAATCATCTATTTCTGCAGATCTCCAACAAGTCTTGGACAATCATTCCAAGGTGTTTGAAACTCCCAAGGGACTCCCACCTATTCGTGATCATGATCATGCTATTCATTTGATTCCAGGAAGTGTTCCCCCAAACATCAGGCCTTATAGATATCCTTACTTCCAAAAGAGCGAAATTGAACGTATGATTGCAGAAATGTTAGAGGCGGGTATAATTCAACCTAGTCAAAGTTCTTTCTCTACTCCCGTAGTATTGGTACACAAGAAGGATGGATCATGGCGAATGTGTCTGGATTATAGGGAGCTCAATAAGCTCACCATTAAAGATAAATTTCCCATTCCTGTGATTGATGAATTATTGGATGAATTACATGGAGCAATTTATTTTACCAAGTTGGATCTTCGTTCAGATATCATCAAATTAGAATGAAGACTGAAGATATTCTAAAAACAGCATTTCGAACTCATGAGCATCATTATGAATTTTTGGTCATGCCTTTTGGCCTTACCAATGCACCTTCTACATTTCAAGGGTTGATGAATTCCATTTTCAAACCCTTCCTTAGAAAATTTGTGCTAGTATTTTTTGATGATATACTAATCTACAGCAGGTCTTGGAAGGATCATGATCAACATGTTGACAGGGTGCTCAAAATATTGGAGGAGAAACAATTATATGCAAAACATCCAAATGTTTCTTTGGAGTACAAGAGGTGGAATATCTAGGTCATATTGTATCTCACGAGGGTGTTAAGGTAGACCCTAACAAAATTAAAGCTATTAAGGAATGGAAAGTCCCCACAACCATAAAGAAGTTGCGAGGATTTCTCGGGTTAACAGGGTATTATCGCAAGTTTGTTAAGAATTATGGGAGAATAGCAGCACCTCTAACAACATTATTGAAGAAAGATGCATTTTCATGGACTCCTGAAGCAACTAAGGCCTTTGAACATCTAAAAGAGGCAATGTGCCTAGCACCGGTCTTAGCTACGCCAGACTTCACAAAAACCTTTATTGTGGAATGTGATGCCTCAGGAAATGGAATTGGTGCAGTTTTAATGCAGGAAGGAAGACCCATTGCTTTTTAAATTCGTCCAATCAAAGGAAAGTATTTACAGAAACCTATTTATGAGAAGGAAATGTTAGCAATACTGCATGCACTAAAGAAATGGAGAACTTACCTAATGGGAAGACACTTCAAGGTAAAAACTGATCATGATAGTCTTAAACACTTTTTGGAACAAAGACTATCTTCAGAAGAGCAGCAAAAAATGGGTCACAAAGATGTTGGGTTATGACTTTGAAATAATCTACAAAAAAGGAAAGCTTAATGTTGTTGCAGATGCACTCTCAAGAAAGAATGAAGAGGTGGAAGCATTGCTTTGTGCCATTTCTATTATCCAACCAGATTGGATAACCGAAGCAAGAGATGAATGGAAGAAAGAAAAAGATGTATGGAAACTCATTCAAAAGTTGCAGCAAGATCCTAGTACATCTGATACATTTAGTTGGAAAAATGATTCCTTATGGTACAAAGATTGCTTATATCTTTGTAAGAATTCCCAACTAAAACAAAATATTCTTCTGGAATTGCACACTTCTCCTTTAGGAGGACACTCTGGATTTTTAAAAACTTACCACAGGGTGAAGAAAGAATTTTTTTGGGATGGCCTTAAATCTGATATTCAAAATTTTGTGGCGGAATGTTTGGTTTTCCAGCAGAATAAAGTGGAAACAATTAAGACCCCAGGACTTCTACAACCTTTATCCATTCCAAGTCAACGTTGGGAGGAGATTTAAATGAATTTTATCACAGGTTTACCTAAGTCCGAAGGAAAGAGTGTCATCATGGTGGTAGTTTATAGACTTACCAAGTATGCACACTTTTGTGCATTATCTCATCCATTTAAAGCAAGTACAGTTGCTACTACATTTATGGATAGAATTCAAAAGCTACATGGAATCCCAAGGGTTATTGTGAGCGACAGAGATCCCATTTTTACCGGAAATTTTTGGACGGAGTTATTTTCTTGTTTGGGTACTCAATTAGCTCATAGCTCATCCTATCATCCTCAATCTGATGGTCAAACTGAGATAGTAAATAAATGTTTGGAAGGATATCTTCGTTGTTTTGTATCTGATAAAAAAACACAATGGGTCAAGTGGTTACCTCTCGCTGAATGGTGGTATAACACTTCCTTCCATACTGCAGAAAAAATGACCCCATTTATGGCACTTTATGGATATCATCCACCATCCATCACATCATCTTTAAGGGAAAATTCGAAGGTTCAAGCAGTGGAAGATCACATAGAGCATTAACAAGAAGTTCTCCAACTCTTAAAGGATAACCTAAATTTGGCACAAAATCGAATGAAACAACAGGCAGATCAACATCGCAGCGAGAGAAGTTTTGATGTAGGAGATTGGGTATTTTTAAGGCTACAACCATACAAACAAATGTCCCTCAAGCAAGCTAAGAAGGATAATAAATTATCGCCAAAGTACTATGGTCCTTACAAGGTGTTGCAAAAGATTGGTACTATGGCACACAAATTGGAGCTTCCTGCTTCTTCATGAGTGCATCCAGTTTTCCATGTTTCATGCTTAAAGAAGGTTATAGGTGAAAATCTTCCAGTTCAAACAATATTGCCAGAACTTGATGAGGAAGGAAAAATCATATTGGAACCCGAAGCGGTCATGGAAACAAGAACTCAACAGCTACGGAATCGATCAATTTCAGAGTATCTCATCAAGTGGAAGAACTTACCCACTAAAGATTCTACATGGGAGGATGAGAATTTTATACAGAA